>JANRMT010028174.1:127975578-128000719 GCA_026402145.1 Polypterus bichir lapradei
AGTCAGTCAGTCAGTCAGTCAGTCAGTCAGTGAGTGAGGGCTTTGCCTTTTATTAGTATAGATTAATAATTCTACCCAGCAAACAACAAAAAACATGTTTTGCATGGTAAATTTATTATATGAAATGAAAATTTTTAGTTTCAAGTTAAGCTTCATCCATGATGCACCTCTTATCAAGTCTGCTTACCATTAGATTTGGTGGGATAAATGCATACTGGATTTAAAAACACTCTTACTGTAAATTCCTTTCAGCATCACTGTTGCAAATGATTAATTTAAGATAGTGAAGTTTAAACATATCCTAGTCTCTTACACCGCACAACATAATGGGACAAATTTTGGGTCCAGCTATGCAGTTTAAAAGACTGTGTTTGTCCATCCATCTTCCAGCCCGTTGAATCTGAACACAGGGTCACGGGGGTCTGCTGGAGCCAATCCCAGCCAACACAGGGCACAAGGCAGGAACCAATCCCGGGCAGGGTGCCAACCCACCGCAGGACACACACAAACACAAGCACACACTAGGGCCAATTTAGAATCGCCAATCCACCTAACCTGCATGTCTTTGGTCTGTGGGATGAAACCGGAGCGCTCGGAGGAAACCCACGCAGACACGGGGAGAACATGCAGGGAGGACTCGGGAAGCGAACCCGGGTCTCCTAACTGTGAGGCAGCAGCGCTACCACTGCGCCACCGTGCCGCCCGACTGTGTTTGTTCATTTTCCAAAAGCAATAGTTAAAATAGCATAATACTGTGAAATTATTGCTTCATGCAGTCGCATATGACACAAGTCTTAAATGAGACCTACAGTCAGGTCCGTAAGTATTTAGATAATGTGACAATTTTCATAGTTTTGGCTGTGTATGCCACCACAGTGGATTTGAAATTAAGCAATATAAGGAGTTTACCAAAAGTATTGTATGAGCGGTTTAGAAATGACCGCCATTTTTATATATGCCCCACCCCCTATTTTCAGGGGCCCAGAAGTATATGAACAAACTAACAATCATAAATATAGTTATCATTTTCAATATTTGGTTGAAAATCCTTTATAGTCAGTGACTGCCTGAAGTCGGGAACCCATGGCCATTTTCTGGCCATTTCCTGGTGCTGGCTTTCCACCCTGGTGATACTTTGCCAGGTGTTTTTTGAAGCTGTCTTGCAACTTGTTCTTTGGGCTTTATGCTGTAATTTTGTCTTCAGCAAGTGAAATGCATGTGCAGTTGGGTTGAATGACTTAGCCTTTGAAGAATCTTCCACAATTTTGCATTGAAAAGCACTTGGTTTGCTTTTGCAGTATGTTTTGGCTTATCGTCCTTCTGTACTGTGAAGTGTTGTCCTGTCAGTTTTGCATCGTTTGGCTTAATCTGAGGAGGTTGTGTCACTGTCCAAATCCTTAGGGACATGAGTGTAGGTGATGAAGCCCCATATTGTTGTTTATATAAATCTCAAGCTGTTCATACATCCCCCCCCCCAGTTGGTAATAGTAACTAATTCAAATTAACCTCTTTTGTCAGAAAAACAGATTATCTAGGGAAAAGCCCCTATAGTGATATTAAAATATGCACACTCCACACAAGACTGTGCCTGTTGTGGACTTTGAATTTTAGGGAGCCATGAGAAAACACCATCACTTTGATGCAGTGAGAACTTGGAGGGCTTAATTGTTTTTTCTATTCTTTAATTATGGTGTACAGTATTAGTTTAAATTAGATATGCTGGTGCTCTTATTTAAATTAGAATGATGGCGTATACCTTAAAATATGATGATGATCTGCAGTTGTAAGGCCTTGTAGCTAAATGCACTACATACGCCACATAACAGTTGTTTTAGTGCATGTATTTTTTTAAATTTAAGAAAACCTGCATTTTATGATTGCAGTAAAATCTGAAATGTATATGTTAATGAATTCTGTTCAGAAAATGTTCTCAAAATTATTTAAAATGGTTTAAGACGGATAAAGGTATTTAAAATTGGCTCAAAATTAATTTTTATGCCAGTGTAGAGAGTTAAAATCCGAGGCTTTGTTTTCATATCTAATAGCTGTAGCAATGGTCCATGTAGTATTTTTTTTTTTGTGTGTGTGTGATCAACTTCTTATTAAATAACGTGACAGGATATAACAATAAGCAACCATACAATACAAAGGAACCCTTCCCTCCCTCTAACACCTTCTCCCAGCCCAAGCCAAGGACAAAATAAAAAGTAAAGAGTAAAATCAAGCTATATAAAAATCAAGGTGTTACAAAGCAAGATTTAAGCAATTGACCAGCAGCAGACCAAGTTTCAGTTGCATTCCTGGAAGCACCATTAATCTGTGCTGTAAACAACTCCATATTAAAGTTATTGGAAGGAGGTCTGGCAGTTGTCAACAGTAAAGCATTCAGGTGCCTTCTAGCGGGAGGCAATAATTAATTTGTCTGCCTGGGTACCCGAACAAAATGTATTTAAGGGGTTTAAGCAGAATCTGTCTAAATGAAGAAAGAGTTGAGGCAACAGAGGAATGCTGCAAGAAAGAAAAGGAGATGGTAGGTGACAAATGTGTGTTCAAAAGAAAAAGACAGTAAGACAGTGCCAGGTAAACCAAGGGAACAAAATTGATAGGATCATCAATGAGGCCCCTCGGATGCCGTTTACTTGGAGCATGATAAAGTCTGTGAATAATTTTGAAGTTAGTGTGCTGATAATTTGGATTTCTAGAACAAAACCTTAAACTGGAGGAAACGGCGTCCCATGAGAGAGGTATAGAGAGAAACATGTAGTAGTATCTTGAATGAAGCAGATTTTGAAAACTGCAAATAAAGCATTGCAGAAGTTAATTGTATTTGACAAAGTAAAATTCTACTACAGGTGTGATGTTTGGAATATACAGTCATATTAAAAAGTTTGGGAACCCCTCTCAGCCTGCATAATTACTCTGCTTTCAACAAACAGGATAACAATGGTATGTCTTTCATTTCCTAGGAATATCTGAGTACTGGGGTGTTTTCTGAACAAAGATTTTTAATGAAACAGTATTTAATTGTATGAAATTAAATCACATGTGAAAAACTGGCTGTGCAAAAATTTGGATACCCTTATAATTTTGCTGATTTGAATGCATGTAACTGCTCAATACTGATTACTTGCAACACCAAATTGGTTGGATTAGCTCATTATGCCTGGTGTGTCCAATCATGAGTAAAGGTATTTAAGGTGTTCAATTGCAAGTTGTGCTTCCCTTTGACTCTTCTCTGAAGAGTGACAGCATGGAATCCTCAAAGCAAATCTCAAAAGATCTGTACACAAAGATTGTTCAGTATCATGGTTTAGGGGAAGGCTACAAAAGCTATGTCAGAGGTTTAAACTGTCAGCTTCAACTATAAGGAATGTAATCGGGGAAATGAAGGCCACAGGCACAGTTGCTGTTAAACCCAAGTCTGGCAGGCCAAGAAAAATAAAGGAGCGGCATATGCGCAGGATTGTGAGAACGGTTGCAGACAACCCACATATCCCCTCCAAAGACCTGCAAGAACATCTTTGCATCGTTCTACAATTCAGCGCAATTTGCACAAAGAGCATCTGTATGACAGGGTGATGAGAAAGAAGCCCTATCTGCACTCATGCCACAAACAGAGTCGCTTGTTGTATGCAAATGCTCATTTAGACAAGCCAGATTCATTTTGGAACAAAGTGCTTTGGACTGATGAGACAAAAATTGAGTTATTTGGTCATAACAAAAAGGTTATGGAGGTTCCATCATGCTGTGTGGCTAGTTCAGGGACTGTGGCCCTTGTTAAAGTCGAGGGTCGTATGACTTAAACCCAATATCAACAAATTCTTCAGGATAATGTTTAAGCATCAGTCACAAAGTTGAAGTTACACAGGGGTTGGATATTCCAACAAGACAATGACCCAAAACATTGTTCAAAATCTACAAGGGCATAAATGCAGAGGGAGAAGTACATTGTTTTGGAATGGCTGTCACAGTCCTCTGACTTGAATATCATCGAAAATCTATGGGATGATTTGAAGCAGGCTGTCCATGCTTAGTAGCCATCAAATTTAACTGAACTGGAGAGATTTTGTATGGAAGAATGGTCAAAAATACCTCCATCCAGAATCCAGACACTCATCAAAGACTATAGGAGGCATCTAGAGGCTGTTATATTTGCAAAAGGAGACTCAACTAAGTATTGATGTAATATGTCTGTTGGGGTGCTCAAATTTATGCACCTGTCTAATTTTGTTATGATGCATATTGCATGTTTTCTGTTAATCCAATAAACTTAATGTCACTGCTGAAATACTACTGTTTCCATAAGGCATGTCATATATTAAAAGGAAGTTGCTACTTTGAGAGATCAGCCAATGATAAACAAAAATCCAAAGAATTAAGAAGGGTTCCCGAACTTTTTCATATGTCTATGTTTAAAAATACAAACATTACTTTTTTAAATAAATGTAACTTAATACTGTATATTGAAATTTTAGGGTTTTGGCTTGACACGATATGGAGCTTGAGCAAGTGCAGAGATTTTTCTATGTGGTATTAGAGATCACATAACATTATAAAACTTGCTTAATCCAGTTAAGTGTTATAGGGAGCTGGAATCTATTCGGACAACACTGGGTGCAAGGAAGAAACTAGACCTGGACAGAATAACAGTCCATCACAATAGACACTCATGCACAAATCCATACATGTTTCATTCAGTGGCTTCTATCAAAGCATCCTGGGCTTCCATAAACACTTCATCAGTGCCACAGGCTGATTACCTCCATGCCACGCTGCATTGATGCAGTAATTCATGCAAAAGCCCCGACCAAGAATTGTGTGTGTACATGGACATACTTTTCAGTAGACCAACATTTCTGTATTAAAAATCTTTTTTTTTATTGGTCTTATGAAATATTCTAATTTTCTGAAATACTGAATTTTGGGTTTTCATTGCCATAATCAGCAAAATGAAAAGAAATAAATGCTTGAAATATATCACTCTGTGTCATGAATCTGTATAATATGAGTTTAACTTTTTGAATTGAATTACTGAAATAAAAAACTTTTCGATGATATTCTAATTTATTGAGATGCACCTGTAAATGTATGATTTTCCAGCTCTCTGCACATTTAGAATCCTTAGATTTAACTAGGGGGCTTTGCCCTCCCCCACTCCGAGTGCTATGTGCCATTGTGAAGAGCGGGGCTGAATGTAGCCCAAGGAGACGCGGTCGCTCCTCTGAAACTCCTCTTTAATGGTGATACAATGGGAATCAAATAATAGTTGGGTTTTTTTTTTTTTTAACCTCCTCTTTGCTCGATCAGCTGTTGGCTTGCTGCTGCATGATCTGCATTTCGTGTGGCGGTTTGAACGCTTTAAAGTCACTGCCTTGTCTCTTAAACACTATTTGATCTTTTTTTTTTTATTCTCTTTTTTGAGACTTTCAAATTTTCCTACTTCCATTATCTCTAACCTGCTCTGCATTTGTATCATGGGACTTGCTTCCAAAGGTTGTAAGTGACTTGCCTGTCTCTCTCTTCAAAAGATCATGTCTCGTCCAAAGATTTTTTTTTTTTTTTTTTTTTATAATATTGCTTTCATGATGAAATGTGTTAAACCATGTATGTTACAATTTACAGATAATTTGTTAACTTAAATAATGAATACTGTTAATAACTACACATGTGGGGGTGGCACGGTTGTGGAGTGGTAGTGCTGCTGCCTTGCAGGGAGTCGCATCCCTGGTGTTCCCAACTTGGAGTCTGCATGTTTTCCAGGTGGGTTTCCACATTGTGCTCTCTTTCCTTCCAAAGACTTTAAGGTTTGGGGATTTGGTAATACTAAATTTACACTAGTGTGTGTGTGTGTGTGTGCTTGTATTCACCTTGCAATGAGCTGGATCGACAGATGTAATCGTTAAACATCCATCCTTTTAAGAGATATTGTGGCAAGGTGTCCTTGGGATTTAGTGGATCTTTCAGGCAATTCACAACACAGTGAAGCCAAAAGTTTTCTCAGTGTGATGGTATCTTGCACTACCATCTGGTGGAATCTTCCAGATTTCTGTAAAGTATGTGCACATGTGTAAACAGTACAATGCTTGCATGGCAATAGCGTCCGCTGGAGCATGCGTCGTGTGAAGCATAAACCCGGCCTTAGTGGGGCACCCTCTAAATAATACATTGATAAG
This sequence comes from Polypterus bichir lapradei, assembly GCA_026402145.1. Classification (NCBI taxonomy): domain Eukaryota; kingdom Metazoa; phylum Chordata; class Cladistia; order Polypteriformes; family Polypteridae; genus Polypterus; species Polypterus bichir. Next base: position 127,981,752 of record JANRMT010028174.1, read on the forward strand.
TTGCCACTTGGGTCTATTAATCGTGTGAGAGAAATGACAAAAGTTTTCATCTGTTTTCTGTATTGATTTGAATATATTTTGCAAAGAAAATAAATGTATGTAAAATATATAATCTCTCAAACACAAATGAAAATCTTAAAAATTAACCGTGCATCTTTTTGTGAGTCTGCAGTGACAATTGTTTAATAAATACATGTAAATTGGTTTTCGGCGGCCAGAAAGCTCCATAAGCAAACACAAATCTGTTATCACTGTTGCACGTCAAGATTTTCAAGAACTTTTCCTTGTTTAAAAACAACATCAGAGTCTAAGAAATTAATGAAAGTTTAATTCAAACACAATTAAAATGGTCCTATAATGATTGTTATGCTGGTGTTGTATATTATTTTCATTCATACATATTTAAATGATTGCTTTTTTATGTGTGAAATATTCAAATCATTATTACTGGTTCAATTGGCAGCCCTGTATAGAATATTCAAGTGTCCTTATTCCATAGTTTTCTCTGTTCTATATATGCTCTTTTTTCTGTAAAATTTCCTTAAAACTATTTCAAAGAATACCATGTTAATTAGAGCATCATTCCTTGCTAAACCTAGGCAATGCATTACTTTGTGAATTGCAACAGACTCTTAAGAACAGCGGTATCTGTGCTAACTGAGCTCCTTTCAAAAAATAAAAGCATTGTTTTTCATTTGGAGCTGTGAGAAGCTATAACAGATGTTTTTAAAAAAAAAAAAAAAAAAAAGTGATTTTTTTTTTTCTTATTTTTCTAATAGCATGTAGACCAGTTGAACTCACTGCACAGGCAAAATTACTATATACAGTCCCTGACAAAAGTCTTGTCGCTTCTCTATTTTGTAGAAACTCCTGCTATTAACCTGACTTTTAATTAATCAACTGGTGTTAGAAATAGGTCATATGAAAAGCTAAAGCCCTCCCAAATGATGTTTAATGCACTGAAATAAATTAGTTTCACTGAAAAAAGATTTATCATTTAATTAAGACAGAAAGGTCAAATTTGGGCAAGACAAAAGTTTTGTCGCCTATACAGAAAATGAACAACTTTACTGCAAATCTAAAAATATGTCAGCAAATTAAGTAGTGGTGCTGTGAGATCCAAATTTAATATCTTGTATGACTTCCATGAGCTTGAAGGACAGCATCCATGCGGTTTGGCAAGGATTCATACAATTTATTGATGAAGTCATCAGGAATAGCAAAGAAAACAGTCTTGCATGCCTCCCAGAGTTCATCAATAATATTTGGTTTCGTCTTCCATGCTTCCTCTTTCATCCTACCCCACATATGCTCAATGATGTTCCAGTCTGGTGACTGGGCTGGCCAATCCTGGAGCATCTTGATCTTCTTCGCTTTAAGGAACTTTGATGTGGAGATGGAAGTATGCGATGGAGCACCATCCTGCTGCAGAATTTGGCCTTTTTTATGGTTGGGAATATAAGAGGTAGCTAAGATTTCTTGGTAATTTAGACTATTGATGTTGCCTTCCACCCTGCAGATCCCTCACGTACCCCCATACTGGATGTAATCCCAGACCATGATTTTGCCTCCACCAAACTTCACTGTTTTCTGGGTAAATCTCGGCTCCATGCGGGTTCCAGTAGGTCTCCTGCAATATTTGCGGTGACTGTGGTGTAATTCATTCATCTGAAAAATCCACCTTCTGCCACTTTTCCAGCGTCCATCCAAGGCTGTGGGCCTTGGCAAATGCAACACGGTTTTTCAATTGTCTTTTGTTTAGTGCTGGCTTATGGGCACTGATTTGACCATGGAGGCCATTTTGAGACAGAATCCGACAAACTGTTCTGGTTGACACAGGGACTTCAGGTGACCAGGTCTCGTGGAGCTCTGCTGCAGTGGAAAATGGGCTGGCCTTGGATTTTCGAGCCAACAAACGGTCCTCTCGAGCAGTTGTCTTGCGGGGTCTTCCTGACCTGGGCTTGTCAAACGTCTCCAGTCTCCTCAAATCTTTTTTTTAATCCTCTGAACTTGACGCTGAGACACATTGAAGGTGTTTGCCACATTAGCAGTGGATTTGGTCTTCAGCCTCTTGATAATCAACTCTTTAGTCTTAGGGTGAATCTTAGGCATGTTTGCAGAGGTCTAGTTGCAGTTGATGTGAAGGTCTAGTGTACTGGGGTTCTTTTTATACACACCTGAGACCTAATTGATCCATTATTAGTCACAGGTGAAGCTCATATGACAAGGCGACAACACTTACCGTAGATCCCGGAATATAAGCCGAGAATTTCGTCGTAGATTTTTGGCTTGGAGTTTGGGGTTCGGTTTATACAACGAGCATCGTTTCAGATTCAAGATTTCCAGCGCAATGCCGGTTTTGCCGATCAATACGGAAGTAAATAATGACGAAACCACAGAGCCATCTTTCAGATGAAGAAGTAACTTTGCATGCCGGTACTTTAAATTAAAAAAAGAATTTATTCAAAAAAGTGTTTTAGTTGTTGATTTTATTAATAAAATTTATAATAAATTATCGGGAAGTTTAAAATAAAAATTTTTCTTTTTATTTACGACCAACATCTTGCATTACGACCCCAATGCGGTCACGTGTATCCGCTTGCGCGATTGTAAACAAACAACCGAGAGCGTTAGTAGCGTCAGTTGGAGCCCAGATGCATATGTTTGTGGATGTAATTTCGGTCATTGCAGTGATTTACCTATATATATAATTCACTAAGACCATGCATGCAAGACACATAATTGCTAAGGAAGGAAGAGAAGGTAAAGAAAGCGATCAAAATTGAAACGAAGATGGAAATTGTGTGGAAATATGAGAGTGCTGTTCGTGTGACCGATCTCGCTGATATGTACAGCATGTCGAAATCCACCATCTCGACAATTAAACAAAGAAAAGATTTGCATTCTCCTCCTCCTCTCTTCCTGCAGCCCAAAGATGTCAAATTAAATGGCGAGTACAGTATGAAATTGTTGTTCCTAGAATAGAATAGAATGCCTTTTATTGTCACTATACACATCTACAATGAGATTAAAAGCAGCTCCTTCAGTGCAGAAAAAAAGTTCTGTATAGGGCTTGTATGGTTGTTTTTTTAGCCTTAGCATAACGCCGGATCTGTGGCCCCGCTTCTGTTTTCTTTCCCTCCTCCGTCTGCGTCGTCTCCTAGACCCGACAACAATCCACGGAGAGCGCGCTGGTCTCGCTATGTTGTCTGGAATGTTGTGCGTGTGATGAAAAACACTCGAAACAGATGTCTGGCTCTGGACACCGATGTCTATAAGGTTCTGACGGGTGTAGCGGATGTTCGCCGAACCGATCGTGCACAAACAAGGAAAAAAAAAAAAAAAGTACAAAAACAACAAAGTGCACTGAAAAGGAGTGCCCTGAGCCGCTGTGCGCCACCATGCTCCTAGCTAGTAGGCTAGGCACTTTTTATAAGTTTTTGGTTAGTACATTAGAAAAATTATTGGTGTTTTGGTAAATTATGCACATTATACAACCCTTTTTTATTATGAAAAGGTTAAGTAAGTGTTGCAGTGGGAGGTTCAGAACGAATTATGGGTTAGCCTTCGCGAACGAATTAAGTTCTTAAGTCAAGGGTCCACTGTATTGCGTATTTAAGTTAGTCAAATTTATAACGAGTCTCCGGAAATCCACCCGCCGATGTACCGTATTTGCATATATAGTTTCAACACAAAGGCTTCATTTTACCAAACTTCTCCGCAATCACTTCCTGGTTTCCATAAAAAATGCCGGCAGTCTCAAATTCTCGCCGATAAACATGATAAATATAGCTGAAGAGAAACTTTTAAGGAAATTTAGAAAATTTTGCTTGGAGAAGGGGGTCAGCTTAAATAACGGTCATCGGCATATACATGTAATTTAGTAGGTAGAGGAGGGGGTCGGCTAATATACCGAGTTGGCTTGTATTCCGGGATCTACGGTATGTCTTGCCAAAAATTGACTCAATGGGCTTTACCAAGCAGTGAATATTAGAATACTTTTTGTCAGTTTCGTTTTGCACTGAAACATTATTACAAAAGCTGATGGGATTAAAATGACCCATTTCTTGTAACAAAATCTTGATTAGAAATATATTTTAGCGCCACTTCAGGTCAATTTGTACACAAGCAACAAGACTTTTGTCAGGGACTGTAATCTGTATAAGGCTGTTTGACCTTAAAAATTGTTTTACTTTATGGACGTAGTGAAATTTTTCTTTTATACCTTAAGTATCATTAAATCCATTTAAAGCTTTAATAGGAAGGAAATGTGCTTTTGCAAACAGCTTGCTTAGTTCAGACTAAAAGTAAACAGCCACTGAATTTTAAATGTTTTGTTTTTTTCTGTTACCTATATATAGAGCCATTCCAGCTATGCACAATTCCTCAAGCCCACAGAAAAGACAGGAAAAAATGAAAGTAAAGGGGGCCTCCCACCATCCTGTGGAAAAGGTAAAAAAAACAAAAACAAAAAAAAAAAACTTTTAAGTATTTAATTTTCCCATGTTGCATAAATAATAGACCTACTTTGGTCAAAAGTAATTTTACTTTTCATAGGTAATTAGGGGTTTTCTTTTCCTTAAATATAGCATTATTTGTCTTAGTTTGTTAATTTCTCTGTTTAGCCTTTAGTTTGTTTATGGCTATGTAAGGAACATAAGTTTGCATGCTGGTAAAAGGGTTTTTGTTGTCCAGGCCATTCAAATTCAGATATTCCTTTATATTTATGTTATTACATGGATTCAAGACGGTTATTATTTTTAGGTGGTGGTAGGCAGTGTGGACCAGTGGCTAAGGCTTTGGACTTCAAACCCTGAGGTTGTGGGTTCAAATCCTGCTACTGACACTGTGACCCTGAGCAAGTCACTTGACCTGCCTGTGCTCCAATTTGGAAAGCCAAAGTAAATTTTACCTATTATCTCATATTGTAAGTCCCCTTGGATAAAGGTGTCAGCCTAATAAGTAAATGTAAATGTATGAGTAGTGTTGGTTTCCTTTGACGTAACAGCAAGAAAAGGTAGAAAAATAGTCATTTACTAGTAACTGCAATAATAAATGCAAATAATAAGTCAGAATGTCAATATACTAATATTTGATAATCCAGAGAATAAACTGAAATGAAAACCATTATAACAATAAATATACTATTTGTACTGTAGAGAAAGCTGTTAAAAATCAGGAAATGCCTGTAGATCAATTGTGAATCTTTTATTTAAAGTGTCTGAGGTGATGTCAGTATATAAGAAAGTTTGAGCATTTGCCAGGTCAACAGATAGTGATATTGAAGTTTTTGAAGTGAAGGTGGGGATGCACCAGGAAACTGCTCTGAGACTATTGATTTTAGTGATAGTGATGGATATGAATCTCAGTGAAGTACATGAAGGATTGTCTTTAGAGTTCTTGTATACTGATGATCTCATATTGATAGTCAGACGTTAAGATGAAGGGGCAGATGTTGCTGGGGAGGTAGGTATATGACCATTTTGAGCAAAACTCTAGCTATTGCAGATTGTAAGAGAGAGATTCATAGATTATGTAGTGGTGTGAAGGATGTGTAGTGGTGTCTGCAGGTGGCTCATTGAATTTACTCATAGAAAGTGTATAACATGGGTGCAGTATGCTAATGTAAGAAATGTAAATTTAAATATGAGCAGTGGAGTTCTGGAGGAAGTAGGGAGGCTCTGCTACATAGGTGACGTTAAGTTAAGTACAGATTGAGGTTCAAACACAGCAGTTACAGAAGGAACTTTTATGAGCTGTCAGGCATTCTGACTTCTAAAAAAAATCTCTTGCGCATTAAAGTTTATAAAAACTTTGTGAAGATTACTATGCTCTATAGCAGTGTTTTTCAACCATTGTGCACTGTGAGAGATACCCAGGTGTGCCATGGAAATAATAGTGTAGCCTATTTATGTCTGAACCTGAGAGGGACAAGCTTCGCAGGTGGTTACGACCTGTCTGAGGAGGACAAGTCTACCTGGAAGAGCTAGTATGAAAGCAGCTCTGTGATTGTTGTGTTGCAGAAATAGTACTTCGAGTACTTCAAACACGTCTGCCCTGGGTGTGTGATAGCCAGCGAGCTTAATAGGGCTAATGGATAGTGGGCATATGAGTTGCCTCTGAGGCAGAAGGGTGAAGCTGCTTGAAAATGCCACCAAAGTGCACACTAAGTACTGTGTCTGTGAATGCTAATCCTGTTTAGATAGATAGATACTTTATTAATCCCAAGGGGAAATTCACATAATCCAGCAGCAGTATACTGATACAAAGAAACAATATTAAATTAAATAGTAATAAAAATGAAAAAAGTTAGCATTTACTCCCCCGGGTGGAATTGAAGAGTCGCATAGTGTGGGGGAGGAACGATCTCCTCAGTCTGTCAGTGGAGCAGGACAGTGACAAAAGTCTTTTTAAACCGGCTTCTCTGGTAGTCCCGCCCCTTCAGTCATTTGAGCACATGTATGAAATATAATGTGTTTATGGTTAGTAAGATAGTAGCGTGTCTGGGGATGATTTAGGTTATAAAAAGTAACTACAGAAAAAAGGTTGGAGAACTGCTCTACAGGAGTGGGATATGGCCAATAAAAGTGGAACATGATGCAAAACTGTAAAGAAAGGAGGTAAGAATGGGTTTATGAAGTGAAAGTAAAATGAATGCTGAATTACAAGGATGATTTGGCACAATGATGATAGGTGTTATGCTGAGGAGAAACAGAAGTTATTTTGACCTGACAAGAAAATGGACCACCCTGGCCCTCCAGCAAAAAAGGTGGCAGTAGATTGGAGTGAATCCAAAAACTGAAATTGTCATGTAAAGACATGACTGTTAGGTTGGATGATTTGAAAGTTTAAGCAATGAGGTGAAAATGAGGATGTCATTTAAAACTGCAATAAAACAATTACTCTCTTAAGTGTTACTCAAACAATGTAACTTTTGCACCAAGTGGTCTTTATTAACTGTTTAATCATAGTGATGTATTTTTTGCAGATAAGATTAACCATAAACCTTATGAAATTTAATCTTTGTATTTTATTTGGTGCTCTAATTAAAAGAGAAACTCTTTTAATATTAATTTGATGTAGGTTTTTGGTGTTGAGTATTTAGGGGTTTCATTAAAAGGTCAGTCAGAGTCAGAGATGTTAAATACAGGTTTTCTTGGCAGTGGCCTACAACAAGTAAACCACATTTGTTAAATCATCCACACCAGGTGCTATGGCCAGAGATTTGGAACTTTAGGGTGACCATCCACTTAGCTTGGGAAATAGAGGTGGATAATTCAGATCTAGACAGGCTATTTGGAGCATTGGATGATAAGAGAAGAATGGGTCTCATCTCAAAGGATGCCTGGTACCATGGAGAAAGGAGGAAAACATTTGGGGGGGGGCAGCCAGCTATTTTGGGTAACCGTAGAAAATCGATGTTAAATTGGTAATGGTGAATATGTGTAATTACAAAACAAGTGATCACAACAAGAGCTAATAGTTTATTTCTTAGTATATTTGACATATTCCTGACTTCTAAGTGCAAGCTTTTTGTTTAAGGTAGTAGGGGAGGAACTATTGAAATATTTCATTGTACATGAGAAAGTTATGTGAAATTAATTTTGGTCTGCAAAATTATCATTGGTATTTTCCTGATACTTGAGCAGTTCAGAGTTAAGAGACAAGATCAGTTAGCATATGCTAATAACAGAATAATTACCATGTTGTAAAAATAACTGTCACGGTAATCACCAGATATTAACAGGGCATTGATATCATCATCTTTTCTTAGCCAGAGTTATTGACAGTAAAATTTTAAATGTCAAAGTGCAAAATGCAAACTTCGGCACTATCTGTTGGATTGGTATTAAGATTTAGACTTCTGTATTCATGCCAGCTTTTGGTGATTTGAGCTAAATTGTATACAGTAAATTCAATTTAACAATCAAAGAGGTTGAGTTTTGCAGCCCCCCTCTTGTAGGTCTGGTCGTGCTTATAACCAACTAAGTGTGATGGTTTTGAAAACTACCATTTACTTTGGGTGCTAAAATGAAAGAATTGCTGGTACGCTTTTTTTTTTTTTTTTTTTTATGTAAAGTACCATATACCATGCAACCCCATTCAGCACCAATAACAGGTATACCATATTTGATTTAACAAGTATGTAGATTGGAAGATTCAGTAGAGTTCTGAAATGGAGTGTTATGGATAGAAAGATGTAAAATATCTACCAAAATGATAAGATAGAAGTGGAGAAAGAAATGAAGGGGGGATATTATAATGGTATCCCATGTGAATAGCGGTGGAGCTGACATGGTGTGGCTAAATATTGCTGCATCTGTGACTGAAAGACATACCATCAGTAGTGAAGAAACTAACAGATTTTTGAAACTAAGTGATGGATATGTCCACACGGGAAGGTTCTTTCTAATTCATTAGCCATCTTGTCATTCTGTAGAAGGAGAGTGTCTCAAAACCTGTTGCCATGGCAGTTGAGGAGTTTAATAGAGGAAAAGATTTGTACCAGTTTTATTAATATCCTGATTTAACTGCTATTAACTAGGTTTTCATATTTAAAATAGCTTAAAAAATATTGGTGAATCATCTTCAAAGAATAAACCAAGTGTTTGGCAATGTCCAATTTCTTTTATGCAAATTACTTGCAATCAAATTAAGTTATTCTGATTTATTTTTCTTTGTGTCCCAATTCTATGTCACCTTTAATGGGAGATACAAAGAAAATGTTTAGGCACATACAGTATCTCACATTTACTTTTTTCATCTCAAATCAGAATTGATTTCTATTGAGCGTTACATATATAGAAAATTTAGATTTTACCCTCCCAATAAATCTGGAGGGATCTTTACACTGTATGTATTTAATGCTATAATCCCGGCTCTCCTTAAATCCCTTCACATCTCTCCATCAGCGTCTCTTGTTTTGTAAATGTGTCAATCAGCACAAGCAGCCTGCTGTACCATCCCCTCCTTTGAACACATGTACTTTTATTCAAGAATATAACCAAAGAAAAAAAAAAATTTGATTTACATATTGATGTCAAAGAGTTAAAAACCCAAGCTCAGATATCAATTGCTGTGAGTTAATACATGTTCTTGAATGGTGCAGAGGTAAGAACCAGTGCCTTTATAGCCCTTTGTTTATATTCTTGAATAAAAGTGCACGTGTTTATTTGATATTTGTACTAAAGTCTTCACACATTATACACTTCACATCATTATTAATATAAAATGGAAAATGTTTCTGCTTTAGGTATGTGTTCAGCATTTCTTGCCTCGCATTTTCTTTCATCCTACACTTACCAAGATCTTAGTAGACACGGAACGCACATGAAATGCATGTGTTCCAAATAACGATATACTGTATTATTTACCCTATATACCTCCAGGAGCCTCACATGCAGATAAGGAGCCTTTGTTTGAGCTGTGAGAAATTTTTGCCCGAGTTGAGCTCCGTCAAAGCGGGGAATGGGACAGCAGGCTGCTTGCAGCTTGTGCTGATCGACACATTTACAAAACAAAAGATGCTGATGGAGAGGTGTGTAGGAATTTAAGGTGGGCCAGGATTACAAATTTTTTCGTAGGCTTGGGTGATTCTATTGTTAATAGAGGTATGTATAACAGTGCTGATTATTCCAGTTTATGGGTCACAGAAACATGAAGATCAATACTACTATAAATACTTGAAAATCTCTTTGTAGTGTGTTATTTATTTATTTTTTTCTTTCTGTATGCAAGGCAATAAGTCATTTAACACCTGGAAACCTCCATGAGAAACTTCAGTCTTTTATTCATGATGGTCACACAGCCCTTGCTGATCACCGCTTTCGTAATGCTGAGCAAGCGTTTTCTCAGGCTCTTGATATACTGGATTCAACCACATTAAAGGTAAACTTCTGATTCAGTGTTTCGGGTTTTTAATTCTTATGAAGTGTTTTATTTAGGTGTTCCAAAATTCTTGCTTTGTACTGCTATTACTGGAGAGAGCTAGTCAAAGAAAACCATTCTGAAAAAATATTTCAGCTTAGTGCATGTTTGAAAAATGTTGGGGTTTTAAAAAGATGCCTGTCTATTTTGTAATTTCTTCTGGTGACAAACATTTGTGAGAATTACAGTATTTACATCCAAAATTGTTTATTATTTTATGCATTTACAGTGACACATTGCTCATTATGATTAACCTAAGGCAGGAACCAACAGTGGATAGAAAACCAGTCTGTTGTGATGCACATTTGTACGTACATCCAAACTGGTTCAATATAGACTTGCTAATCCACCTAAAATAATTATCTTTAGAGTATAAGGAAGAATGAGAGCAATCTTATGTTTACATCAGGATAATGTGCATGCAGACAGTGACTAGAATTGATTTTCGTATTGTGGCAGTAGGGGGCGCTAGTGCTCCCTTGAACCCTCAGGTACCACGCAAGACGCTGGATAAAAGTCCCAGACTTTTTATTACTTATTAACACTGTGCCCCAAGCACCCTCCACACTACTCATATAATTAATAAACAATTCACCAATATTCCTCTCCTCCTCGCCCAGACACTTCGCCCCTGGACTGAGGCATCGTCCTTTTATAGCCCCTGACCCGGAGGTGTTCCTGTCCCAACAGTCCACAGTTCCTTATTCCTTCCGGGTCAGGGCAATCAGTCCTTTACTGCAACCCGGGAGCACGTCGTTCCTTCCCGTCACGTGACCGTGACGTACTCCCGAGTCATAAGGCACAAAAGAGCCCATAAGCCCCCCCCACAGCGACTCCTGGTGGCTGTGTATAAACACTACAAAGTCCATGAGGCCCTGCTGGACCTCGGGGCACTATCCTGCTGTCGGGAGAGCTCCTCCTGACGGCCTGGGGGGTGAGAACCGGCATGAGAAGCCGGCAGTCCTCCACAGTATTTATCTTTTGAGCTGTTTACAAAAGGAGCTTTTAAAATCAGTATTTTTTACTTCATAGTTATTTTCCGGTCCTTAGTTACTGCTTTCCACTATATATTATCCATATCTAGTCCAATTTTATGTTGCAGCTTTATTTGTGGTTCAGTCAATCAGATGAGTTCAAGTACAGTAACTGTTCTGCACTTTTTAAGAATGTTTGCTTACAGTCCAGTTTTTCATTATTGAGTGGTGAATGGGGTGGGTGGCACCTGTTTTGATCCAATTTGCTTATGGCCTCTGTTTTTGGGTGTTTGTTGACTTTTTTTTTTTAATAATGGATTCTTTATTGTAGGTTTATGGAGTGTTGTAGCAATCCTTGTGAATGGAAAGTGGAACAGAGATTATTAATTAACAAAGAAGTATACTATACACGCCAGTCATTTTATTAAGTACATCATTTCAACTGCTTGTTGATGCAAATATCTAATCAAATATCTAATCTAATTACATGGTGGCAACTCAGTGCATTTAAGCATGTAGACATTCTCAAGGTGACCTGATGTTCATACCGCTACCTTTAGGGTTTACAGAGGATGCTCAGAAAAGGGGAAAATATCCAGGGAGTGGTAGCTTTCTGGGGGTGAAAATGTAATTTTGCTGCCAGAGATCAGAAGATAAAGGCCAGACTGTTTGAGCTGATAGAAAGACAACAGTAACTTGCTTAACCACTTGTTACAACCGAGGTATGCAGAAGAGCATCTCTGACACACAACACGTTGAACCTTAAAGTAGATGGGCTGCAGCAGCCGGAGACCACACTGGGTGCCATTCCTGTCAGCTAAAAACTCCCAATCGAGGTTGCAATTTGCACGTTGTTGCCAAAATTGGACAATTGAAGAATGTAAAAAAAAAAAATTGCCTGGTCTGATGACTCTCAATTTTTACTATGACATTCAGATGGTAGATACAGAATTTGGCGTTGATAACATGAAAGCATGGATCTGTCCTGCCTTGTATCAACGCTTCAAGCTGGTGGTGGTGGTGTGGGGAATATTTTCTTGGCACACTTTGGCAAACTTCGTACCAGCTGAGCATTGTTTAAATGTCACAGCCTCCCTGAGTATTGTTGCTGACCGTGTCCATCCCTTTATGACTGCAGTATACCCATCTTCTAATGGCTACTTCCAACAGGATAATGCGCCATGTCACAAACCTCAGATCATCTCAGACTTGTTTCTTGAACATGATAATGAGTTCACTGTATTTAAATGGCCTCCACAGTTGGCAGAGGGCTGCTGTATAATGTCTTGCATAGAATTCACATTAAAACATGGTGTGTGGACAAACTAGAAATGTGCAAACACACACAAAAATTCAGATGCATAAAACTGCATAAGTAAAGTTCTACTACTTTTCCTGTAAAAATCCCAATCATCGAAATAAATTCGAAGCCAAGAAAGTAGCAGAGATAAAAAGCGAAATTACTAGAATAGATGAAGAGCACGCCGGACTACCAAACGAGACTCTACATAGGAAAAGGCAGGCTCTACATTCGGAACTAAACCTCTTGACAACTAAAGGAACTGAACAGCTAATTTATAAATCCAGACATCATTACTATGAACATGGAGAGAAAGCTAATAAGCTTTTAGCTCAACAAATTCACAAGCAAGAAGTGCGCAACGCAATCTCAGTAATTACCAATGCGAACAGAGTTAAAATCGTCGACCACAAAAATATAATGCACACTTTCAGAGACTACTATAAATCCTTATATACTACTGAGTTTAAAGAAGACAATACACAATCTAATGCATTTCTGGATACATTACAAATACCAAAAATAGACACTTTTAGTGAGGAGGAACTTGAGAAACCTCTGGTGTTCTCAGAATTACTAGACACTATAAAGTCACTCCAAGGCGGGAAAGCAGCAGGCCCTGATAGATACCCTGCAGAATTTTAGAAGAAATTCTCCGCTCAGCTAGCTCCCCTCCTATTAGCAACATTTACAGAAGCCAGAGATAACCAATCTCTTCCTCAGACCTTTCGCCAAGCACTAATCACCGTTTTTCCAAAAAAAAAAAAGGACTTATTACAATGTGCATCATACAGACCAATATCACTTCTGAATAACGACGTTAAAATACTCTCTAAAGTCATAGCTAGAAGGATGGAGAAAGTGCTCGCCTCGGTAATATCACAAGACCAAACTGGATTTATTAGGGGCCGACACTTCAAATCTCCGACGCCTGTTTAATGTAATATACTCACCAACTAAATCAAACACCCCAGAAATATTATTATCATTTGATGCAGAAAAAGCATTCGACATGATTAAATGGAAATATCTTTTTACTACACTGGAGAAGTTTGGGTTTGGCCCGAACATTTGTGCATGGATTAAATTACTGTATACTAACCCAGAAGCTTCAGTTTGCATCAACAACATTTGCTCAGACTACTTTAAACTAGAACGTGGTACTAGACAAGGATGCCCCTTGTCACCGCTGCTGTTTGCAAATGCCGTTGAACCACTGGCAATACATTGTTGAAATACTGATCAGATAAAGGGGATTAGCAGAGAAGGACTGGAACAGAAAATTTCATTATATGCAGATGATATGGTACTGTATATATCGGAGCCAGAAAATTCTGTGCCTGCAGTCCTAACAGCACTCACAGAATTTCAAAAGATCTCTGGGCTCAGAATTAATCTGAATAAAAGTGTACTCTTTCCAGTGAATTCTCAAGCATATAATATTAGATTAGATACTGTACCTTTTATTATTGCAGAACAGTTGAAATACCTAGGGGTAAACATCACAAGTAAACATAAAGCTCTTTATCAGCAAAATTTCGCCGTCTACATGGAAAAAATCAAGCAAGACTTGCACAGATGGTCAACCCTTCATCTCACACTAGCTGGAAGAATTAACACTGTTAAGATGAATATTCTTCCTAAGCTCCTTTTTTATTTCAAAACATTCCAATATACATTAATAAATCATTCTTTAAGCAATTAGATTCAGCAATAACCTCATTTATTTGGAATTCAAAACATCCACGCATCCAAAAAGCGACCCTACAAAGACAAAAGGCAGAAGGCGGCATGGCTCTACCTAACTTCCAGTTTTATTACTGGGCAGCAAATATACAGGCGCTAAGAACCTGGACACAAATAGAAGAACATACACAGGCTTGGTCTGCAATAGAAGTAAAATCCTGTAGTGCTTCTTTGTATTCCTTGCTCTGTGCTCCAATAAACACATGTTATCGGCAATACACTAATAACCCAATTGTGCTCCACTCACTTAGAATATGGAACCAATGTAGAAAGCATTTTAAGACGGAGAAGCTTCTATCTGTGGCACCTCTGCAAGAGAACCACCTCTTTCAACCTTCGCAAACATATGCAGTTATTAATATCTAGAAAAAAATTGGAATTAAATTGCTTAGAGATCTTTATATAGACAACGTCTTTGCATCGTGTGAACAATTACATTCCAAATTAACATTCCAACTACACATTTCTTTCACTATCTTCAAATTAGGAACTTTGTTAAACAGAACCTCCCAGATTTTCCTCATCTTGCACCCACATCCATGCTGGAAAAAATATTGCTCAATCTCAAGGACTTAGACACCATCGTACAATATATAAACTCATTTTACAATCCCTCCCTTTCAAAGATCCAAGAGGTCACTGGGAAAAAGATCTCTCAATTAATATATCAGAAAAGGAGTGGAAAGTAGCAATGCAGAGAATTCACTCGAGCTCCATATGCGCAAAGCATACAATTATACAACTCAAAATTATATATCGAGCACATCTGTCTCGACTAAAACTCTCCAAAATGTTTCCAGGGCATGATCCATCCTGCGAACGCTGCAAACTAGTTCCAGCCTCGTTGGGTCACATGTTCTGGGCCTGCACCAAATTAACATCATTCTGGAGGAAAATTGTTAATTACCTTTCAGACAGCCTTGGACTCACAATCCCTCCTAACCCATTAACAGCTGTGTTTAGTGTTTTTCCAGATGGGCTTAAAGTGGAGAAGGACAAACAAACTGTGATTGCATTCACTGCACTTTTGGCATGCAGACTTATCCTGATAAACTGGAAGAACCCAAACTCTCCTTTTTTAAGTCAGTGGGAACCTGATGTGTTATACTATTTGAAATTGGAAAAAATCAAATACTCAGTTAGAGGATCCGTACAGACTTTTTTCAAAACATGGCAGGATCTAATCAGTAATATTTTAAAATCATCTCATAAAGCACAGAGAATCTATTAATTTAGGTATGTTTATGGGTCTTAAATTCCATGCTGTTTGGCTTGCTGTCTCTCTTAGGGGTGGGGATAGATTTGTTCTTAACTCAAATTTTCTTTATGTAAAACTTGATTGATTTGTATGGAATACAATAAAATTAATAAAAATAAAAAATTTAAAAAAAAAAAAAGATCCCAATCATCATGAATTTTAATGCACATGCATGAGCCTACAGCCCCACCCAAACTCCTCCCAGAATTTCACCTATTTGAATATGCAAATCAATATAATTAGCCCCTTCCATTCATTGTTTTATTAAAAGACAATGGAAAAAATACTCGTTAAGAAGACGAATTTCAGTGAATATGAAATGGAGGTCTGTCCATTGAATTGGAGGCTTGGAAAATGTACAATTTGGTGGCTTAAGCAGTGGTATAAGCGACAAAAGGAAATTGATGAAGTGGCACAGCGTGGTGGAGGCACTCAAAAGTACAAGTTCAGAAAGACACACAGTGCCCAAAATAAAATTGGTTAGATATCAATATCTATGTGATAAGGTGAGTCGCAGCCCACTGTATTGCGTGTCAACAGCACTGGAGGAGGTAATGGAGTTCCGGGGATCACACAGTTTAAGCAGCGAGCTGCTGCAGTTATTGGCGAGGCACTTGCAACTGGCATTTTACCACAGCCCGAGCTGGAGAATGAGATCAGTATAACATAGCTCCTGTTCAGTCAGTGGGTCGGCAAGTGGGTTGAGATGCCTCGTCTTCAGCGAATACCTGCTCTCACCATATAAATGTGTTATATGGTTACATCATACAGATAACTTGTAATTTTGACCAAAGGAGTAATATTAAATTTATTTAATTACCTTATTGAGAAGCCAGCCTTCACACAACACCATTTTCAAGTTTGTTCCTAACACTACTATTTTTCAGAATGAATGAATCACGATTTGAGCAGAGCCATCTCACCTCAACATTAATAAGACACATTTTAGCGTCACAGATAATTTGCACATTAATAGAGTGGGAGTACTTTAGATTTACATAAAAAAAAAAAAATCGATTCTCTGGAGGTGCCTTTATAGTAACGTTCGTGCAGTCGACCCTTCTGATTACATTTGGAAAACCAGACGTTGCTATGAATTGCGCTTTGATGTTTGCCTGTTCAACCACAGTGTAAGGAAACCTTGTATATCTGGATGAAAAGTGGATAATACCATCCCATACAGCTGGCATAGCATAACTCGGAGAAGACTGAGAAATACCCAATTGGTCAACCAGTTCATGCTGAAAAGCTCCTGTGGTTAAAACAAGTACAAGCAGTCCCCAGGTTATGTACAAGATAGGGACTGTAGGTTTGTTCTTATGTTGAATTTGTATGTAAGTTAGAACAATTACATTATTTTAATAAATGCTGTTGTTGACCGACTGTAACCAAGTGCTCTCCCAATGAATGTTTCATCTCTCTCTGACTTTTTATTATTTCTACTTTATTTTCCAAAAAAAAAAGAAAGTGATGCACTGCTTTGACACTGGGTGCTGCCTGTTTACAAAACCTAGCAGAAATGTGTATACGCCTGAGTTGAGGCTGCTGTTAAAATTTGCATAGTATTATGCCAAATTTAGTTTTTATACATCTTGATATGAGCCTTGAGAAGAATGTATGCAACATTTTTGTGTATATGCACCATTTATACATGAGGCCTCTAATCTCTAACCGATAGAGCGCCTTTGGGATGGGGTGGAATGGAAGATTCACATCATGGATATGCAGCTAACAAATCTGCAGCAACTGCTTGATGCTGTTTTGTCAATAGGGACCAGAATCCCTGAAGGTGGTTTCCAGAACTTTGATGAGACTATGCCACAAAAAATAATGCCAGTTCCAAAGGCACAAAGGGGTCCAACCCTGTACCTCCAAGTTGCACCTAATAAAGTGGCCGGTGAGTGTACATTACACGGTTGAGAACTGAATAACAAAAGTTCCAGTGTATTCTAGTTATCTTAAGGCTTGAGATAATTATGCTGCCCGAGTGCTATAACAAAACCTGTGTATGAGTAATTGCTATAAGCAGGTTGTTTGTTACAGTAAGAAAGAACAGCTGGTGGTTTGCAATACCCTTTCCATATAAAAATACTTATGCATATCACTTTTTCTGTAAGTTGCATTTTTGTAGTAATGTAAACAATATTAAGCAAAATCTTATACTTTACTGTTGCAGGATGTGAATTTTTCTCCAGTTGATCATATTGTACTGATATATGGATATGCAACAGCTCTGAGAGAAGTTGGGCAACCTGAGGTAATCAATTTTTTTTTAAATTAATATATATAGGATCACAGCTGTAGTGCTATGTAGAGAACTTAGTAAAAATGAAATGGTATTTGTAGTGCATGTATGAAAGTTTTTATGGAAGTTGTAATTAAAAAGCAATAAAGGATAAATAACTCATTTATAGTGCTGTATTTCTTTCATGTTTGAATAAAATAGTAGTACTAAAAGTATTAGTATAATACTTTTATGAATTCTTAATATCTCTTTAATTTCTTTTCTGGGTAATTGTTTTAGAAAAGTTAAAAAATTAAAGTTATGCTTAGAAGCATATGAAAATATATATTGAAAAGTCCTGAATGCCTTTGTTAACTTGGTTTGTGTAAACAGATGGTACCATATCGTATCTGTTAAATCATTAATTGGCCCTCTCCACCATAAATCATGGATTGTTTATCTAGTGCTTAAATCTAAAGGCAGAAACCTCATCTAAGAGAAATGAATTTAGCAGAAGGTAGTTGCCTTCCAATGTACTTATGCTGTCAATACGGACACACTCACTCAAGTGAAATTATTCTTGACACACCCATTCGAGGTGTTTGTCTTGTACTATTAAAATGTATTATGTTAGACATTCCAGCAAATGGTGTGTACTGACACTGTTACTTAATAAATTGAGTCAATTTATATATATATATATATATATATATATATATATATTATAATACTAGCAAAATACCCGCGCTTCGCAGCGGAGAAGTAGTGTGTTAAAGAAGCAATGAAAAAGAAAAGGAAACATTTTGAAAATAACGTAACATGATTGTCAATGTAATTGTTTTGTCACTGTTGTGAGTGATGAGTGTTGCTGTCATTCATATATATATATATATATATCTGTATATATATATATATATATATACAGTAATCCCTCCTCGATCGCGGGGGTTGCGTTCCAGACCCCCCCGCGATAGGTGAAAATCCGCGAAGTAGAAACCATATGTTTGTATGGTTATTTTTATATATTTTAAGCCCTTATAAACTCTCCCGCACTGTTTATAAATATTCCCCGCAGAGTTATACAGCATAATCCCTTTGTATTCTCTTAGATATTAGGTAAGATTCATTAAAATTATGTATATAAACACACTGTTTATATACAGTAAAACCTAAATATTATTTTAAAGATATTGAGTGTCTCCGATATCACATATGTTACAGCCATTACGATAGACAGGCCACCAGCAATAAATACGTACAATGCAAGAAAAATAGTATACAGTAAATGTGTGTACAGTGACACTAAACGTACATACATGTACTAAGCACTGTAAGAAGAAAATTAATTATGGTTACTCACCAACAATGACACGATGACTTGTCCGATAACAATGAGTTTAATTTTACTGCACAACAAAGGAGAGCGTTACAGCCCTTGTAAAGGAGCCACTTCAGGCGATTGTGTAGCACTGCCGTTGTTCTTCTTCTGGCAGTCTTCAATCCAAATCCCTAAAGCAGATTCCATCCAGACTACTGCCT
>JANRMT010028174.1:128030719-128043633 GCA_026402145.1 Polypterus bichir lapradei
ATGCTGTGGAATGATTTGAAGAGAGCCATACACAGAAGACAACCAAAGAATATGGAAGAGTTAAGGCAGTTCTGCAGGGAAGAATGGGCTCAAATTCCTCCCACACGATGTGCAGGTCTGATCTGCAGTTACAGGAAACGCCTGGTTGAGGTCATTGCTGCCAAAGGAGGGTCATCCAGTTTATAAATTGCAATGTTCATTTAGTTTTTTCCACTCCCACTGTGAACGTTGAATGCGTTTGTAAAATAAAGACATAAAAGAGTAGAATTTTTTTGTGTGTCAGTACCTGTGACTTAGATGAAGATCAGATCACATTTTATGACTAATTCTTGCAGTAAACCAGATAATTCCAAAGGGTTCACATACTTTTAGCTTTGACTTTATATATATATATATATGTGTGTGTGTGTGTGTCTGTCTATCTTTCCGTTAAACTAAAATTAATCTAAAATTCATCATCAAATGTAATAATTGTTCCCACTTGCTATTATGTTATGACTTCATTAGTTAGATTTTTTTTTTTTTGTTTCTTCTTAATCCTGATAGCTGTTATTGAAATGATGATACATTTATTGGTGTTTTCTCCTGCCTCCTATTTAGATTTTTTTTTACACTGTACATAATGTTGGTATCTCTATAACTGCCAAAATGTTTGTGCTAAATAAATATTCTGTTTTATGGATGTTATTTCAGTGCTTTCTTGTAAAGCACATTCATTTTTACTACTTTTGTTAAGAATTCAATTTTCTAAATTGTTGTAACATTTTCTTGCATTAAAATCATTGATCTCCACAGAGTGCTTTGGAAAAAAGCATGGAGATGTGCAAGTTTCCTCCAAAGCCCGATGCCGTGTGCCGTTTTCAACAATGCCTTGGAAATTCTAAAATCCAAATTTATTTTACAGATCCTGATTTTAAGGTGAGGTTTTGGAATGATTATTTTAGTAAACAGCATTTAGTTAATGACATATCTTAAAATATGTTTTAGTCAGAAGAGAAGTTTACATTGCTTTGATGCTTCTTAGCGAGATCTGCAGATAGTGCCTTTTGCATGTTGACAAGCTTTAGCTTTACTAATGTGAGCTTCCTTTTGGGACTAAAAGATGTTACCAATTTCCAACAATGTGTTCTTAGATTGTTTGGCAACTTTAAAATAATCCAGTATTATCAACTTTATTTGGGTGTGCAACAGTACTTTCTGAGTTGCTAGTATCTTTAGAAGGTTTCCTTCATTGCACATTCACTTTTCATGAAGGAGTTCAAGATTATAATCCAGTAAATGGCAAAGTGAAGCATGAATGTGGAGAACTTTTAAGGGGCCTTCCCAAACAAACCATATAGGGAATGGACCTTGTCTAGCATACTGGGATTTAAATATTTTAATTTCTATACAATCATAAGGCTCTTGTTAAGTTATGTCACCTCAGTTTGTATATTATAAATATATTGAATTAGTTTAGAACATCCATTTAATTTCTTACTTTAAAATGAATTACTTATGCATTCACAGGGTTTCATCCGTATCATATGTAGCCAGAAATGCTGTATTGAGTATCATATAAGCTGTTGGAAAAAAATGAAATCTGTGATGTGTGCTGATAAAAATGACAAGGTGAGGTCATAACTGAATGGTTAATATTTCATGCTCAGCATTTACTAAGGCAGTCTTCATACTGTTATCTAGTAGAAAGCCACTATTCCATCTTTTTTATTAAAATGAATATTTAAAATTTGTTTTAATTTCCTTACAGGATTTTCTTTACAGCACATGCTTGACTGCTGATTGTATGGGTAGAATTTCTAGGCTTGTAATTTTTGGATCGACAGGCCTTATTAAATGTGAGGTAATTTTACATTTTCTTTCCCCATCTAATATATGCCTTGACCTTTTTAAAATCACTAATGTAATGGTTCTAAAACTTGGAAGGAGACTTCTGAAGAATTTTATTTGGAAAGGTTTGATTTTTAAAGTTACTTTTGATTGTGAAATATAAAATATTTTATATTAACAATATTTGATTGATAATTCATTATTTATCATGTGTACAACAACTTGATGTCTGTTTTTGTTTTCTAGTTTGAATCAAACATACAGAGATCAAAAGAAGTACTAAAACCAGCAGTAAAACAAAAAGCTTCAAGGTATGGCATCTTAAATTTATTTCCTTTTCTGTACTTGCTATAGTTATTCAGTGTTACTTCTGTTTGAGAAGAATTTCAGGGAACCTTCCCAAAAATACATAGTGGCAAATTTGCTGAAGGCTGACATGTACATTTAAATCAACAGGTACCATTATACTAGGATGCAAGTAATGGATAGTTGCATTTATATTTATACCAGGGTGGGCAAAAGTAAGGTTACAGTTGTTTGTATGGAAAAAGACAAGCAAGTTATGATTATTACAATAGCTGTATTAACTCAGTAGTTTTTAGAAAAAGACAAATGATACAAGTAAATAATACAAGAATAAACTGTTTTGTGTACTCACAACTGTAAACCAATTTTTGCCCACCCCTGTATGTGTGTGTATGTATTTATATAGTAGCAGATGACATGACTCCTCAAGTCATCACTGACTTTGGAAATCTCACACTGGACCTCAAGCAACTTGGATTCTGTGCTTCTCCACTCTTCCTCCAGACTCTGGGACCTTGATTAAAATGCAAAATTTACTTAAATCTGAAAAGAGGACTTTGGACCACTGAGCAACAATCCTGTCTGTTTTCTCCTTAGTCCAAGATGCTTCTGACATTGTCTCTGGTTCTGGAGTGGCTTGACACAAGTAACGCGACAGTTGTAGCCCATGTCCTGGATACTTTTGTTTCACAATCCTTTTAAGGCTGCGGTTATTCCTGTTGCTTGCGCACCTTTTTCTGCCACATTATTTTTCTTCCACTCAACTTTCCATTAATATGCTTGGATACAGCACTCTGTGAACAGCCAGCTTATTTAGCAGTGACCTTTTGTGGCTCACCCTCCTCCTGTGGAGGGTGTCAATGACTATCTTCTGGACAACTGACAAGTCACTAGTCTTCCCCATGATTGTGTGGCCTACTGTATCAGACTGAGACCATTTAAAGGCACAGGACACTTTTGCATGTGTTTTGGATTAATTAGCTGAGTGGGGTGTGACACCATGAATCTATAATATTGAACTTTTTCACAATATTCTATTTTTTTGAGATACTGAATTTTTGGTGTTCATTAGCTTTAAGCCATTATCAGCAAAATGAAAAGAAATAAACACTTGAAATATATCACACTGTGTGTAATGACTCTATATAATATCTGATTTTCACCTTTTGAATTGAATTACTAAAATAAATTAACTTTTCGATGATATTCTAATTTATTGAGATGCACCTGTACATTGATCTACTTACAGTCATGTGAAACAATTAGGACACCCTTTGAAAGCATGTGGTTTTTTGTAACATTTTTAATAAATGGTTATTTCATCTCCGTTTCAACAATACAGAGAGATTAAAGTAATCCAACTAAACAAAGAAAACTGAAGAAAAGTCTTTTCAAGATCTTCTGTAAATGTCATTCTACAAAAATGCCTATTCTAACTGAGGAAAAAGATAGGACACCCTTGCCCCTAATAGCGAGTGTTACCTCCTTTGGCTGAAATAACTGCAGTGAGACGGTTCTTGTAGCCATCTACCAGTCTTCGACATCGGTCTGAGGAAATTTTACCCCACTCCTCAATGCAGAACTTTTTCAGCTGTGAGATGTTTGAGGGGTTTCTTGCACGTACAGCCCTTTTCAAGTCACCCCACAGCATCTCAATGGGATTCAAATCTGGACTTTGACTTGGCCATTCCAGGACTCTCCATTTCTTCTTTTTCAGCCAATCTTTGGTTGATTTACTAGTATGTTTTGGGTCATTGTCATGTTGCATGGTCCAGTTCCGCTTCAGCTTTAATTTTCTAACTGATGGTCTCACATGTTCTTCAAGCACCTTCTGATACACAGTAGAATTCATCGTGGATTCTATGATGGTGAGCTGACCAGGTCCTGCTGCAGCAAAGCAGCCCCAAACCATGACACTTCCACCTCCATGCTTCACAGTTGGTATGAGGTTCTTTTCTTGGAATGCTGTGTTTGGTTTACGCCAAACATGTCCTCTGCTGTTGTGTCCAAATAATTCAATTTTGGACTCATCTGTCCAAAGAACATTATTCCAGAAGTCCTGGTCTTTGTCAACTTTATCTCTGGCAAATGTCAGTCTGGCCTCGATGTTTCTCTTGGAAAGCAAAGGTTTCCTCCTTGCACACCTCCCATGCAAGTTAAACTTGTACAGTCTCTTTCTGATTGTAGAGGCATGTACTTCTACATCAACAGTAGCCAGAGCCTGCTGTAGTTCTCGAGATGACACTTTAGGGTTTTTGGAGACCTCTTTTAGCATCTTGTGGTCTGCTCTTGGGGTGAACTTGCTGGGGCGACCAGTCCTGGGCATGTTGGCAGTTGTTTTGAAAGCCCTCCACTTGTAGACTATCTTCCGGACAGTGGAATGGCTGATTTCAAAATCTTTTGAGATCTTTTTAAATCCCTTCCCAGACTCATAGGCTGCTACAATCTTTTTTCTGAAGTCCTCTGACAGCTCTTTTGTTCTCACCATGGTGCTCACTCTCACTTCAACAGTCAGGAGCACACCAAACTAAATGTCTGAGGTTTAAATAGGGCAAGCCTCATTCAACATGCAGAGTAACGATCTACTAATTATGTGCACCTGGTGTGATATACCTGTGTGAGATCTGAGCCAATTTAAGAGGGAATACATGTGAGGGTGTCCTATCTTTTTCCTCAGTTAGAATAGGCATTTTTGTAGAATGACATTTACAGAAGATCTTGAAAAGACTTTTCTTCAGTTTTCTTTGTTTAGTTGGATTACTTTAATCTCTCTGTATTGTTGAAACGGAGATGAAATAACCATTTATTAAAAATGTTACAAAAAACCACATGCTTTCAAAGGGTGTCCTAATTTTTTCACATGACTGTATATGCCATCAGTCAGTATTAAAATAAGCACATTGAAAAAGAGGAGGAAAGGTTTCTTTATCAGCAGTGCTGACATTTCTAAATATTTGTCCAGAAAATAAGGAGCCATGTGGTCCAGGCTGTGAAATAGTAGACAAACCCTTAATTATTGAAAAACAATAGTGGAGTGGGTCATGAAAACTTGTCAATCGTCCCTCCATGTCCTTTGCTGATTTAAAGGCAGTTTATGATGTTGTACCCTGGTTTATTTTGTGAAAGTGCTTTAATGCTATGGAGTTCCTGGAATGCTGCACCTTGCCATTCAGTCAGTGTACTTATGTTAAGTTGATAGACTAAACCAAGCTGAGCTGAGCTAAATGTTTGTCCTATCTCCTTTCCTGTTAATGGTTTTTATCATTTTTTCCCCATGGCAGGATATCAAGGTGCATTCAAGGATTGTAGGATATCTAGCTTGAAAATTTAAGTTTGACAACTCTGCTGCTTGCATGCGCATACATATATATAATATATATATATATTATATACTGTATATAGTGTCCCTCTGGATACTATATATTAGTTAGGAGGACTACGCATTAGCATATCAATATCTCTGGTCATTGTCCTCTCCTGGAAGAGATTGACTTGCCCCTTGCAGGTGGGGAAAAGCAACTTCCTTTATGCAGAAAGTAGCACTTTACCTTTTTACAGGGATAATCTCCCTCTCTTTTCATCAAGTACTTATAAGTGTAAAGCTAGGCTAAGCAGTCATTTGCTGTGTGCACTTTTACACAGTACAGACTCATGAGAAATAACTTTTAGGGAACTACAAATAAGCAAGTATTTTTTTTTTAGTCTCCCAAAAACAGTGCTTTTTGACAAGTACGCTTACTTTTGAGATGCTGAAGTTCTTCAAAACTGTCCTATAGTATATTATCATGCATCTTAAATAATAAATTGCAAGAGTTTTTCTCTGATTGTTGATTTGTGTTCACTGGTTTGACATAAGTGTCCCTATGATAGGTTTTATGCTTCTTTAGTATAACATTTGTAAAATCTGAACCAAACTTACTGATTTGATGTGCTAGTGGAATCTCAAACAGTATACTTTGCAGTTAAAGGAACAGAATTATCCATCATATATGCATATACAGTGGATTCAGAAAGTATTCAGACTTTATTGCATGTTTTTATGTTTAAATTTACAAAATATTTTAGTCAGTTTTGCATTATATATTTTATAGTGAATATTTTAGGATTATAGTGTAGTCCCAGCAGAAAGTGAAAAGAAAAATGCAATTAACCGACAATAGAATAAGGAAAAAAGAATGTATTTAGATTTCCTGCTACCAGTGTAAAACTGGTGAAAATACATTATTGTGTAAAGGGTGTCCAAGTTGTAAAAATATTGTAAACAATTGGGTAATCAGCATTTTTTTTTATCTTTAGCATAAAGAAGCTAAAATCTAAAGAGGATCGTAAGCTGAGAAGAAAACTCATGAGGAGGAAGAAAGCAATGGAGCCAGTAAAACAGGAATATAATCACGTGGAGGATGAGGACAAAATAGAAAAAGAAGTTAAAGATAAAGGTTTGAGAATGCAACTAAAAGTAATGATTTATTATTTTGTTTATTTTTCTCCAGAAATTAGAATTTCATTTTTTATATTTTATCAGCCAATCTGTTGATACTGTAGGTTGTTGACTGTTGGAAAATTTTATTTAGTAAAATATGCAATCCAGATTTATGCTGAGGTGTCAATATCTTTTGGGATTTGGCAGTGTCTGACTTTAAGAAACCATAGTTTTTGAGATGTAGGTCCTTTTTTTTAAAAGTTTTTGATTTTTTGATTGAATGTAGTTTATTCTGATGAGCAGTTTTCAAAATACATTTCCCCCATTTTCTCACTTAACATTCCCAGGTTGATACTTAAAAGCATCTTTTGAAATGAGCATCTTTTGATTCCTTTCATTATAATAAGATGAGAGCAGCTGGTGTTCAGAACAACTCTCAGTATCTATCATACAGAATGTGTTTTTAAATTGAGTGGCATTTTATTATTTAATGTTGGAGTATAAGCAATGTGGGCAGTGCACAATTGTTGCTAAGCAATTCTTTCATATTTACTTACATGATAAAGTAGTATAGCATATGGCTTGTGGGGATTGGGACACTGCTGTGTGCTACTATGGTTGAGTAAGGTGATTGATTGCCTGTGCTGGAAATGGATTTGAGTTTATTTAACCAATTTGCCCATTGTAAATCCTTTATTGGTAAGTATACTCGTATTAGTAAAAACGAAATATTTTAGATAAAGGTCAAACCTAAACGTAAAACTAGCAATCTTCTTAACAATAGGCTACTGAAGAATTCTTAATTTGCTGGGAAAAGATAGGGTCAAGTGATGGTTACCTTGATGAGTAAAGTCATGGTTAGTAAATATCAAGCAGAGGAACAATGCATTTATTTACTTATTTGTTTATTGCTAATTTTTTTCAGTAGAGAAACTTTTACATGCATTGTACTTTGCACATGTGTGCATTACATTCAAATACCTATCTCTACAGTTATTTTTGGTTTCATTTGGGTGTGAATTATTCTAAGCTACTCAAACCAAAGGTAAAATTGGTTCTTGGAGAATCTGTCCACCCAGAGCAGAAGTCTTTAGGAAATAAGAAAGTTCTAATTAACAGTTTGATTAATAATAAGAGTACCAAAACTTTGAAAATCTATTTTAGTTTTTGCTCAGAAAAATGAATTTTTCCATTGTGGTTACAGTCATGCAAGCAGTAGACTTGATTGGGTTTGGCTATAAAAAATAGTGGTTGGTGTACTTTGTTGTAATTTTGACTCTTTTCCCTTTTATGAATCTTAGAATATCATGCTTCCCTCCTTTCAATGTACTCTTTTGTGAAATAGTGGTTAAGTGGTATTCTTGACTAAAATGAATGGTTTGGATGTTTAGGAGTAACATATTCTTACAGATTTTCATGCTTTTCCTTATCCACCAGTATGTGTAGGTGTGTTATGATATTTAAAGGGAAAGAGAAGCGGTTTTCATCCATAAAAATGTATGAAATTACCTATTAAATGAGCAGGAAAATTCTGAATGGTTTCCTAGAGACCCTGAACTTACAACCAGGGATAAAAGAAAGTAACCATGATCAATTATATAAATTAGAGGAATCCTTGTAGATCCTTGTAAATTTATGGCAAAAAGCTAAATTTGCCCAAAATTTCATCTAGAAGGTCATCATAAAGTAGGTTGATTATGATTCTTGTGTTCATTTGTGCCTCAATACTGTCCTATAACATGTGACCTTCACTATAAGATGTTCAATTTTCTTAGCCTTTTAATGTACCTTCAATCCAATTATGGATTCAGTTTCTCTTCT
Organism: Polypterus bichir lapradei; assembly: GCA_026402145.1. Taxonomy (NCBI): domain Eukaryota; kingdom Metazoa; phylum Chordata; class Cladistia; order Polypteriformes; family Polypteridae; genus Polypterus; species Polypterus bichir. Next base: position 128,039,097 of record JANRMT010028174.1, read on the forward strand.
CCACAGACCTTTTGTAGTGTAACAAGAGTGCTCCAACTACTATGCCTTCTAAAAGTTAAAACATTTTTAACTCCTAAACAAGTTTTCCATATAAGGAGTATTGTCTGGGTCTTTTTCGTTTCATGTTGCCTTATCTTTTAGTTTTGTAGCTGATAATAAGAGAGAAACGTTTTATCTATAAGAGACAGAAAATAATTTCTTAAATTTTTCCATTTTATATTTAAATATCTGTTATTTGCGTGCACTTTTTTTTTTTCATCATTTGTGAAAACTTTGTTTAAACTTATTTTTATTTTATCTATTTATCAGTTAATGAACAATCATGGATGATCTACAGGGATCGTGTTCTACATCAGATTACTGAGAAAAAAGATCTTTTAAAAGAAGGTGTTGAAGACATTTCTGTTTTGTATAAATATTTAAAGCCTTGGACTGAAAAAGACGATGAAGGAGTTTGTCTTTTGACAAGTTCAGATCCACATGAATCAGTGGGACATCTTGTAGATTTTCTTGGACATACAAAGAATAGAGTAGCAACTCGAGTATTCATTAAAGCTCTTAAACACTGCCAGGTTATTAGTCCTGAACTATTAGACTGGATAAACCGCCTAAATAATTCAGGTAATAATATTGCAGTTTATTTAAACTTATTTTAGCATGTTTTAATTGAATAACACTTTCAGAAAATGCATAACCTAGTAGGAATATGGTTTAGTTGGATTTGTATCACAGATGTAATCTACATTATTTGAAATGTATATAAATATAGAATGGATGTATATAAATACAGGTAGTCCTCAGGTTACAGACTTACGAACGGGGCCGCAGCTGCGACGCATCTTCGGCCTGGGGACGCTGCAGACGGTGGCTGGATGGAGGCGGGCGGTTGGCTTAAGATGTCGCTTCACGCGCAGTGTAGTGTCACTTGAGCGGCTCCCAGCGGCAAGCGGTGACCCGTGGTCCATGGTTACCAGGGCCAAAGCTATTGCACGTGTGCAGGACAGAGGCATGATGGGGCGGTTCGCTTTCCATCCACTACGCCGCTGCAGCTACTGCTCCAGCCTGGACACAGGCTGGATATGGGTGGGGAGCTTGACTGCCCGCCCACCACACATGGCTGCCCCATTCGTTCTCCGTGGGCGGCTGGTAATGCTGCAAGTGGTGACCCAGTTGTGGCTGAACCGAGGCCATTAAGGGTGAACGGAGCGGTGAGGGGTAGCATTGTAGGGTGGCTGCCTGTCGAATTGAAAATAAAGTAGAAATAATAAGGTCAGAGAGAGATGAAATTCCATCATCCATTGGCAGAGCACTTGGTTACAGTCGGTCAACAATAGCATTTATTAAAATAATGTACCTGTTCCGACTTACATAAATTCATCTTAAGTACAATCCCTATCTAGTACGTAACCTGGGGACTGCCTGTATAGAATAACTAGACAAAGCACTGCAAAGAATATGCTTAAGTTTGATTTTATTACATAATTGAATTGATAAAAATAATACAGTATTCATTATTTGGTATTTATCTGCATCTTAAAGTTTGATATTTTTAAAGTCAAAGTTATTTCTTCAGAAACACAGTATATACGAGGTGTGGCAGAAAAGTAATGAGACTGGCAACACTGCAAGCGATCTGGCAACGCTGCGCTGTTGTCCTTTGTAGAGCGCGTGTATCAGTACCCTCCCATAGCTCATTGCGAGTTTCAACTCCTTCTGTAACTACGTGATTTTTGTGACTGCTATTAGCGAAGTTGTGTTTTTGGTTGTGCGTCACGCAAAATGGAACAGCGGAATTTGGAGCAACGTTGTGCCATTAAATTTTGTGTTAAGCTTGGAGAATCGGCAAGTGTGACGTTTGAAAAGTTAAAACAGGCATATGGGGAACATTCTTTATCCTGAGCTCAAGTTTTTCGCTGGCACAAATCATTTTTGGAAGGCAGAAAACACGTTGAAGATGAACACCATTCAGGGAGGCCTTCAACTTCGAAAACAAATGAAAACATCGAACGTGTGAACACTCTTGTGAGATCAGACGGTCGTTTAACATTAAGAATGTTGAGTGAACAATTAAATTTGAACAGATTTACCGTTCATCAAATTTTGACTGAACATTTGCACATGTGAAAAGTCTGTGCCAAAATGGTGCCGAAAAACCTCACAATTGAGCAGAAGGACAATCAAAAAAACAAGTGTCTTGATCTTCTTGACAGAATCGCTAATGAGCAAGATTTCTTTAGTCGTGTGATCACAGGTGATGAATCATGGATTTTTGAATACGATCCTGAGACCAAGAGGCAAAGTCAGGAGTGGCACATTGCAAACTCTCCTCGACCAAAGAAAGCTCGAATGAGCAAATCGAAGATCAAATCAATGCTGATTTGGTTTTTTGACAAAAGGGGAATCATCGTCCACAAAGAATTTGTTCCTCCAGGACAAACTCAACCAAGTTTTTTATAAAGACGTCCTTGAAAGGCTCAGAAAAAGGGTCATTCGCGTGAGACCAGACATTGCAGACAAATGGATGCTCCATCATGACAACGCCCCATGTCACACTGCCCTCTCCATAACAGAATTTTTGACCTCAAAAGGCATTCCTGTGGTTCCCCAGCCCCCTTATTCACCTGACCTCAGTCCGTGTGACTTTTTCCTAAACTGAAAAATGTCCTCAAAGGACGTCATTTCGGGACTTTAGAAAACATCCAAAAGAGTGTAACGGACATGCTGAAGACCATACCGGTTGAAGACTTCCATCGCTGCTACCAACAGTGGGAACAACGTCTCCATCGGTGTGTAGCTGCCCAAGGGAACTACTTTGAAGGGGATAACATTGATGTTTGAAAAAAATAAAAACTTTGGTAAATAAAAAATCAGTCTCATTACTTTTCTGCCACACCTTGTAGATGCATTTACCACACAAAATTGTTTCAAAATCCAGTGATTTTTATAAATTTTTATATAATATCTTGCCCTGCACTAGCGTTTCATATTGGAGTTAACGGAGCACAGGTATAGCTGGATAACAAAAGTCTTAAGGATGCATCCATTTTTCAAGCCAAGACGGTTGTCCAGTATTGATCTGTCTCTTACGATTAGACGCACATTATAAAGTAGCTTATACATGTCATTTTTGAAAAATAAAACAATAGTATGAGATTCACCCAGTTTAAAAGAGAACCAACTGCACATGCTATCTGATCCCTTGTAGTCTTCCACTAACTTTCCACCAATGGGGGAGTGTTTTCCTCCAGATTAGACTCAATTAAAGTAAACTGTTCATACTACAGTGGAACCTCGGTTCACGACCATAATTCGTTCCAGAACTTTGGTCGTAAACCGAGTTGTTCGTGAACCGAAGCAGTTTCCCCCATAGGATTGTATGTAAATACAATTAATCCGTTCCAGACCGTACAAACTGTATGTAAATATGTAAAAATATGTAAAGATTAAGCATAAATATAGTTAATTACACCATAGAATGCACAGTGTAAATAGTAAACTAATGTAAAAACATTGAATAACACATAAAACACCCAGGCTCCCTGATCAGCTACACGAGCTGGCTCGCTCTCTCTCTCTCTCTCTCTCTCTCTCTCTGTAGCACACACACCACCAAAGCCCCTCCCTCCCTCAGCTACAGGAGCAGGTTGGCTCACGCTCTCTCTTTCTGTGTAGCGCGTGCGCGCGCACACACACACACACACACACACACACACACACACCCCTATCCTCCCCCCCATCCCTTCCCTGTCAGCGGCCCGCGCGCGCTGTCGCGCTCTCTCTCTCTCTCTCTCTCTCTCTCTCTCTCTCTGTCTCTCTGCGCTTGCTCGCTCGCGCCCTCTAATCTCTCTGTAGCACGTGCTCGCGCAGCATTTTTTTTAAAATGAGTTTTAAGCACAGCGGAAAAAAGAAACATTGGAACAAATCTGAAGCGCGCGCAAAAACCAACTCACAAGCAAACAAAAAAGTAAGATTGCAGGAGATCACGCTATTAAAAGTAAAGCCTGATCGCTGTAAACAATGTTTGTAAAAGGAGTTTTAAGCACAGCAGAAAAAATGAACAAATCCGAAGCGCATGCAAAAACCAACTCGCAAGCAAAGAAAAAAGTAAGATTGCAGGAGATCACGCTATTAAACCTAAAGCCTGATAGCTGTAAACAATGTTTGTAAAAGGAGTTTTAAGCACAGCAGAAAAAAAACGAACAAATCCGAAGCGCATGCAAAAACCAACTTGCAAGCAAACAAAAAAGTAAGAATGCAGGAGATCACGCTATTAAACCTAAAGCCTGATCGCTGTAAACAATGTTTGTAAAAGGAGTTTTAAGCACAGCAGAAAAAATGAACAAATCCGAAGCGCATGCAAAAACCAACTCGCAAGCAAAGAAAAAAGTAACATTGCAGGAGATCACGCTATTAAACCTAAAGCCTGATCGCTGTAAACAATGTTTGTAAAAGGAGTTTTAAGCACAGCAGAAAAAAAACGAACAACAAATCCGAAGCGCATGCAAAAACCAACTTGCAAGCAAACAAAAAAGTAAGA
>JANRMT010028174.1:128046144-128058401 GCA_026402145.1 Polypterus bichir lapradei
GGTAAGCACACGCGTGCAGGAATGAGGGCGGGCAAGCACGTCTGACCGAGAACAATGCAACACGTGCGGAAATCATCGGCGCACACAAACCGAAAGGGAAACTGGCTTGTTCGTATACCGAGTGTGTGGTTGTGAACCGAGGCAAAAGTTTGCCGAACTTTTTGGTCGTGAACCGAGTTGTACGTGAACCGGGACGTTCGTGAACCGAGGTTCCACTGTATTTGGTTGGTTTTGTTTTGATTTACTTTTGTATTTATGTGTGAACTCTCACAAGCTAATAGAAAGTATATTCTTACTTTGAGATAAATGGTACCAGGAATATGTGATCTTCTTCTTACAGCTGCTCCCATTAGGGATCGCCACAGTGGATCATCTTCTTCAATATCTTTCTGTCCTCTGTGTCTTGTTCTGTTACACCCATCACCTGCAAGTCCTCTCTCACCACATCCATAAACCTTCTCTTAGGCCTTCCTCTTTTTCTCTTGCCTGGCATCTCTATCCTTAATACTCTTCTCCCAATATACTCAGCATCTCTCCTCTGCACATGTCCAAACCAGCGCAATCTCGCCTCTGACTTTGTCTCCCAACCGTCCAACTTCAGCTGATCCTGTAATGTACTCATTTCTAATCCTATCCATCCTTGTCATACCCAATGCAAATCTTAATCTCTTTAACTCTGCTACCTCCAGCTCTGTCTCCTGCTTTCTGGTCAGTGCCACCATCTCCAACCCATATAACATAGCTGGTCTCACTACCGTCCTGTAGACCTTCCCTTTCACTCTTGCTGATATCCATCTGTCACAAATCACTACTGACACTCTTCTCCACCCATTCCACCCTGCATGCACCCTTCTTCCACAATCCCCAGTACTCTGTACTGTTTATCCCAAGTATTTAAACTTATACACCTTCGCCATCTCTACTACTTGCATCCTCACCATTCCACTGACCTCCCTCTCATTTACACACATGTATTCTGTCTTGTTCCTACTGACCTTCATTCCTCTCCTCTCTAGAGCATATCTCCACCTCTCCGGGGCCACTTCAACCTGCTCCGTACTATCGCTACAGATCACAATATCATCAGGAAACATCATAGTCCACGGGGACTCCTGTCTAATCGCGTCTATTAATCTATCACCATTGCAAATAAGAAAGGGCTAAGAGCTGATCCCTGATGTAATCCCACCTCCACCTTGAATGCAACCGTCACTCCTAGCACAGACCACACCACTCGTACACCAGGAATATGTGATAAAATGATTATTTCCAGATCCCTTTTCTTATCATAAGCATGCACTGGAAACACAGAAGACCTGTTTTCTTTTATCGAAATTCAAAGAAGACATATTTGGTAAGTTTTAGGCTTTTATTTTCCATGGGTGCTTCATGTCCACACTGGCACTTTACAATGGAAGCAATAGGACAAGATATATTTTAAAATTTTTAGAAATTGCTAGCCTTTGGAACACACTTTTTTGTGGCAAATGAATATATGCCATGTTTGTGAAGGAGTAACTTTTAAAATACCTAACTTGTCCTTTTAAAGCTGAATAATTACAAAACAATTACATTTTTATTCTCTCTTTTAGTAAGACTGAATCAAAATCTGTACTCTGTAAGTTTGACATAAAAGCCCCATTATTTTGCATTTAGCTTATCTGTTTGTTTCTATCTAAACATTCACAGGTTTAAAGTCTGCTGAGACATTTATTAATCGTTATTCTGCAAGTTTTGAAGAATTAGACCTCAGCCCTGTTTTTGAGTTCACTCCACTTATGGATACTTTGGTTGAAAATTTTGGCAGTAAACCAGAATTTCTGAATAATACCATTACAATAGTAGATTATTTTAAACAGTCTCCTTTAGAGGAAAAGCGTCTTTTTATTTGGTCTTTGGAAGAGAACCGTGAAAAATTCCCCTCTCTATATAATGCACTTGATGAATATTTTGAAATAATGGGTAAGTGTTTTTTACATTTGGATATTGTTAACACTTGAGTATCTTATCATTGTCACTTGAATATTTTTTTTTATCAGGAGTATTTTTACTTTTGTGTAAAAGCTTTTGTTTGACAATCTTTATGTGCTCTCCTTGCATACTGCTACCATGCTTATACATGCTGTTTTTTGAGAACAGAGTTGATGTAGGACAAGGGTTAAATGGCCAGGAAATTGCTACTTCTGGTACTGAATTTAAAAAAGGTTAACTTTATAATTTTCTGCTATGTTTAACATTTGAGGTTTATAAAATAAACCTATAGCAAAGTCGTAGAGTACCTTTAAATGCTTAAATTATATGTTAATTATTATCATTTGTTTCTTGTACTGCATATTCCTTTTTGTTTAAGACGTTTAACACCAATCCAAAATGTACACATCGCCATACTCTTTGGACATTCTTTTATTGAGTTAGGTAGAAGAAAATATTTGGAAAGTGTGTTGTATTTTATGATTTATCCAAAGTATAGGATAACTTTCTGTACTTAAGTTGTCTAAACCATTGCATATTGTTTTAATCTTGTTTTCAGATGCATCTTGCATTGTTTTAAAAAAACATGGCATTGAAAATCCATCTGTGAGTATAACAATCGTTGCTGCTTATTGTGTTTGTAAAGTTTGTATAATAAGTTGCAAGTTCTAATATGAAAATATTTTTTTTCCTCTAGCAAGCAAGTTTAAAGATTAAAAGCAGAAGTAGGAAAAAGAAGATAAAAGATTCAAAAGTAAATATTTCAACTGGGCAGAGGTTAATCTCTTATGTGTTGTGGCTCATTGTTGGGATTATTTTAAATAATTTCTTTGCTCATATTTTTTGTATTTTTTAGCCAGTTTATGTTCTTTCTGGAATTGTTGGAAGCAGTCTTCGAGAAGATGATGATGAAGATGATATATTCACAGATGAAGACACGTTGTAAGTCAAAGCATATAGGATTTTTTATTGTGTTTGTTTTTTTATTATTATTTTAGTTTCTGAATTAAATGATTTAAACTAATTAAAGGGTGCTAAGATCATAACAAGCTGTATAAATGAAGAGAGCAATTCAGCAACCAAACTTGTATGGTTAACTTATACTGAAGTCACCCCAATTAAAATTAATCTCATTAAAATACTTTCTGAAAGTTTTCAGGGCTGCTTCTTCAACTACATATTCAGTAGATTGTTCCAGATCCCCTTGGCTTTTTTTTTTTTTTTTTTTGGAAAAATTATTTCTTGGATTTTACTATTAAATGCACTTCCCCTTAATTTTCTCCTGTGTGCTCAAATGTATAATTCTTTATTTAGGAACTAATACCAGCAGAGGCGTAGCTAGGGTTTTCAGCGCCCGGGGACAACTGAAGATTTCGCGCCCCCTCCTGTTTGCCAAAATGCAATGGGGAAGGGAAAGAAATTAAAAAAAAATGTATTTAAAATAATAGTATTTTAAGGAAAAAATTTCATATAAGTCTCCGAAAATGATAATGCCGTCTTTAAAATATAAATCCGTCATTAGTTTTTGTTTTCCGCATTTAAAAATGATTTTAAAGAAAGTATATAGCAAATTATAAAGCAAAATAATTATATATTTATAAAAACCGCATTACTTAAAATTTATTCGTACGAAAATATGATGGGGAAACGTCTAGACTTTTGCACCCATCTACTAGAATACTTCACCACATCCCAATCAATTTTCTATCAAACACATAAACACAGATCACTTGGCACACAGAAATAGCGTTTGCAACAACTTAGACAATGATACACTAATGCCTCATGTCAGTCACGCGACCTGTTTAATAATGTCAAAAATGTTTCTGGGTGGGAGTCAAGCATGTTAGAGTAGTGGAGGGGATAAATTATTGTCTGTTGGGTATATAGAACTAATACGTGCTTCAAAATCAGAAAGAGACAAAAAACATAGGAAAAAGATATCCTCATACTGATGGAGTGATGGACTGAGTATGCAAATGTTTATTTACTTTTTAGTGCGTTTAAGAATGGAAAACATTTCATTCTAAAATTTCGTAACATCAATTTGGCACCCCCTGGATGTCCCCCCTTGCCCCCCCCAGCTACGCCATTGAATACCAGTCAATAATAGTCCCCTCTGTCGCCTCAGCCACAAAAACTGTTGAAAGATCATTTAAGCCATATTAAAAACATCCCTTGAATATCCGTATTTCTTTTTGCTATAATGCTATGAACAGTGAGTGAACTAAAAGCTCAAATGACAGATCCAACATAGTGTTCTCCCCAGAAATTTTTTCCAGCCGGGTGGCAAGAAAAAGTAGCCGGGTGGGGCGGGACAGGGAAATTTGGTGGTGTGGAAAATTAAATGTGCACTATTTTTATTAGTTAATTATTATTAATTATTTTCCAAAGCTCAATATGACTTCTTTTTTAAGGTTTGACACTTGTGAAAGAATATTTTTATTAAATTTAAGAAGTATCCAATTCAGGATCCTGCAACCCTAACAAAAATTTTAAATGACAATTGTTATGACATAAACCAACAGGCACAAGTATTGTCGCTGTCAGGAAGAAAAATAAAAACATTGAAAAAAAGTATAGGAAACCTAATGAAGAAAAATTTTAAAATATTCTTCAAAGCCAACTTGCATATGCAGAAGGTGTCTTCAGTTAAATATTTATTCTTCTTTTCTGAAGCTTTCCCATATTCAAAGTTCCCAGGATCTGGGCCCTCCAAGGAGATCACTCGTACACTGTCGTAGTGACTGTACGACAAAGTCATCAGACAGCCATCTAGTGTCACTGGCCATTTTCAGCTTATTCTGGGGAATGTTCAGAATATTTTTAATTTTCGTTAAACCAGCCATCCTAACTGAAGAATTTTGGAAGAAATAGAACAGCTGCCTTAAGATGTTCAGTTTTGTTAAATAAGGTATAGCAGCACTTGTAAGGGCCAATAGGTGTTTTTACACAGTGGCAGTTGACCAAGAGTCCAGATGTTTTATCTCTAAGCAGTTTTGCCACACCTTTCTGTTTCCCAATCATAATAGCCGCTCAATCTGACCCTAGTCCAACCAGATTAGCAGTTTTAAAGCCTAGAGTGTCCATAGTCTCACTCAGTGTGTTGGTTATAGTCTCCACTATGCAGTCAATCATATTGCGGGTTGATACAAAACTAACTCTGACATTTTTAGTGACCTGGCAAACATATTTAATGTAAATAGTTAATTGTTTTACATCTGAGATATCTGTGGTTTCATCACACAGAATACTGAAAAACTTTTCTGTGTGTATATTTTTCAGTATGTTAGATTTTATTTCTGATGCTAAGATATCCAGCAGCTCTTGCATTATTCTTTCAGAAGTGTAATCTGCATTTTTACCAACATTAAGACTTTTGAGTGGGAAAGAGAGAGCCTGTTGGATATTCATTTCACACTTGCACTACAGCAGGTACGCATTCTTGATATTTCCACTTTAACATCGACACTTATGTCGAGAATAAAGTTGACATTTCCACTTTATTCTTGACATTTCTACTTCTCGCCATTTATCTCGAGATTAAATTCGACATGTTGACTTTATTCTCGTAGTTTGTCATTAAACTAGAAGATCATAAACTAAACTTCATCTTAAAATGAATGTTTAATTTACTAGATTTTCTCAAACCCCCGTCATAAATTATGTAGTAACATGTCGACTTTATTCTCATCATAAGCGTCAAGATTAAAGTGGAAATGTCGAGAATAAAGTCAACATCTCAACTTTATTCTCAACATATAGTTTTTTTTTCTTCACTTTGTCCGTATTTTTTTTCTTCACCGTGGCCCTAACACGCTTCCGTACAAAACCCTCAGCAATTCAGTGACAAAACTTTTGCTCAGGACACAGTGTGTGCTGCAAGGGTTTCTGCACACTTTTTGCAATATGGATGCAGGTCCAAATATGAGCAAATATAAGAACGGCAGATGGGGTCACTTTAAACAGGAACCACAGTGAGTGCTACAAGGATTTTTACACATAGAACACACCTAATGCTTAAACAACTGTGTGTGTATATATTGGTTTGCTATGTACTTTACAAGAAGAGAGCTGCTGTATGCTCAGCCGCACTTTACAGACTGCGCTGACACTGAGAACAGAGATACTACTTCCTGACGCCTTTTTTCTGATATCTGAGTCTGCTTTCACTAGTTTTTTTTTTTTTTTTTATCAGACCTCCTCTTGCCCGCCCACCTCCACATCTTCTTTGCTTGTGAACTGCCGCTCCTCTCCCGCTATTAGCATGTACAGCCCCCTCTTGCCCACCCACCTCTCCATACTTCTTGCAACTGTATTAAGCTGCTACACCCCCCGCTATTACCATGTACAGCCCGCTCTCGAAACCCCACCTCCCCATACTCTTTGCTTGTGAACTCTGCTCCGCCTCGACACCCGCTATTAGCTTTAGCAGTATTTGCCCACCCGCCCGCTCATCCCTTGCCATCTCTGCAGATCATTAGATCTGCCTGTGCCTGCAGATCTGCGGCTGTCATCTCACAATGTCATGTCATGCGGAATGCTCGGCTAAAAGACGCTAGGGAGAACACTGTATCATGTCTACAGTTCTTCCAAGCATGTCTCCTCTCATAAATCATTATACTCCTATTGTATTACTAAATAACCTGGTAGTACATTCCCTAGATGAAGTAAAAGTAGTGGTTTACTTAAGCAAGCTCAAATGTTGTGGAAATCAGTTATCTTAGTATTACTACCTGTTAAGTTATTTACACTGGTCTCTAAAACCCACATTTTCCAAGTAAGGAATTTGAAGTGCTAATTGCATGCGGCAAAAATGGGGGATGGGGGGGGGGGAGAATTAATCTTGATCTGGGAACTTGTTCTTCTGACCATTGACTCTGTGTGTGTATATTCAATTTCTTGCTACTACTAAAACTTGTAATTAGCCTATATTTATGTAATTGGTAATATACCTGTGCCAGATATACAAGAGAATCCTGAACGTCTCTACCTGTGGGGACACCTGTTTAATTTAAGAGCTTTAATGGGTATCAGTTTAAGTTCTCTTGTGTTTGTACTGTTGACCAATACCTTAACATATTACAACTACTGCCTCAGCACCCGGGTATGCTTCCTTTTTTTCTTAAAAAAAAAAAAAAAAATAATGAATACAGTTAGTCATAATTTGTAATTTATGGTTAGTATGCTTTGAGTGTGTTTGTTTGTGTTTTTGTTTTTTTTTTTGTTTTTTTTTGCATGGCTTTGTAAAATGATATTAACCATATAACCATTGATTTTTAGAATGCTTCTGGGATCTTATGACCCTTTTGCAGTCCCAGAGTATCTTCGTCATCAAGTAGCTGAATTTGAAGGTCAAACTAGCAGTAATCTTGGTTCCAGCAGTTACAGACAAATACTAGACAATAACCCTGATCCAACACGTGAAAGCTTGTATGAGTAAGTGAATCTAATGTTTAAATTCGTACTTGTTAAAATTTGAATACTAATTCTAAAACCTTACTGTTTTTTAATAAAAAGTTGAATAAGGTGTTAATTTTTTTTCTTTCAATTCCATTTTGTTTTTGAACATTTACAATAATTTTCATTTTTGATTGAGCATAAACTCTGATTTAAGTTTTAGTTAGAGCATTGTTTGTGTCCAAATTGCTCATAGTTCTGCTGGAAGAAAATAATTTTTTCTGTTCCTACTCAGAGTTACTATGCTGTGCAAATGCATCCTTTCAACAGACATTTAGTGAAAAGCAGCTGCATTATTTCAGTAACTGGTTTATGTCTACCATTTTTGTCATACGTGGTTACAGTAGGCTTGTTCAGTATGCCGATGCTATCGTGATGATATGTACAGCCTTGACTCAGTTTTATTTTTTATTTTTTTAAGATGAAGATCGCAAAATGCCTACTTGTGCATGGTCAAGGAAATAAAAAAAAAAACACTGAATTTCCAGATCTAGACAATGAACATGTTATCTAGAAAGTAGCAGTTGCTAACCAGCTATTTAAAGATGGCTGATTTGGTTGCAAATAAGTAAACTAGTGCAGTTACTTGACTCTTTTTTTGGTTTTAAACCAGATGAGAAAGGGGATTTGGCAAATTTAAACAAACCATTTTTTCCTCTGACTCCCACACATCAGAGAACCTGACTGATCATTTGCACGCTATGTTCAATAACCATTTCTTTGTTTGTACCTGCTTGGACATTTGCCAATAAGTGATATCAGTGGCATTCAGTGATTGATTACTTTCATCTCCGGTGGCAGGGTTGTTAATTACATTTCTAATACATTTTCCTTTATCCCGGATTTGAACCATATGATTAAACATGTCATAAATATACTGTGCACTTGCATTGTGACTACATGCAGATATGCTGTGATTGCATTTCATTTACTTACACTAGAAAGTTTAAATGCTTATTTAGCAGAAAGCTACAAATCCAAAATACATTTTGTCTGGCAAAATATAAATTAACAACTTGACAACATCCTCTGTTGTGGGGTTCATTGTGGTAGGCATGCCGTTTTGATAGCCAGTGGAAGAAGCTTTCTGTGACATTAAGAGAAGATAAGAGACGTAGTGATGTACTGTAATGCTGCAATTGTGACAACTCTGGCCAAAGCCACAGCTTTGCTGGGGTCAGTCTGGATGCTTGAAGCAAATCAAGATTCCATTTTGGATTGTTCAAGGACCAAATATCATTGTGCTGTTTTCTTTATTTACAAAAGTCTGCAGCCTCTATCAGCAAATACAGTGCCGTCCATAATGTTTGAAACAAAGACACATTTTTCTTTGATTTACCTCTCTTCTCCACAGTTTAAAGTTACAAATCATTGCATGCAAGGGATATGCAACAGAGTATTAAATATGACTGCTTTAATATACCCACCATTGCTATGTCCCAAACATTTTGGTGTCCTGAAATGGGGGCACCATGTATAAAAAGTATTGCAATTTCAACACAGGGTGACCGGAATGTATGAAAATAACCTTAAGTTTAAATCTGCAATATGCACTTTAATTACATCTGAATTCTTTGATTTTAAGTTTTAAACTGTGTAGCAGAGGGGCAAATCAAGAAAAATGTCTTTTATCCCAAATATAATGTTGGACACTGTACCTTTGGTCATTCATTTTAGTCATCAATCTTATTTGCTTTGAAGGCAAAGTGTTTGCAGATAGGTGAGGCTGATTTAACATTATACATTTGCAATGGATATAACAGATTCACATCAAATGTATGTTTTTGTTTCATGACGATAATAATATCAGCTCACTTCTCAAAGTGCTAAATGCAGAGACGACATAAGTTTCAAACCTATTACCTCGAGGTTGCTAAGCAGTAGCTTATCCACTGTGCTTTCTGCGCAGATCCATGATGGAGCAGTGTTGCCAATTTGACAAACTGATTGAAAATGAAACAGGCAAACACACACGTATGGGAACATCTTTTATTTTGTACCAACTGATAGTTGTGCTTCAGCAACATGTCAGTTGAGCAGTTTCTTTTGCTTTGGTTTTATCTATACTAATATAAGGCAAAGCCCTCACTGACTGACTGACTCATCACTAATTCTCCAACTTCCCGTGTAGGTAGAAGGCTGAAATTTGCCAGGCTCATTCCTTACAGCTTACTTACAAACGTTAAGCAGGTTTCATTTCGAAATTCTACGCATAATGGTCATAACTGAATCCTACTTACGTACATATATACGGCCATAGCCTGCAGCTCGGTCGCCGTGTGAGGCGGAGTTGCGTCACCCATCACCACGCCTCCCACGTAGTTGGCTGCCTGCCTATATTGCGTCCCCCATACCCACGCCTCCCACATAATTGAGTGCCTGCCCATATAAGGCCGTCCGTCAGCAGCAATCCAACAGACACGCTGCCGCTACAAGGCGTTTGTCATGCCTAAGACGAATATGATTTTCGCGAGATACAAGTTTAGTGAGAAGACGCAAGGTATAAATGAGACTTCTGATCACTTTGTAACGGACTTAAAATTGCTGGTGAAGGACTGTGCTTATGTAAACGAAGATGAGATGGTCAGGGATAGAATAGTGTTTGGCACAAACTCAGCAAAAGTGCGAGAGAAACTTTTAAGTGCCAGGTCTGAGTTAACATTAAATAAAGCTGTGGACATCGCAAGATCGCACGAGATAGCACAACCACAGCTGAGAACCTTCGATGCATGTACTCCGAGTGGCTCACGTGAACTGACTGTGAACGCAGTACGCACACAAAAAGCAAGAGCTCCAATGAGCGCTGAACAAAAACGCATTACACAATTGAGAAGGCAGCAAAAGAATATGAAGCATGTGACGCATACAAGCATATTCATAAGTGCAGGTACTGCGGAAACAAAGCACACTGTGGAAAAAGTCAATGTCCAGCTAAAGGCAGCGTAAAAAATGTGGTTAATTGAACCACTTCGCTAAAGTTTGCAGGACTGGGAAAGGTAAACCCATGCATGCAGTGTGTGATGTCTCAGATAGAGTGGGAGACGAGCTGTTTATTGATGCAGTAAGAAAGGAACAACCCTCTGAATCTGAACAAGCCTTTGTAGACGTACCAATAGGAAAGCAAGGTGTAAAGCTTAAGTTTAAATTAAGTTCATAGACACGCTGCTGCTAAATATTCGCAGGCAAATCCACAACTTAATACCGGGAAAGCCTGTTAAACATCTTAGATTCATGAGTACCGATTTGGGTAGTGAACACTTCGATGAATGAAACCTGTTATCTTTACAACGGTTGACAAACACGGAATATAACTTGAACACAACCCATCCTCTAAATACGAACCTGATTGAAAGAAATAATGATAATCAAATCCTTGATGACAGCAACACTCATAACAGTCACAAAACAATTACAGTGACAATCATGTTACGTTATTTTTAAAATGTTTCCTTTTCTTTTTCATAACTTCTTTAACACACTACTTCTCCGCTGCGAAGCGCGGGTATTATGCTATCTATACTAATAAAAGACAAAGCCCTCACTGACTGACTGACTGACTGATCACTAATTCTCCAACTTCCCGTGTAGGTAGAACGCTGAAATTTGGCAGGCTTATTCCTTACAGCTTACTTACAAAAGTTAAGCAGGTTTCATTTAGAAATTCTACACGTAACAGTCATAACGGTCGACAACGTCCGCCATGTTGAACTTACTTATTTATGGCCCCATCTTCACGAAATTTGGTAGGCGGCTTCCCTGCGCTAACCGAAACCGATGTACGTACTTATTTCGGTGGTATGACGCCACTGTCGGCGCCATATTGAACTTTCCAATGGTCTTTGTTACTTATGGGCCCAACTTCAAGAAATTTGGTACACGGGTTCCCAACGCTAACTGAATCCTACTTACGTACATACAGTAATCCCTCCTTGATCGCGGGGGTTGCGTTCCAGAACCCCCCGCGATAGATGAAAATCCGCGAAGTAGAAACCATATGTTTGTATGGTTATTTTTATATATTTTAAGCCCTTATAAACTCTCCCACACTGTTAAAATTATTAGAGCCCTCTAGACATGAAATAACACCCTTTAGTCAAAAGTTTAAACTCTGCTCCATGACAAGACAGAGATGACAGTTCTTTCTCACAATTAAAAGAATGCAAATATATCTTCTCATCTAAGGAATGCGTGTCAGGAGCAGAGAATGTCAGCCGCGAGAGAAAAGCAAACAATCAAAAAATCAATACGTGCTTTTGAACTTTTAAGTATGCTGAAGCACCGAGATAAAGCTGCATTTTTTAGAGGAGCGTCCGTATCCTCTAGGCAAACAGCCCCTCTGCACACACCACCTCCGTCAGGCGCAGAGAATGTCAGAGAGAGACAGAGAAAAGCAAACAATCAAGCACCGCGCGGGAAGCATATCGTATATCATTGAGGCGTTTTAGTTAATACGTAATACATGCTCTGATTGGGTAGCTTCTAAGCCATCCGCCAATAGCGTCCCTTGTATGAAATCAACTGGGCAAACAAACTGAGGAAGCATGTACCATAAATTAAAAGACCCATTGTCCGCAGAAATCCGCGAACCAGCAAAAAATCCGTGATATATATTTAGATATGCTTACATTTAAAATCCGCGATGGAGTGAAGCTGTGAAAGTCGAAGTGCGATATAGCGAGGGATCACTGTATATACGTCCATAGCCTGCAGCTCGGTCACCATGTGAGGCGGCGTTGGGTCCCCCATCCCAACGCTTCCCACGTTGTTGGCTGCCTGCCTATATAAGGCCATCCGTCGCTCCGGTCTCTACATTCCCTTCCTTGCTT
>JANRMT010028174.1:128063401-128079531 GCA_026402145.1 Polypterus bichir lapradei
GGTGGCAGTGTGACGAAGTTGCTTCGGAAGACGGCGTTAGCCGCGGAGCTCAGCTCAGAGCGAAATGAGGTAAATGGGAGGGGATATGATGACGTGACTCCTCCACCCGCCTTAACTGTCAATCCCCCACAAACACAGTCTCTCGGAATTTGCATAAGCACACCCCTTCACCTGCAATTTTAACTTAGTTACAAAGTGATCAAAACTCTCGTTTATATCCTGCGTTCTCTCATTAAACTTGTATCCCGCATTACCCGTGGGCATGGAAAACGCCAGCGGCAGCCTGTCTATTAACTTAATTTAAAGTTTAGGTTTATACCTTGCTTTGTTTCCGAAGTAGCTGCAATGATGAATATGGTAGTATATGTCACTCGCTCGCTTCTTATTGTTTCGCTGCCTTTTCAATTATATAATGCATGTTTTCTTCAGCGTATTTTGGAGCTGTTCCTGGTTTTCTACATAGTGCGTTGACAGTCAGTTCACGTGATTACGTGGGCAGCGTGATGATGTCACACGAAACTCCGCCCCCACGGCGGTCAAGCTCAACTCCATTACAGTAAATGGAGAAAAATACCTTCCAGTTATGACCATTACGCGTAGAATTTCGAAATGAAACCTGCCCAACTTTTGTAAGGAAGCTATAAGGAATGAGCCTGCCAAATTTCAGCCTTCTACCTACACGGGAAGTTGGAGAATTAGTGATGAGTCAGTCAGTCAGTCAGTGAGTGAGTGAGGGCTTTGCCTTTTATTAGTATAGATAGATAAGAAAAAAAAGTGAAAATATAAACCTCTACATGAACATTGGGTGTAATCCTTTTCAGGTTATGTGCATTTGTTTAATGAGGGAAGGTGTGGATTAAGGTGCTTAATACCCTATGTTACGATGTGCATAATTATTACACAGCTTTGTTACCTCAGGTAAAGTGTTCCAAAAATGTGATTTTAACTGACACTGAAAAGTGAAAAATTGCCAGTAGCCAGATGCCAACACTATGGAAATTGCTAAAGTATTGATACATGATCACTGCACACTTACAGCACTGTGATGTCTTGAAAATTCAAATTGTCAATTTGAAAACAGGACACTCAATGATACCATCGCCTCAGGGGGTCCAGTGATGTGAGGTGCTTGTGGATTATAGTAGTTAGGTGCTTTACCCACATACCGCAGAAACCTTCTACACTGGGCCTTAGGTAATATTGTGCAGGTGTTTTAGCTTGGAACATAGTAATTTTGTTGTCTGCAACTCAACATGCATAGTGATATTTAGCAATGTTATTGCTGTGATTCAAAAGTGATTCGTACCAAATTCATTTAAAGTTACTGCAAATCACACTGATGTATTGGCATGAATCTCTAAAATTAAATCTACCTCAATGAATCATGACATCCTCAATTCTCTTTCTACCATCTTCTGAGAAAAAATACTGACTTGGCATATGTTATAGAAAAAGTAATGCATAGTTGTTAGTTCATGGTTAGGTGTTTTTCTTCCCGTGTTCAAACGACATGCCGCAAAAAGCATATAAAGCTGAGTGTTGATTGGTGTTACAAGCTTGTAGTACATGTGTGATGACCATGACACTGGTTTAAAAAATAAAAAGTAAGGCTTTCCTTTTATATATATATATATATATATATATATATATATATATATATATATAGTGTAATCTGCTTATTTTTGATGTACTATCTTGTGTACACTAGTTTGAGTCAAGCACCAGTAAGGTTGCGGAGGGGTAGTGGTGTGGGTTGCTTTAATTAATGATGAGTTAGTGGACCTTTTCAGGTTGCAGATGGACTGAAAACGAGCCCCATATTTGCAACTGGTTTTTGAAAGATACTTTCTTCAAGCAGTGGTACAGGATAAAGTCAGCTGTATTCATAAATGCCATGATCTTTATGCAGGATGGTGTTCCATCATATACATCCAAGTACCCCACTGCTTGGCCTCAAAGATGACTGAATAATGACCCAGCCTCCCTCCTTACCTGACTCAAATCCTGTTAAGAACTTGTGAGCCCTCCTTAAATGTGGCGTGAGGGAAGACAATACATCACCTTGAACATCATTTGGGAGGCTGTGGTTGCTTCTTCAGTGAAAGTTCATTGTGAACAAACAGATCAATAAACTGACAATAAACTCTATGGGTGGGAGGCTCATGGCAGTTATTAAAAGGAAAGGTAGCTATATTGGTCACTAATTTCTGAAAGGCAAAAAATTCTATTCGTTAATTGTTTAATTTTATATTATTAGTTTTGCTCACTGAAAAACTAGAAGGTAAAACAGAAGGTGAGGGGAAACTTTTTGTAATTAAGTTACCTAACAGTTGCACAAACTTTTGTTTTTTTTTCCTGAGAAGGATGACGCTCACAGTTTTGTTTTGTTAAACATTCAGGTTTGATGTAAAATTACATCTAGAAATCATTGAGAGCATTGTATTTGTTTGTTAAAAAATAATTCTGAGTAATACAATTTGCCTAATAATTGCACAAACAGTATGTGCCTTTCAAGTTGAAGCCAGTGCAATGCAGGTCCTGTTGGATGTTGGATGTTTTAGATGATGGTTTGGAAGAGCCAGTTGTCTATGAGGGCTACATCTGCAAGAGATGCCAGCTGATCCAGCACCTCTAGCTCAGGGTCGCTGAACTGGAGGAGGAGTTGGCTGACCTGCCTTGTAATAGAGAATTGGTGGACTTGGCCCAGGTGTCCTTTAGAGAGATAGTGTGCACCCGAAAGGTGGCGCGAGAGAGATTCCAGCCCAGACAGGTAAAAATAGATCAGTCACGGTCACAAGGCGTAAAGTAAAGGGTGCACACTATCCGTTGGCATCAACCCCAGAATTAGAAGTGTCAAACCATTATCATGTCCTTGCGGAGCTGGACGGTGTCTCTGATAATTCTGAGGTGGTAGGCAGGGATGAGGAGCCCCAACAGGCCACCTCAAAACCAGTTCCCAAAAAGAGAGAGGTAGTGATAGTTGGGGGATTGAAGCGCAGGTGTGCTTCAGAGAAAAAAGAGTCTCGCATGGTGTGTTATCTTCCGGAAGCACAGGTCGGAGACCTCCCTGGAAGGGTGGATAGGCTTTTGGCCATAGCGGGGGTGGATCCAATTGGCATGGTCCATGTTGGAACAAATGACATACATAAGGGTGGTCTGTCAGTTCTGCGATCCAAATTCAGAGAGTTAGGTGCCAAGCTGAGGAGCAGAACTGACAAGGTAGTCTTCTCCGAAATTCTGCCTGTGCCACACGCCAGTCCAGGTAAGATTGAGGAGATTAGAAGGCTTAACATGTGGCTCAAATCTTGGTGCAGGGTAGAAGGGTATAGGTTTATGGGGCATTGGGACTCTTTTTGGAACAGATGGGACCTGTTCTGCCGTGACGGGTTACATCTGAACTGGAGGGGCACCAATGTATTGGGGAGGTGTATGTGTAGGCTATTCGAGGATTGTTTAAACTGGGGGGGGGGGTTGCAGGGAGTTTAGGACAGGCCAGGTTTAGATCTATACATGGAAGAACAAACAATGGTGTAGAAATAAAAATGCGTAGTAATGTAAATTCTAAGCAAGCATTTAAACATAGAAGGAGTAACACATTAAAAATAGCTTGCCTTAAAGCAGAAGTATCAAAAGTAAGGTAAGTGAGTTGGAGTTGTATGTAGCAGAGCATAAGTATAATAATATAGCAATAACGGAGACCTGGCTAAATAACAAAGATGGGGATGAGTGTAATGGGAGGGATACACATTTTTTAGGAAGGATAGACAGAACAGAAAAGGAGGTGGGGTTGCTGTTTATACTAAACAGGATTTTAATGTAAGTCCTCTTCAGTTGGATGATGAGCCCCATCTTAGTGAGGACATGTGGCTTCGCCTGGAAAATATTAGGGAAAGAGGTCATATTTTAGGAGTGTGTTATAGACCACCCAATTCAGACAGTAATTTCAACAAACATTGAAACAACAAGTTCACAGGGAGATACTATAGTCATGGGGTACTTTAATTATCCAAATATTAACTGGGATAACCTTGCAGATGGAGGAGCACAAGAGCAGGAGTTTTTAGAAGTAATCAGTGATTGTTTTTTAACACAGCATGTTAGAGCACCAACACGGGGTGAAGCCTGTCTGGATTTAGTATTTTTTAATAATCGGGATAGAATTGAGGGTGTAGAGGTGATTGAACCACTAGGGTCAATTGACCATAATGTAATACAATTCTCAGTGTTATAAGAGTGCAGATGCAAAGACTAAAATTGTTAAGTTGAACTTTGGTAGGGCTTATTTTGAGCAGATGCAACAATGTCTAATTAGGATACACTGGGATAAGCTTTTAAGTGTGGAAACAGTTGAGGAGCAGTGGAACAGGTTTAAAAATGTTTTACATGTAATGCAGGACAGATACATACCTAAATTTGGAATTAATAAGAAATTTAAAAAAAAACTCCACAGTGGATTAATAAAGATTTAAAAAAGAATTTGCAAAGAAAAAAACTGCTTTATAAGGCATATAAGAATAATGACTGCAAAGTGAATCGTAGAGCGTATGAGAACATGAGGGCAAAAATTAAGAAGGATATCAGGGAGGCTAAAAGACATTTGGAGAGGAATATAGCAGATAAGGTGAAAGAAGACTCTAAGAGATTCTTTCAGTATTTTAGTATTAAAAGAACAGTCAAGGAGGAGGTCAAGTGCATCAGAAATAGTAAAGGGGAATTAAAAGATACAGACAGTGAAATAGCGGATTCCCTAAACTTACATTTTTCTGAGGTGTTCACAAGTGAGCAAGTGGATAACCTCCCAGAGGTAAATGTGACTACTAAGAAGGTACTGAGGGATTTGGAAATTGTAGAGGAAGAAGTGCTGCTCAAATTAAATAAGCTGAAATCAAACAAATCATCAGGACCAGATAATATTTATCCTCGTGTTCTTAAGGAGGCTAGTGAGTACATATATAAACCCTTGACACATTTTTAGGAAGTCAACTGCGCACTGGAGAGATTCTGAAGGACTGGAAAATTGCAAATATCAACCCATTATATAAAAAGGGTGACAGGGCAGATCCAAGCAACTAGGCCAGTAAGCTTAACATGCATCACAGGAAAATAAATGGAAGGAATTTATTAAGGATAAGATTGAGCAATACATGGCAAGGACAGGAGTTATTCTGAACAGTCAGCATGGGTTCAGAAGAGGGAGGTCGTGTTTTACTAACATGCTGGAATTCTATGAGGTTGCAACAAAAGGATATGATCAAAGTGGAGCTTTATCTTGACTTTCAGAAAGCATTTGATAAGGTGCCACATGAGAGGTTGGGCATCAAATTAAAAGAAGGTGGAGTTCAGTGTGATGTTTTCAGATGGGTGCAGAATTGGCTCAGACACAGGAAGCAGAGGGTGATGGTGCGAGGAACCTCTTCAGAACTGGCCGATGTTAAGAGTGGTGTTCCACAGGGGTCAGTGCTAGGGCCGCTGCTATTTTTAATATATATTTAAATGATTTAGATAGGAATATAAGTAACAAGCTGGTTAAGTTTCCAGATGATACCAAGATACAGTCAAAGTAAAAAGTTTGTGAACTGGCTAACCTCTCTGCTCATGAGTCAACTATACGCAAAACATTGAACAAGAAAGGAGTCCATGGCAGGACACCAAGAAGGAAGCCACTGCTATCAAAAAAGAGCATTGCTGCATGCCTGAAGTTTGCGAAAGAGCACCTGGACACTCCACAACAGTACTGGGAAAATGTTTTGTGGAGTGATGAAACCAAAATTGAACTATTTGGGAGGAACAAGCAGAACTTCATGTATCATAAAAAGGGCACTGCATATTAACATCAAAACATCATCCCTACAGTAAAGTATGGTGGAACATCATGATTTGGGACTGCTTTGCTGCATCAGGGTCTGGACAACTTGCCATCATTGAGGAGAAAATTAATTCACAAGTTTATCAAGAAATTCTCCAGGATAATGTGAGGGTGTCTGTCCGTCAACTTAAGCCCAGAGATGATGCAACAGGACAATGTCCCTAAACATCGCAGCAAATCCACAGCACAATAGCTTCAGAAGAATAAACGCGGCCTTTTGGAGTGGCCCAGTCAGAGCCCAGGTCTCAATCGTATTGAGATGCTGTGGAATGATTTGAAGAGAGCCATACACAGAAGACAACCAAAAAATATGGAAGAGTTAAGGCAGTTCTGCAGGGAAGAATGGGCTCAAATTCCCCCCACACGATGTACAGGTCTGATCTGCAGTTACAGGAACCACCTGGTTGAGGTCATTGCTGCTAAAGGAGGGTCAACCAGTTATTAAATGCCAAGGTTCACTTAGTTTTTCCACTACCACTGTGAACATTGAATGCATTTGTAAAATAAAGACATGAAAGAGTAGAATTTTTTTGTGGGTCACTGGCTTAAGCTCATTGTGTATATCAGTACCTGTGACTTAGATGAAGATCAGATCATTTTTTATGACCAATTCATGAAGTAAACCAGATAATTCCAAAGGGTTCACATACTGTATTTCTTATTTTGACTGTAAGTGGATTAGCAGATAATTTGGAATCCGTTATATTATTACAGAAGGACTTGGATAGCATACAGGCTTGGGTAGATTTGTGGCAGATGAAATTTAATGTCACTAAAGGTAAAGTATTACACATAGGAAGTAAAAATGTTAGGTTTGAATACACAATGGGTGGTCGGAAAATCAAGATTACACCTTATGAGAAGGATTTAGGAGTCTTAGTGGATGCGAAGCTCTCGACTTCCCGACAGTGTTCAGAAGCCATTAAGAAGGCTAACAGAATGTTAGGTTATATAGTATGATGTATGAAGTATAAGTCCAAGAAGGTTATGCTCAACCTTTATAATGCACTGGTGAGGCCTCATCTTGAGTTTTGGTCTCCAGGCTACAAAAAGGACATAGCAGCACTAGAAAAGGTCCAGAGAAGAGTGACTAGGCTGATTCCAGGGCTACAGGGGTTGAATTATGAGGAAAGATTAAAAGAGCTGAGCCTATACAGTTTAAGCAAAAGATGAGGGTTAGAAGAACAAAAGAAGAGGCGACATGATTGAAGTGTTTAAAATTATGAAGGAAATTAGTACAGTGGATCAAGACTGTTATTTTTAAAATGAGTTCATCAAGAACACGGGGACGCAGTTGGAAAGTTGTTAAGGGTAAATTTCGCACAGACATTAGAAAGTTTTTCTTTACACAGAGAACGATAGACACTTGGCATAAGCTACCAAGTAGTGTGGTAGACAGTAAGACGTTAGGGACTTTCAAAACTCGATGTTTTTTTGGAAGAAAGTGGATAGGACTGGCTAGCTTTGTTGGGCTGAATGGCCTGTTCTCGTCCGGAGTGTTCTAATGTTCTTAAACTATTTAGAAAAATGCTGTCAATATATGTCATTCAACATAAAACAAGTGTATCATTTTAACAGTAGAATTTCTGAAGCCTATGAAAAAAGTCGTATTCCTGGGCCACCTTAAATTCCTTCGCACCCCTCCAGCAGCATCTTTTGTTTTTCAGATGTGTCTGTCAGCACAAGTAGCAAGCAGCCTGCTATCCCATCCTCCACTGATGGAGCTGAAGAGAGATGCAAAATTCTCAGAGCTCAAGTGTGTTTATCTGGGTGTGAGGTGCCTGGAGTTGTATAGGGTAAATAATATATCGTTGTTTGGAATACATACAGTTCATGTGTGTTCCTTGTCTACAATGATCTGTTTCTTTCTACCTTTGCATAAGCGTTTATTTTATACTCTAGTAACCCCTTGAATGAGATCAAATCTTTGCCTCTCTCGCGCATGCACACATGAAAACGTTACCATTTGAATATGACTTGTAATTTGAACATGTTTTTTTTTTTTTCGATCTGTCCTACACTTTGCGTTATGGTGCATGGTACTGAGAATGCAGACTGACTTCTTTTTGGCCGTATACACTGTAAGCTTGGCACTGCCAGATCTAAACACTAGTGTGGTGAATTGCTGTTTCCAAAGAAAACTGTTCCAGCTTTTAAAAAATGTTTCCTGGAAAAGTCTAATCTGTTCTTCCTGAGCTTGAGGTTTACCAGTGGTGAAACTTCTGTTTTTACTTTTCATGAAGTTTTCTCTAGTAGCAGCTCACTTTTCAAAATGCGGTGTGCCCAGACTCAAACCCAATACCTGCACCATCCAAGAAGACATCAGCTTTCTGTTGATTGACATTTGAGGTTGGGTTTTTAACTCATTGACAGCAACATGTAAATTGAATGATTTTTTTTTTCTTTGGTTATATTCTTGAATGAAAGCACACGTGTTTATTTGACATTTGGACTGAAGTCTTTATACACTTCGCGTCATTATTAGTGTAACATGGAAAAAGTTTCTGTTTTAGCTATGTGTTCAGTATTTCTTACAGATTGTATTTCTTGTAATCCTATATTTACACAGATCATTGTAGACATGGAACACACATGAAATGTATGTATTCCAAATAATGATATATTTTTTACTCAATACAACTCCAGGCACCTCACACCCAGATAAACACACTTGAGCTCTGAGAATTTTGAGACTGACTTCAGCTCTGTTGGTGGGGGGATGAGATAGCAGGCTGCTTTTGCTGATTGGCACATTTGCAAACCAAAAGACTCTGATGGAGAGGTGCGAAGGAATTTAAGGTGGCCCGGCATTAAAAGTTTTTTTTTAGGCTTCAGGGATTCTAGTGTTAAGGAAAACTTGTATGGATTTAGCATTTTACACTCTTAAAAGTTGCCTTTTTAAAAGTGCTGTTTTGGGCATTTAATTCACTAAAATGCAATCAAAGACACAACATAATTCTTCCCTATTTCTTTATAATAATAAAATTTGTTTGAAACTGCTCAATGTTTATGTAGTACACAGCATAAATGAACCTAGATGTGGTGCATGAATGTAAGTGTCATCGTGCACATGTGGCGTTTCTGGACATGAGCACTATCTTGCTTGAATGTAATATACATTTTAGATGTTTAGGTATTTTAACAGATGAAAAGACTTCAAGATACAGATAAAATGAAAGACAGTCATATCCTCAATTTAGACTTTGGTATGCAAAAGTTTGGGCACCCTTTTTTTTTTAATGTGTCACTGTGAATTGTTAAGTGAGCAGAAGATGAACTGATCGATCACCAAAAGACAAAGTTAAAGATGACAAACTTCTTTCTTTTCATAATTTTATGCAAGATGGGTGGATTTGTTTTGTACAGTTGTACAGTGAGAAAAGTAAAGGAGCACCATGCAACAGTTTGGACAACCAAAGATATTTGAGGTCTCGGATAACTTTTAAAAAGGTCTCAGACCATAATTAGCTTGTAAGGACTATGGCTTGTTCATAGTCACTTTTGGGAAGCCCCAGTGATGCAAATTGCAATGGTGTATAAATTCTCTGACTCCTCAAACCTTGTCCCAACAATAACAGCCATGGGTTCTTCTAAGCAGCTGTTTAGCAATTTGAAAAATAAAATAATTGATGCTGACAAAGCCAGTAGTAGGCTACAAGAAAATAGCAAAGTGGTTTCAGGTAGATGTTAACTCATTTTGTAATGTTATTTAGAAATGGCAGTTAACAGGAATGGTGGAGGTCAAGAAGAGGTCTCGAAAACCAAGAAAACTTTCTGAAAGAACTGCTCCTTGGATTGCTAAAAAGGCAAATAAAAAAAA
Organism: Polypterus bichir lapradei; assembly: GCA_026402145.1. Lineage (NCBI taxonomy): Eukaryota > Metazoa > Chordata > Cladistia > Polypteriformes > Polypteridae > Polypterus > Polypterus bichir. Next base: position 128,073,088 of record JANRMT010028174.1, read on the forward strand.
TTGACTGCAAAAGACCTTCTTTTTAACAGTCTCTGGAATGCTGATGCACTGTTCTACCTGAACCAATATGACCTTCATGGTAGAGTCAGCAGGAAAAAAAAAACATTCCTGCATCCTAGCCACAAAATTCAGCACCTTACGCTTGTAAATGAACATCTAAACAAGCCTGATACATTTTAGAAACAAGTCCTGTGCACTGGTGAAGTCGAAATAGAAGTTTTTGGCTACAATGTACGGTACACTTAGAGAAAATAGGATGTGAAATTCCAAGGAACGAAAACCTCTCCAACTGTTAAGCATCAGGTTGGATCGATCATGTTTTGGGCTTATGTTGCAGCCAATGGCACAGGGAACATGTCATTAGTTAATGGAAGAATGGATTCAAATAAATTCGAGAAAATTCTGGAAACTAACATCATGCCATTTCTAAATAAGTTGAAGTTAAAAGAGGATGGGTCCTACAACAAAATAGTGATCAGAAACACACCTCAAAATCTACAGTGGAATATACCTCAAGAGGTGCAAGCCGATGATTTCGCCATGGCCTTCCCAGTCCCCGACCTAAACACCATTGAAAATCTTTGTATTGCTTTCAAAAGAGCAGTGCATACAAGGCGGCCCAAGAATCTTACAGAATTAGAAGCCATTTGCATGGGCAAAAAAACCATAAGTAATAATTGAAAGATTCTTAGCTGGTTGCAAAAGGCATTTCAAGCTGTGACACTTGACAAGTACTAACCATGTTAGGTGCCTACACTTTTGCTTCAGGCCCTTTTACAATTTTTGGTGTTTTGTACCTGTGAACGATGTAAATAAAAATGTAATCTTATTTAAAATATTAAAGAAATGTGTCATCTTGAACTTCATGCCTTTTGGTTATCAGTTCATCTTCTGCTTACTTAGCTATTCACGGTAACAGACATTTTAAGCAAGGGTGGCCAGACATTTGCATGCCTCTGTATAAAGACCATTTATGAGGCGCATGTCTTGCATCATCTTAAGCACTCTGTCACATTGTCCAAAAGTGGTAGCTTTGTTCATTTTCATACGTTGTCTGTTTTATGTAATTCTATCTAGTCATCTTTCAGCATAGACAGTTTTAACTTAATAGAGTCTTGTGAAGTATTCTGTCATTTTGATGGTGCTGCATAATCATTGTGGTGTGCTTGTAAATGAGTTCCTCTTTACAGTCTTGGCAGTCATGTTTTTTTTTTTTTTTTTTTTTTTTTAATATTTCTGTTTCGGTGTGAAGTGTTCCCAAGCCATTGACACTTTCTGCCGCTTTTTGCTGTGACCTTCATCCATGTTTTCTTTGTTTTCTGCCATATTGCTGGTGACTTGGTGAGGTAAATTTTAAGTGAGGATTTTTCTTTTAATTGGATTAGTGAAGTAGCTTGGGGTCCTTCAGTTCTGATGCATAAATGGCCTAGGGTTCATTCAGTACTGGTTCTCTCCTCACCTGATGGAAAGCTTCCTTTGTTGGGAATAGGTTGGTAGTAGAAGTAGTAAGTTCCACATTAGTATGTCTATAAAATTCATGAACAGCAAGCAAAATGACTGTTAGAGATATTTTTTAAGTGTATTTAAAGTTGACTTCAAATATTTTACGATATCTACAGATCATTTACAGATGTGCTTAAGTGCAATTCAGGTTTTTGCAAATCAATTTAAGATATTTTCTTAGACCAGTTTTAAACATACTTATTTCAGTATATGTTTAAATAATAATGTGACTTAGCAAATTTTTGTTTCACTTCTTAATGAAAGATCTGTTACCATACTTAGCTGTTTTGGAAACACCTTTGTTTTATCAATATTTTTCTGTTGCTGTGTAGTTGGAGATATATTTAAAACATTTAAATATATTTCAGTGAGTTACAGGTATAGGTAAATATCGTTTTTATAGTTGAATTATGGAAGTGCCCTAGCATTTATCCAATTGTTAATAACATTATATGAAAAAGTCAATCTTATGGAAAGTAAATTGTATATACTGAATTTGCATGTACACAGCACTTTGTACATGACATTGTATTAGTACTGTCTCATATGTCAAATAAGCAGTGTTTTTGTACAGGGTTAAGGCAGAAAACACCCTTCATGTACGAGGCAGTGCCTCTGGTAGACAATGGTTTTTGCAGTTTCATTTGCCCCCGTAATGTTTTCATTTGCCTTTTTTTCATTTCAGCCATGTGATAATATACAATGTACAATGCAATGCCACATTACATATTGGTAATGTTTTGTTTCACAGAAATTTGCCTCATACCTATCAATTCAAGTTAATATTTATCTAAGAACACAAGAGGCAATTATAGAGCAAGTTATTTTGTTGCTTTTGTTTTTTTCCTTACTTTAGTTTAGTTCCTCTAAACTTACTTTTCTGTAATGTGTTTTTCAGTACTATGTTTTATTTTTCCTGCTGTTGTCAAAAATACTTCAGTATAGTAATTTATGGCTCACTGCTGCTGTTACTTGGTTTTTAAAAGTAGTAATTCTTTTTATATCTTATTTTATATCTTTCAGTTATTTTGCACAAATTTTGGAAGAGCATGGTCCACTGGAGACTGATAACTACTTGCTTGTGGGTCAGCTTGAAAACTTTCCAATTCAGGCACAAGAAATGGTACAGCATGCTGGAGGACTGAAAGCATTTCTTTTGGAGTCTTTAAGATTTGTTTTAATGAACAATCTGATTGGACTAATGAAACATGCTGTTTCACTCCAAGATAAAACTATGGACATTGTAGAAGTAGCAGCATACTATGATAACATTTCTTTTGGTAGTTATAACTGTGAAAATGACAATTTTTGTCAAAACAGACCTTTACTAAACCCATCAGCAGATGAGTTTAAGCCTAGTTTTATTGATGCAGATTATTCCCATCATTTCTCTGCTGCTCATACTACACCTTTTTCAGGTGAAGAGTACCTTTTAACTGATTCATTTTCTTCAGACATGTTTGTTCAAGAAACATTCCCATATACTGGATTAACATTTGATTCCACTCTAGACCTTCCCTCTCCCAGAGAACTTGAATCAGGTTTTTTTTTGGAGGACTCTAGTAACTTTTGTAATTCTACATTATGCACTAATTTTAGTGCCATTGTTAATATTTCTGATAGTAGTAGCAGTGATTTATCTAATTCAAAACATAACCAGATAAGATTTGAAGCTTCAAAAATACACACAGAAATAGTAAGGAAGAAACAAAAAATGTCAAATATACTTATTAGGAAAAAAAACAAATCTATTAAGAATCTGAAGAAGAAGAAAAAGAAGAAGGAGGACTCCATAAAAACTTTACTACGTACAATTGGTACTCAAGTAAGTATTTTTTTTCCTCAAAAAAACATAGAATTTGAATAAATTCCACTAAAATTTCAAATGACTATTAATTGTTTCATTTCAAATTTAGTTCATACCACTATAATATTTGGTTTGTGTCGACTTGGTCTTGCTGTTCACTGTCATGGTTATCCATATTTCTCAAAATTACACTGAAAATATGTACCATTGCAGATTTTTTTTTTAACTGTATGTTTACTTTGATATGTATAACCCATTTCTTTTTGTAAATGACTGCGTTTTCTATTTAACTTTGAGTTCATTAGATGGGTCAAGGAATTTTGTGTGTATTTCTCTGGGTATTCTGGAAACGTGCATGTTAAGTGCTCTAAATAGTTCATATTTGAGAGAATCTGCCGTGTGATGGACTGTAGCCTGTCTGTCTTTGATTTCTACTTTATTCATGTGGCTGTTAGAACTACCTCCATCAAACTTGACTCTAAATTGAATTAAGCTTGTTGCATAATGGATGAATATGTAAATTGGTATAATTTTATATACAGTTGATCAAACATACACACATATTGTGTTTTACTGTGTCACTCTTCATTTCAAGTAAAGGCAAGAAACACCATACTTACTAGTAATGCGTGGTGTGTGTGTTTTTTTTAAATAACTCTTAAACACAGTATAATTAAAGGCACCATTTTGTATTGACAGCACCTGCAAAAATACAGTGTATTTAAGAATTTGAAAAAAATACAATTTAATTGTGAGTCTAAAGTAAAAGCTTGCATTAGGACCAGTTAAAGCCAAATTTCCTTTTTTATCTCAATTGAGCATTGCCTTAACATTCCTTACCTGGCTTTTACTTAGCATATTGGCAGTATTGTCTAAAGAGAAGCAACAACTTAAACATATCTATATAATTTGATATAGATTTTTTTTCCCCCCTCATTAAGCTGCTTATTGTTTATGCAGTTGTTCGACAAGTGTTAGATAAGCCTTTTGAAAAAGTGATACATAGCTTTTAAGAAATTTGAAATAGTTTGTGTTTAACATTTTTATCTCCCACCATTACTTGTTGTTTTTCCTCTGTTTTTATTTTAGGTTCATTATGACTTAAGAGAACACATTGCTATTAATACTGATCCTTTTCAACCATTTGAAAGTCGGCAAGTAAGTAACAAGTAAAAGTAGAGCAAGAGACAAAAAACAAAATGGAATACACAGCTTGATAAAAAAAAAAAGTAATTAGTGACAAATTGTCATAAATTTTTTAGCAAATTTCATGTTGGTCTGCATTCTACAGATTTCCGTAATCAAGATTTTCTTGCTACCCAAGAAACAATAGCTGGTACTATCTCATTTAATATCATAAATATTAAAAAATGCAATATTGTTCATGGTGTACCAGTGTAGCTTGATGTGTTAATTTTATATTGTATTCTGCATTACTACTGTAATGAGTGTCCTGTGGTACTTTTTACATTTCAAACTTGCAATGATTTCCTCAGTAGCATCTATGTGACTGCTGAGTGTTATTTTAACTTGTTTTTGAAAATATTCTGGTTAGTGTAACAATGGAAAAAGGTTGGACTCATTCACATTACAAAGCTGTTGTGGCCAATCACATGTGTATGTTTTCCATACTTTATATTATATAATTGGGCTCATGCTTGGGTTGATATAAACCTACCTATGATTCAATCGATAATATGGGAAAATCTATCTTGTAAGTTAAAGAATAATATTCCAGTGTGATTAGAGATAAAAAATACTGTATTAGTGATAGATTTTTTTTTCCCATTTATTGAAAATAAAATGGGACTATGAATCATGCTATGAGAAAATGTTTAATTGCTACAACTTGCATGTATTTATTGATACATAATTTCTTCATACCTTCAGTATTGGTTATTTATTGATTGACATTGTAGAATGCTTGTAACAGTGGCAAAATATGAAAACTATGAATGTTTGTTTCTTCCCACACCCCCTCCTAAGGGAGATATTATTCGTCATGAAAAGGAATATGGAGTGTTACAAGAACAACTTAAAGAGGCACAAGAAAAATATGAACAGTTTCACCAAAACACTCATGAAGTTACATCACTTGAGCAAGAGATAAGTGAAATTGATCAGAAAACAGAAGTATGTTCTGAATTTTTTAATTTTATTTTTTTTTTAATTCAGTGGCCTAACATATTTTTAGTAGCATACAAGCTTACACTGTACAATATATTTGTTTTAAATCTAATCTACTTTTTATCAAAATAAAGAAAAGTATATGAACTTCTTTAAATAGTCATGTGAAATAATAAGTACAACTTTTTTAATTGTGCTGTTTTACTTACCTAGACAAGAAAAAATAGGGTAAAAAATAGGGACAATGTATTAAAAATTAAGTATACCACTTGATTTAGTAGCCTTTTTGATCTATCTTTAGCAGGGTTTATCTTAGATCATAGTGGCAGAGTTTTGGCCCACCGCATTCAATACAAGTGCAGTCAGGTTTGTGAGCATTTGTTTATGCTTGGCTCTTTTAAGATCTCATCATAAGATTGTGAGGGGACTAAAGTCTGATCTTCAACTTAACTTTTCTAAAACTTTAATTCTCTTCTTTTCCAGCCATTTAGTTGTAGTTTTGCTGGTATGCTTAGAGTCCTTATCCTAGCCTGATCCAGTTTCAGCTAAACATTAGCTGCAAGACCAGATGGGCTTGCTTTTCCAACTACAATTCATTTTTGTTTTTTGGACATGTCTGGTATGATGCACAATGTAGTGACACAATTGTGTTTGGTTGTTCTAAACATAGTGTTAATTATAAGCAAATGTATGTTTTTATTATATACAGTAATCCCTCCTCGATCGCGGGGGTTGCGTTCCAGACCCCCCCGCGATAGGTGAAAATCCGCGAAGTAGAAACCATATGCTTGTATGGTTATTTTTATATATTTTAAGCCCTTATAAACTCTCCCGCACTGTTTATAAATATTCCCCGCAGAGTTATACAGCATAATCCCTTTGTATTCTCTTAGATATTAGGTAAGATTCATTGAAATTATGTATATAAACAGTAAAACCTAAATATTATTTTAAAGATATTGAGTGTCTCCGATATCACATATGTTACAGCCATTACGATAGACAGG
>JANRMT010028174.1:128142314-128216567 GCA_026402145.1 Polypterus bichir lapradei
TATATATATATATATATATATATATATATATATATATATATATAGATTATAGATATATATATAAAATACATACATACATAAATGCAGGTGCTGGTCATAAAATTAGAATATCATGACAAAGTTGATTTATTTCAGTAATTCCATTCAAAAAGTGAAACTTGTACATTAGATTCATTCATTACACACAGACTGATGTATTTCAAATGTTTATTTCTTTTAATTTTGATGATTATAACTGACAACTAATGAAAGTCCCAAATTCAGTATCTCGGAAAATTAGAATATTGTGAAAAGGTTCAATATTGAAGACACCTGGTGCCACACTCTAATCAGCTAATTAACTCAAAACACCTGCAAAAGCCTTTAAATGGTCTCTCAGTCTAGTTCTGTAGGCTACACAATCATGGGGAAGACTGCTGACTTGACAGTTGTCCAAAAGACAACCATTGACACCTTGCACAAGGAGGGCAAGACACAAAAGGTCATTGCTAAAGGGGCTGGCTGTTCACAGAGCTCTGTGTCCAAGCACGTTAATAGAGAGGCGAAGGGAAGGACAAGATGTGGTAGAAAAAAGTGTACAAGCAATAGGGATAACCACACCCTGGAGAGGATTGTGAAACAAAACCAATTCAAAACTGTGGGGGAGATTCACAAAGAGTGGACTGCAGCTGGAGTCAGTGCTTCAAGAACCACCACACACAGACGTATGCAAGACATGGGTTTCAGCTGTCACATTCCTTGTGTCAAGCCACTCTTGAACAAGAGACAGCGTCAGAAGCATCTCGACTGGACTGCTGCTGAGTGGTCCAAAGTTATGTTCTCTGATGAAAGTAAATTTTGCATTTCCTTTGGAAATCAAGGTCCCGGAGTCTGGAGGAAGAGAGGAGAGGCACAAAATCCACGTTGCTTGAGGTCCAGTGTAAAGTTTCCACAGTCAGTGATGGTTTGGGGTGCCATGTCATCTGCTGGTGTTGGTCCATTGTGTTTTCTGAGGTCCAAGGTCAACGCAGCCGTCTACCAGGAAGTTTTAGAGCACTTCATGCTTCCTGCTGCTGACGAACTTTATGGAGATGCAGATTTCATTTTCCAACAGGACCTGGCACCTGCACAAAGTGCCAAAACTACCAGTACCTGGTTTAAGGACCATGGTATCCCTGTTCTTGATTGGCCAGCAAACTCGCCTGACCTTAACCCCACAGAAGATGTATGGGGTATTGTGAAGAGGAAGATGCAATATGCCAGACCCAACAATTCAGAAGAGCTGAAGGCCACTATCAGAGCAACATGGGCTCTCATAACACCTGAGCAGTGCCACAGACTGATCGACTCCATGCCACGCCGCATTGCTGCAGTAATCCAGGCCAAAGGAGCCCCAACTAAATATTGAGTGCTGTACATGCTCATACTTTTCATGTTCATACCTTTCAGTTGGCCAACATTTCTAAAAATCCTTTTTTTGCATTGGTCTTAATTGATATTCTAATTTTCTGAGATACTGAATTTGTGACTTTAATTAGTTGTCATTTATAATCATCAAAATTAAAAGAAATAAACATTTGAAATACATCAGTCTGTGTGTAATGAATGAATTTAATATACAAGTTTCACTTTTTGAATGGAATTACTGAAATAAATCAACTTTGTCATGATATTCTAATTTTATGACCGGCACCTCTATATATATATATATATATATATATATATATATATATATATATATATAATCTCAAGGAAGAAATAGTACAAAAATATCACTGTATGAGGACAATTTGGTCCTTTTCATCATTGCTAATCTTAAACATATTAAATCACTTTTACTACATCCCTAGATTTAAATCTAGACAAAATATACCTTTGCCAGTAAACCTGATAATATATGGTTGAATAATAGAAAGCTGTCTACGGACTGTTCCAGAAAGCCTGAATAATAATTCTGGATCTCGGAACAAATGCCAGCTTGCTTTCGTGCAGTTTCACACCAGGGGATTAGCTAGGTCCAAAACACTAGATTTCAATTGTTTTATGCAATCTCAGATCGGCTAATCCAGATGAATATGTGCACAAAAAACTTTACAAGCACTTCCGAGATGAGCACTTAAACAGTTAATCAACCACGGAATAAAATACTGAGAAATGGGGCAACTTTCATAGCAGCAGAGCAAGAGGTGCTGGTGGCAGTGCATGAAGATTATTGGCACATCCAGTTAAAGTGGAGCAACACAGCGAGTAAGGACAGAGAGATGGTGTGGAGGAATATCACTGAAAGAATGCGTAAAACAGCTGGATCAGTGAAATCCCTGTAAACTTTGTGTAGTAAATTCATTGTTGCATTTTGCAAAATGTGCCCCTGGCACTATTACTCAATTTGAAACATTATATGCCCTCAAGTAAGCATTGTTACATTTTTGTGATATCAATGATGGCAAAAAAGTGTAAGAGCCATGGTGAGCAATGTTCAGCATACATAGAGTAGTTCTAGTCATACTGTGAGAGATGTCAAATATTGTCCCTGCACTGAGCCCTGTATTGTCCAGAGAATACTAATCTTGGACTGACCCAACTGTGTGTTCTCAAAGATGTCCTACAATCCACCAGTTACTCCATTCAGCACATCCTGGCACGTAGAGCTTGTGTGCTGTGACTCCACAACTGTCAGCATTGCCCACTTCATGTGTGTTCATTAAAACAAAAGTCAAGGAATCTGCTGTAAACTAAAAAGCAAAACAAAAAATGCAGATGGATTTGAAGTGTGTTTGTGTTGCTCTTAATTTTTCCATTCTGCTGATAATAATGTGCACGCCTCACAGTAGTAGCCTAAAGCTGTGTAGATTTTCTAGGGGTACCATTGTGGAATTTTGACGGCTCTTAAATTTATGTAACAATTTTGCTGCTTAGATGGTCTGGTTTTTGTTCTTCCTGTCACTGCCATTTTTATTGTAAGAAACAGAAATACACATGAATAGAATTATTAAGTTCAAACACATTCAAATATTCACTTGGCTTTAATTTGAAGATTCAAGCCTTATTTTTTGGCTAATTTCTCAGCCTTACTACCAGTGAGCCACTTTCCCATTGCAGGAACTTTGTTTTTAGGAAGTAAATACATTACAGTATGATGGAGACCCTGGGTCATTTGTCATCTCTGGCCATTTTGTTGTGTTGCACTACCACCACAGAACTAGAACTACAACCTTTAAGAATGTGATGTGCAAAGAAGAGTGGTGTGGTATGAAGCGAGACATGATCAGATGTTTGGGAAGGGACACCGACCATCCCATTTACTGCTTCAGTGCAGTGAATGATGTAGCACACGAGGTCAGCAGCCATGAAGAGTGATCCAATCCAATGGGAGGTGTATTCTGGAGTTCAGAGGGGACCTTTCACCGTATTTCTTCAAAGTGCACATGACTTCACGGGGGAGATTAGTCCTTTGATGTGGTGTATGATGATGCATCACAAAACAGAGAGGTGGCAACGAAGAGTGACTCAGTGATCCGTCTTCAGCAATAATTCTCTGAAGTCCAAACTACTTAACAGATTTGTAAGATGTCAACCAATCAGCACAATTCATTGCCTAAGCCCCCCACTTTGATAGCTCCTGGTTGAACAAAAAGACTGTGGAGTAGGAGTAGGAAAACAACAAATGTTCTAGAGTTTCCATGTTGCCAGGTCCACGGTTGTCTCACGCAGTTGGGATATTTTTGATCATTGTCCATGGGGGAAAAAATGGGGTTTGGTGGCTTTAATTTTTAATTTTTTTTTTTAGTACAGTATTTTGGGCTATTTTTCAGCCCCCTCCTCTGCATTTTTACTATGTTTTTCATCCATTGGGCATCCCTTCCCCTGCTCCTCATACTTTTTCTGGTTCTTTATCGTTGTAAAATCTCTGCTTTCTTGCTGTGATACTGCCTCCTGCTTTCTGGTGTGTCATTTTGTCTAAGGGTACTGGACTATTTCTGGGTTACTTTGCTAATTTTAATCTGTCTTTGAGCTATCAGTTTTAAAGGAGCTAACTTAAAATCATTCAGAACTGACATTTTTGTCATTAGGAAGCTCCATTCTTGTGTTAACAAAAGTACAAAGTGAAAATAAATGCAGGCTGGTAACCCCCATCATTGATAACAAAACCAGCCTTTGTAGCGATGTTTGAGATCTGCTTATAACACTTCAGCAGAGGAAAGAATGTGATATGAACAGATGAGGGCTTACACACTGCAGATGTCTCACTTCTGTTGTAATGTGAATGCGTGGTTAGTGACCACTGACTTAGTGGCTAGGATAAGTAGGAATAGCAGACATTTTATGAACTTTACTTAGGAAGGAGGCAGAAAAGCACACTGCAGGTGCCGCACATGTCTGGATGGCCTTTTCATATGCAGTAACATCTTTTATCTTTAGATTTTGTACAACATAAAACTGCCATTCCTGGAAAACCAAACCATTTGCAAACGGCAGTGCTACTTGTATCGTTTCTATACTCGTCTTCATCTAATTCTTGACTTTTTTTTTTTTTTTTTTTTTTTTTTGAGTGTGCACTCATCATCGTGAGGCAGCTGGGGCAGAATTGATGTAAACACACTTAAAAATGAGCATTGGAGACTTGGTCAGTCTTATTTCAAAGGAGTTGGGGGAAAAAGGTGCTGAATATCATGGTACTGATTTTGCATATTGACTTTTATTAAATATCAATTTGAATTGAAAAATTCTATATTGCCCAGTTCTACATCAGTGTGATTCAATAAATTATTAATTTTCACAAATTCAATTTGAACCAATAAAATGGCTGTAAAAATAGGAAAGTAAATTGGTTTTCAGAAAGTGAGACAGAAAAGTTGGCCATGTTGTGTAGACCCAGGAAGCAAGTCTGAACTTCAGTGGCGAGCTAAGATAAAGGCCTACTGGCAAGAAGGGAGCTGATTGAATTCCTACAGGGTGGTCCAGATCTAATTATGCAGATCCAGATCATCTGGATGGCTTTGATTTATGCCGGGACGATTCCAGTTCGGCACAATGACGATTCTACATGTTGTCAGTTCGCACACTTCTCTATGGTTTTCGGGTGATTTTCTATGTAATAAACTTAATAAGTTATAGCGTAATGAAAATTGCAGAATTAGATCTGGACCATCCTATACATACGAGGTGTGGCAGAAAAGTAATGAGACTGGCAATACTGCAAGCGATCTGGCAACGCTGCGCTGTTGTCCTTGATAGAGCACGTGTATCAGTACCCTCCCATAGCTCAGTCCGAGTTTCAACTCCTTCCGTTAACTACGTGATTTTTGTGACTGCTATTAGCGAAGTTGTGTTTTTGGTTGTGCGTCACGCAAAATGGAACAGCGGAATTTGGAGCAACGTTGTGCCATTAAATTTTGTGTTAAGCTTGGAGAATCGGCAAGTGTGACTATGGGGAACATTCTTTATCCCGAGCTCAAGTTTTTCGCTGGCACAAATCATTTTTGGAAGGCAGAAAACACGTTGAAGATGAACACCGTTCAGGGAGGCCTTCAACTTCGAAAACCAATGAAAACATCGAACATGTGAACACTCTTGTGAGATCAGACCGTCGTTTAACATTAAGAATGTTGAGTGAACAATTAAATTTGAACAGATTTACCGTTCATCAAATTTTGACTGAACATTTGCACATGCGAAAGGTCTGTGCCAAAATGGTGCCGAAAAACCTCACAATTGAGCAGAGGGACAATCGAAAAAATAAGTGTCTTGATCTTCTTGACAGAATCGCTAATGAGCAAGATTTCTTTAGTCGTGTGATCACAGGTGATGAATCATGGATTTTTGAATACGATCCTGAGACCAAGAGGCAAAGTCAGGAGTGGCACACTGCAAACTCTCCTCGACCAAAGAAAGCTTGAATGAGCAAATCGAAGAGCAAATCAATGCTGATTTGTTTTTTTGACAAAAGGGGAATCGTCCACAAAGAATTTGTTCCTCCAGGACAAACTGTCAACCAAGTTTTTTATAAAGACATCCTTGAAAGGCTCAGAAAAAGGGTCATTCGTGTGAGACCAGACATTGCAGACAAATGGATGCTCCATCATGACAACGCCCCATGTCACACTGCCATCTCCATAACAGAATTTTTGACCTCAAAAGGCATTCCTGTGGTTCCCCAGCCCCCTTATTCACCTGACCTCAGTCTGTGTGACTTTTTCCTAAACTGAAAAATGTCCTCAAAGGACGTCATTTCGGGACTTTAGAAAACATCCAAAAGAGTGTAACGGACATGCTGAAGACCATACCGGTTGAAGACTTCCAGCGCTGCTACCAACAGTGGGAACAACGTCTCCATCGGTGTGTAGCTGCCCAAGGGAACTACTTTGAAGGGGATAACATTGATGTTTGAAAAAAATAAAAACTTTGGTAAATAAAAAATCAGTCTCATTACTTTTCTGCCACACCTCGTATCTACGTTTCAAGTCAGCATTTCAATTGGTTTTGTTTTCCTCCACTAAAAAGAACAAGGCTTTCTGTTTGTGAGTTTACCTCAGTGTTTAAGGAATGTTTAAGAAAAGGACACACATCACAGAGTTGCTACAATAATAATTAATATTTATAATAGCTGTTGGCACAAAAACAAATCTGTTCAAACCAGAATGATTAAATGGACAATGGAATGGATGCCAGTGATTGGGGATTTCTTTGTGCAATAGAAGTGCACCTTATAACCAGACCATCATTTGTGAACGCTGAAAAAAATATAAATTGTATTTATAACGTAATGTTTGAAAGGCTCCATTTCTTTTAATGTGTTTTTACAGTCTGGTGCATTTATAGTCAAAATTCATGTCTTCCATTATGTACCCTAATAAGTATCAACATATATGCTGTACTGTAGTATACAACTTAAAATGTTTCAAAAATGTGTCTTTTTTTTAACTTAGCTAAAATTAAACATGTCTACTTATCCATCGACCATGCATGCAGAAGAGAACCATGAAAATGTGAAGATATTTTTCACTTTCATACTCGATACTGTGTGTTTTGCAGAGAAGGCATCTTCAATAGTGCAATATATCAGGGTGAAAATGGTCAACAGTTTTGTCATTTTTGAACTGTAAATCCCATACTTCTGTGTACTCCAGCAAGTGTCCACAATCCACTTTCGTCTTCATTATGTGTGTTTCCACCTCTGCCATGTTATCACAGTGAATTTCTTTTTCAGTCCTTAGTAGATAAATATAAAGATCAGACTCTGCATAACTTCAGAGGAAAATTCTCACTGATGAGGTGATCGTCTTGAAGAACAATCACGATATTAACTTCAAACTCTGCAGGCACAGAAAAAGAACATGCAGAACTAGTTTAAAATGCAGAAGCCACACTCAGCCACATAGACCTAAACAAGCAAGCACAGATAATCGGGCACACTTCTACATATGTGTCTGCTAAGAGGGATGATGGGACTAAAAGCTACCTCTCTTTAGGGAGAGCAAACCATAATTGATGAGATGATCCTCATAATTAATTAGCCTGCTTACTCTGGACGTGGACTTGCTTGTGGCAGACCCCTAAGGTATGTGGGCGTCAGAAAGCACATCTCTACATTAGGTGGGAGGGGAGGGCCAGGTCACGTGGACACCCCTTGCCCCTAGGGGGGCCCCGTCCAGGTCGGGGACCCAACGCCAGCATGCCCATCTAGTGCCGTACCCATTGAGTTTCCATGCAAAACAATGCTGGGTGGTTAACGGCACTGTAGACCTGGAACTGAGAAGAGGCCTTCAGCAGCCTTAGTGACAGTGTCTAATGTCATGCATTTCAACAAATGCAGATAACACGCAAGGACAGTGGGAGAAAACTGCAGCAATGCTTCCAAAGTGAAGAAAACTCACAGGTATACTAAAACAACTGTCCTCCGCCGTGGTCAGTGTGCACTAAAGGAGCTGGTAATATTGTAAAACAATCACTACCCGGGACATTTGTACCCTGCGTTAAAGCTGCAGTTTAGGATCTCCTTACCCACTTTGAAGTTTGTTGTTTCTAATGTTGGACTCGTAAAGAGCCTTGGAAACACCATGTATATGGGAATTGGTAAACCATGGCACACATCTCCTTCTGCTATCTGAATATTCTGAATTTCAGTGGCATCTCTGGCATACCCTTCAGCACAGCCTGATAATAAAAACAATAGAATTGATTAATAACCATTTTAAAAATAAAACTTTTTTTTTTTTTTTTTTTAAGAAAAACCAATTGTATGAACTAAAGAAGCAATCATTTGCTTCGCAGTGCTGTGAGACCCCAGTCCATAGTATCAACTAAACAGAAGTTGCAAGCAGCTTTGTTCTCGGCAATGTACATTTATTTTTATTTATTTATTATTTTTTTTGCTTTTCCCACATTTTATAAATCTGTAGTGTAGTGGTGGTGCTTGAGATCGGACTTGAAATGCTGGATATTGTGCGAGTATTTTGACCAACATGCCCTTTTCTAAGTTGTGTGGATTTCACAAATTAGGAATGCCTATGAAGTGGTGCTGGAATAGAGACGCCAACTGACAGGTGGACCTTCTATGCAGTAGATGCAACGTCACAATGGATTTGAATTAGTAGACCTATTCTTTAACCTGGCCAAGATATCTGAGGAATTATGGGAGTTTTCTAATCTTTGCATGTATTTTGTGCTTGTATACTTGGGTGTTATGCCAAACCCACTTAACGTGGGCAAAGCACTCCATCTTGTGGAGGTTTATCAAGTATCCACTGAACAAAAACTAAAATTGCAACTTTGCTCTCTGTAGAAGACATTTTGTCCTCTTGGGCTGACCTGGAGCAATTTGCAGTGCAACTAGAATCTTCTCCTCCACGTCAGTGATTATGGCAATGACTTGCATATTTGCTGTCATGAGAGATTCCCACTCATGTCTGTTAGCTGTGTTCCATTTCACTATTTGTTACCTAAATGCATGCTTAAATATTTCTATACTGTAAACCTTGTACTGTACTGTTTTCCTATTTTATTACAAACATTAAGTAGTCAAAGTTAAGTATTCCTAACCACAGTGTGGCTTTCCTTAGGTGTTCATAGCCACTTACCACATGTCTCCACTCGAACCAACTGCAGCTCGATGCTCTTGATGGGTACTTCGGAGTGTTCGACCACCAACTCCCCGGTCAAAGGCTGGGTGATAATACAGTTAGTTGTGTGAAGTCGCCCGCGGATCATGAACCTAGGGAGAGTGGTCCTCTAATGGTGGGACAAGAGGAACACAAAAGGTAAAATATTTTTTAAAACTCCTTAAAATGGACATACAATTATAAAGTTGGAATTCTTTAGTTTCATAATTTTAGCTACCTATTAAAAAAAGTATTATGAGAAATGTATTGCCATAATTGTATATGTATGGAAATGTTATTTGTCTTTTAATAATTTCCCAATGAATTATTGACACTTTATTCTCTGTATAATTTGTGGCCTTTTAATTTTTATGGTGATAAAATGCTCAAGAAAGTACAAAACAAATCAAACCAATCTAAACAAATAATAAACTAAATTAAATCAGCAACCTCCCTAACACACCACAATCAAAAGTACCCATTACACCTCCCAACCAACCGAAGCCAAAGCCAGCAAAAGAAATGTAACAGTGGTAGTAAAAGAAGGTCCAAGTCCATCGAAGAAGAAGCAACAAGTGACCACATCATGCCCGACATAGACAGATGGTAACAACAGGACTTACGTCATGGGGCAGCATGCTGATCACCAGCCACCCAGCCCCAAAGCAGCTCCACCAAAGAGCTGAGTGACCTGCTAATCCATACCATAGAGAGCTCAAAAAAGGCAGTCCTGTGACTTCCGCGTGAGGATATCAAAACTTTTAACACTATTTAAGCTAAACAGAGGAGCTCTGCTGCAAATAAAAAATAAATAATAAAAAGAAACAACCAACAAAGAAAATAAGTCTAGCAGGAGAGGGCAAGAGACAAAAGATAATCAGCAGGACAGAGTCCAGAAAACTACAAACTGTGGGCAGGCTCTCCTAAAATATACGTATAAATGTCCCAAGGGCTGATAGTGTGCCAGTGGGCCAGCGTCGCTGCATGACATCTATGGGTAAGATAAAAATGAGGCACACATTTCAATTTAAAATGTTTATGGTTTGGGCCTTTCGGAGGACAGCGGGATATTTTTAAAAATGTATTTTCAAAGTAAATGAGGGTATTAAGGACAGGTCATCCTGCCAAAGTGAAGTTATTAGTAAGGGTCCATAAGCTGCTTTACAGGGAGAGTGAACACGAACATACTGGATATTGGGACACCCTGTATGTCTACAGAACAGATTTTAGGTGGAGATGGAAAAAGAAAACGGAGGGGGGGGATAACAAAACTAGATCCTATAAGGTGGAATGTTCTGAGCCTTCTGTTATCGAAAATGTCCACAGCTGTTGCGCCTTGAGCATGGGAAAGGTGCTATATAAATAAAATGTATTATTATTATTATTCAATGACTTGACCAAGAGGGAGAGGAGACTGCACTACTCTCACTGTGTAAGTTATTGAACAAAGGAGTAGAACTGCTGCCATGAGCGGAGATTACAGTCCACCTTGTATCAAATGCTTACCAAATGTATAAAACGATGAAATTCAAATTTAATAACACAACTTAAGTTTTAAAAGTAGAAAAAGGAGAGAGATATCTGGGAACCACCATGTTGGATTCGATAATAAGCTGAGAAGGAAGCTTAACAGGAGGATCTAACCAATCCCCAATTGGTCTTGGCACAAAAGGCCCACTGGCCATTTAATAAGTGCTCAATCATAACGTAAAACTGAAAACTGCAGATGTACATTTGCATTGCCTGTCACATCACTGATGAGAGTTCACTTTTTCTTCTCAGCAAAGCCATCACAAATTGCAACCAGAAACAGAAAACAACTACAAGTGTTTCATAAAATTAAAACAACAAAAACAACAAAAAGAAGAAGACACTTATGCACAAAATAGGGCACTGCTACATACTACTGTTGACCGTTCGTAAACAGTGGACTCCACATCGACAATGCAAGGTCAAGAGTTGGACAACATTTTAGAAGAACTGGACAGAACTGTCTCTTTCCACTCATTACTTCGTTCATGTTAAAATTACTGTAGGACTTTTCAGACAGAAGTACTACAGTATAACACTATTCTTACTTTCAAGAGGTGGCTTATGGAGTTGGACATTGGGACTAAATACACATTTCAAGAGAGGCTGCAGATACAAGACAGCAAAAAAATATATAAATATAATACCATTCCAATAAATAAAAAAGGAAACAACTTTTCATGTGTTAGAGTATATACAATCTGAAACCAATTGAATTCATTTTTGGGGTACAGAAAATAGTCACCACCTATGCCAGTAGCAATGGGTACAAAGCAGAACACAACCCTGGACAAAATATCAGTCTGTTGCATGGCACCTTTCTGCATACAGCTACACTCGGATTGGCAGACGGGAATCATCCTTCAACCTAACCTACACATATTTGCTAATGTGGGAGGAAACCTATGAAGATATAGGAGAATGTGCAAACTCTACGGTGACCAAAACTGGTTAGGGATTCTGATGGTCAGCCGACTACTGCCCAGTGCTGCCTGGATAAACCATGTGTCCTAAAACAAGGCAAGTTCAGAAAACGGAAGGCCTTGACTTCCACTACTGTGGCATTTCAAAATTGTGCCTGCTCTTTATGAGATTTATGTGAATTTGAATTGTGTTTTGGCACCCAAATGACAAATGGTACTGCAGCTCTACCAGTAAACGTTTTGATGTTGATTTGAAAGAATTCTGGACAAGAAAACAATACTTTTGTGCCCTCCAACATCAAGCAGATGACATGCACTGTAAACAACACAGTTCTAACCATCTCATTATACAGTTTCACAAGTCCTCGAAATTGTTTGCGTTTAGTATTTCTACATCATTTTTTTATGATTCACAATAAAGACAGCACACACTCGGTCCTTTTCCAGGAAAAACACTTAAAACCACCCTGTAAACTGTAAATCCCTCGACCTTTTCTGTGCATATTCTATCTCGATACAGTGAACCCTCGTTTATCACGGTTAATCCGTTCCAGACTCTACTGTGATAAATGAATTTTCGCGAAGTAGGATTCTTTCTTTATAAATCGAATGTTTTCGCAGAGTATAGAAAACCTGTTTACGACCTTCTAAATAAGTTTTTTAACATTATTAGAGCCCTCTAAACATGAAATTACACCCTTTAGTCACCATTACACTCGTATTACCCAATATATTAGACAAAATAAGAGAAAATAAGACATATTAGACGTTACAAATATCATATTACTAGGCGCACTCGCCTTTTAAGGCGACCGACTTTTATCCTCAATTTTTGTGCGCTCCATGTGTACTTCAGGCATGTAAGTGTAGGGAATGAGAACATCAAAGTGCCCATTCATAACATCTCCCGAAAACCTAAGTTTTTTTTTATCCCCTCAAGTGCCAGTCCAAAGTCGAACAATGTCAGCCCGAATCTGTACCGCTAAAGACGGAGTTTCATGCACTAAATAAGCTATAGATGAGAATAAGCAAGCACCATCTCCCCTAATATTTACTACGCGGTGAGGCATTTGTACTACAAATTAATCAACATTAATTATTTCCAGAGACATAATTTTGTCTATTTTTCCAGCGCATCGCGCACAAAAGCAAGGGAACTATGAGAGCACCAGAACTCTGCTCACATCGCGTCGCTTCGTACCTCAAGCCGCAAGTAGTAAGTCTGTAATAAGCGGAATACCGCTACGCTTTGCACTCACGGGACGGAAGGACAATCCCGAACGCTTTTATATAGTAGATTATTGTACTGTACATTTAATTGCACACAACCACTAACCTATGAAGGCACGACTTCAGTAAGAAAGTCTTCAGAGGTGGTGCAGTATCTTCAGCAGGTGCGTTGTTGTCTTCAGTGAAGGAGTACTAGGAGTAGGCAGTGGGTGTCTGGGTGCGCGGCTGAAGAACATCTTGATAGGCAGTTGCTGGCGCTGTCTTTTTATATGCGTGAGGAGGCTTTTGTAGGGTATTGCCATCTTTAATCATATCCAAGAGTTTCGCCTTCTCCTGGATAGTAAGCATCTTCCTCCGGCGCTTAGTTTTATTGTCAGAAGGCTTAGAAAAAGCAGCACGTTTAGGAGCCATCGTAGGGCTTAGATAAAAGTTCTCAGAAAGCGCATGCGTAGTGACGTAAGTGTGTATGAGAAAAAAATCGCGATAGAGTGAAGCCGCGAAAGTCGAAGCGTGATATAGCGAGGGATCACTGTATCTCTTTCAGCAGTTAATTGTCAATAAAAACATTTAATTACAAGCTTAAAAGGTTTAAAGATTGTGTCATCTAAAAATTGTACAGTCCACATCAATCTCAGTCTTAGTTTCAATGAAAAAGAAAATATGTGCAGGTATACTGTGGTCCAGTCACAGTGAGAAAAGTGAAATAGTTCACTGCCGATCTTGTATCCAATTAAACTTCAGAATGCTTTTCACTTTCAACAAAATGAATCTGAGCTATTTTGTGGGCACAAAATAAAATGACTGTGGCACAGGAACTCCAGAATCACGAGGAATAAACCCTGAATTCCAAACTGTAAAAATATGTTCTGCCAATGCTAAAAGCTATTTCACAAAATAATTGAGAGATTGTCAGTCTTATTTTAGAAGAAAAATGTGCCAAATTGTAAGGAAGCCTTATTGGCTGGACTCACCTCCTTCACGTTCTGGAGAGTTTCTGGAGAGATAGAGAAGACCACTGGAGTGGGTGCCTGCTTTCCCTTCTGTGGCTGAAATAAGGAACAGAAAAATAAGGAGAGGCCAGAGGTTTTCAATTAAAGTATACAGCACTATTATTACGAATGTATAAATTGACCTGAGATATTAATTCATAGTGTGTATATGAAGATTTGAATTAGTGTTTAATTCATACAATACGAAGCACTTTTAATATATTAGCCTTTGCAGGTTGCCGAGACTTGCCCCTCTTGCACGGTCGTCATACCCACTGTGTTTCACCTCCGAGTTATGTTAAATGTAAGACTTTTGATTAAGACTGGCTGCAATGAAAACAAGTTTGAAATAATGCCACTGCAGAAGAGGCGACGATAGAACACCATGTACCGTACTGTTCACTTGTAATTAAATAAGCACACTTTTGCTCCTACACTGTACATGGAATGCTGTAGTTGCATTCATTTTTACACTTCAACATCTAGTTTGACTTAATACCGCTTCAAAACCTCAACACCAATTTATTTATTTTATGCCAGGTTTGCCTACATGGGTACAACAATTCCAAGTTGTTTTTTTAAGAAAAACAAAGGTTTGACTTTACATGTATGGGGGAGTGAAGGTGGGAGTGCGATTGTGTCCTGACATCCAACTATCCAGTGTTGGTTCTTGCCTTCTATTGCCACTGCCAAGAGTTGTCTCAAACCTGCAGGACCAGAACAGTGCATGGCTGGATATTAAAATTTTATTAACAGTGCCTAGTCTACACCTCTCAACAAAACCTGAATTTGTCTAACCTGAAAGCCTGAAGTAAAGACACGCTAAATTAGATTTAAAGATGAGTCCATGCTAGTGTGCCATTTCACATATCCACAGAGGTGGGTTCAGATCACAGCCCGGGTACATATGCTGAAGTACTCTCTGGTTACACCAATTTACATCCAAATCACAGAAACATGCAGATTAACCGCACTGGAGATTTTAAACTGGTGCAGTGTGAATGAAATGAATTAAGAAATGGGTTTATTGTTTTTACTGTACTATCTTTTAAAATATTACTTTGTCAGAAGAGCTCAGCAATTACGGCTGACACTCAAACAGTCTGTAGGCTGTTAACTGAATTTGTAATTTTTCAAACCTCCTGAGTTCACCATTTATTTGATTTGTAGAACTCAATGTTGTTATGACAAAGACAATTGGTACCTCCACTGCATGTTACCAACTTTCATTGTACAAATGCATGCAATGATGAATATATGAGAAATATGTTGATTTCAAGTTGTGCAGCCCATTTTAGCTGGTTGACAACTGCAGAGGAGTCCCTTAGTACAAAAAGGTTGACAATCACAGCTCTGTTGGAGTGAGATATGGTCAGTGAAAGTGGAACATGAAGCAAAGCTGAAAAAAACTGAGATGGGAGATATGTGGAGTGTCACAGAGTTTGAGGTAGGCAAATGTTGAGCTAACAGCCGAAGTATGGAGTTAAAGGCACAGGATGACTGCGTGACAATAACAAAGGAAAAAGACTTTTGGGGCTAACCTAGGTAAATCTGAACAATGTGTACTATATGTTAAATTGTAGAAGAAGAAGAACCCTTCCAGGCTTGAGTCATTGCTGAAATCAAGAAAAATAAGTAGATGTCCCTCAATGAACAGACTGTGTACTTTTCAAACCCCATTGAGTGTTGTATTGAGATCAGCTTAGTTAAGAAGCTTAATTATTAAAGATATACAGCATGACAAATGCCTACTGGAAGAATACTTTGTAGTATATCCTTCCATCACTATTGACAAATCACACAGGCTGGAAAACATTACTGGCCATAACAGAAGACAGGAGCACTGAAATCACTGATATGATGAGAATTCTTTTAAATAGGATTTTGAAAGGAGATAGGCGAGAAAAGGGATCAAATGGCCCATGTGGGCTACCTTAGCATCTGCGTATCTATTCAACCACAGAGTTACATGTTCATTTTTACCCTAAGGTTAAGTACTTTCAACAAAGATTTATTTAACATCTAAACGTTTTTCACCATTAACTGTCATATATGAAAAAAAGTTTAGGTATACATTTTGATCGAAGCTTCTTGAATTTGAGCACATGATTACAGCAGCAAGCAGTGTCCTTGGAGATTAGCTAATGTCTCTTAAACAAATAGCTATTAGCAATCTAGTACAAAAATGTAAGTTTTTAAATGCATACATCAAGTGGGCCAATGTGGTGGACTGGCATCTTGTCCACTGTTGTTGGAATAGATATCGGTCCCCAAAGACTCTAAGATCGATTACGTGTGTTTAAGAATGTTATTGTATGTACTTGAGTTGGTGTTTGTTTTTTGTTTTTTTTAATATCTTCCCATTTTGTCTGTATAACATTTTTGTTATTTACTTGTAATACACATGACCAAATTAATTTTGTTACTTTGGCATAATAATGTTGACCTTGCCCTAGAATAGAGTATTTATTCTGTCAAGGTGTTCAATTCTGACATAGTTCAATAGTAGAAAAAGGAGAAAAGTGTTTCTACTTTTCTAAGATCATGGCAATACATTTTAGGAAGGCTTTTATTTTCATGTTTAAAGTCACAACTGCTACTAAAAGTAAGGGGATAAATAAGGAAAAGGGAATGAAAAGACATACCAAGACAAGATATTATTGATTCTATTTCTGTACATTGAATCAAAGGATCAGAAAATAAAAAGTGACTCACAATTAGGTCAAGTACTTAAAAGAACAACATCACAGAATAGATGGATGTGTACGTTTTAGTAATAGTCACAACTGGCTTGAACAACAAGATTATGCTTTAAGTAGAAATAACCAAAGTTATAAGAAAGTCAGTATATCTTAGAAGAACAGCCTGAATCAAAAGTTGCAATAAACACTTTTTGCACTTCAAAAGATATGCTAAGTTATGCTTTGAAAATTAACATTCATTTAAAATATTCACCTTATAAATGTTTTTGCTTTAGTAAGCTTATAAGAAACTTACCATAGAGTGCACAATAAACTCACAAGTCTTGTTCAAATCTTTGGCCAACAATGAGCGCTTCATGTCGCACCTTAGGGTATACTGTGAGCAGTAAGAAAAACACAAGTCACAGACAAGTAAACACAAAATAATAATTCTGTGTAATTGAGATCATTTATATTTTTTAAAGATGGGGGTTTTAACATATGTTCTTTCATTACTAATACAATACATAAATATATGTAATACATTTCAAACAAGAACATATGTTTGGCAAATAATTAGATTTTCTCCAAAGTGAAGTTCAAAAATATATTCCCCAGTCCATTTACTTGAAAGTCCGTTTACTTGTGCTAATCTCTGGAGACTTTAATCATGTGACGCTGGACAAAACATTACCTGCCTTCTCCCAGTATGTGGATTGTAACACCCAGGGAAATAGGACTATCGACCTACTGAATGCAAACGTTAAAGACGCATACAGCGCCACCCCGCTGCCTGCGCTTGGGAAAGCAGATCATAACCTGGTTCTGCTTCAGCCTCACTACAAACCAAGAGTGAGGGAACTACCTACAACCACACGCTCATTCAGGAAGTGGTCCCCTGAGGCAGAGCAGGCTCTGAGAGACTGCTTTGGAACTACAGACTGGGATATATTACTGAGGTCACATAGTGAGAATATTGAAGAGGCTGTTGAATGCACAACTGATTACATCAACTTCTGTATGGACATTGTAGTTCCAGTAAGAACAGTACACTGCTATGCTAACAACAAGCCATGGATTACAAGTGACATCAAAGGCCTTTTGAACCAGAAGAAAAGGGCTTTTAAAGGCGGTGATCGGCATGAGCTCAAGCGCGTGCAGAAGGAACTCCGAGTCCAGCTCAGGGCGGCGAAAGAGCAGTAAAGGAGAAAGCTGGAGCAGAAGTTGCAGAACAACAGCATGAAGGAAGTGTGGGATGGGATGAAGATTATCACTGGCTGCAGCTCGAAGCGGGGTGCCGCCATCGAGACAGACGTGGAGAGAGCAAACCAAATGAACAACTTCTTTAATAGGTTTGATCACCCTAACCCACTCTCACCTCGGAGTACTGCATCCTCTAACCATCCTTCTGCTGATACCAGCATAGGTGAGACATCCCCACCCACAATTACAGCAGCCCATGTGAGCAGAGAGCTGAGAAGACTTCGTGCCAGCAAAGCAGCGGGTCCAGATGGTGTATCGCCACGACTGCTGAAGGCCTGTGCGTTGGAACTGGGGAGTCCTCTACAGCACATCTTCAACCTGAGCCTGGAACAGGGGAGAGTCCCGAGGCTTTGGAAAACATCTTGTATAGCCCCAGTCCCAAAGGTATCACGTCCTAGTGAGCTGAATGACTTCCGGCCTGTTGCTCTGACGTCACATGTGATGAAGACCATGGAGCGGCTGCTGCTTCACCACCTGAGGCCACAGGTCCGCCACGCCCTCGACCCTCTGCAGTTCACATACCAGGAGAAGATGGGAGCGGAGGATGCCATCATCTATATGCTACACCAATCCCTCTCCCACTTGGACAGAGGCAGTGGTGCTGTAAGAATTATGTTTTTTGACTTCTCTAGCGCCTTCAACACCATCCAACCTCTGCTCCTTAGGGACAAGCTGACAGAGATGGGAGTAGACTCACACCTGGTGGCATGGATTGTGGATAGACAGACCTCAGTATGTGCGTCTCGGGAACTGCAGGTCTGACATTGTGGTCAGCAACACAGGGGCGCCACAGGGGACTGTACTTTCTCCGGTCCTGTTCAATCTATATACATCAGACTTCCAATATGACACGGAGTCCTGTCACGTGCAGAAGTTCGCTGATGACACTGCTATTGTGGGCAGCATCAGGAGTGGGCAGGAGGAGGAGTATAGGAAGCTAAATCAAAGACTTTGTTAAATGGTGCGACTCAAACCACTTACATCTGAACACAAGCAAAACCAAGGAGCTGGTGGTGGATTTTAGGAGGCCCAGGCCCCTTATGGACCCTGTGATCATCAGAGGTGACTGTGTGCAGAGAGTGCAGACCTATAAATATCTGGGAGTGCAGCTGGATGACAAATTGGACTGGACTGCCAATACTGATGCTCTATGTAAGAAAGGTCAGAGCCGACTATACTTTCTGAGAAGGTTGGCATCCTTCAACATCTGCAATAAGATGCTGCAGATGTTCTACCAGACGGTTGTGGCGAGTTCCCTCTTCTACGCGGTGGTGTGCTGGGGAGGCAGCATAAAGATGAAAGACGCCTCACGCCTGGACAAACTTGTTAAGAAGGCAGGCTCTATTGTAGGAGTAAAGTTGGACAGTTTAACATCTATGGCAGAGCGACGGGCACTAAGCAAACTCCTGTCAATCATGAAGAATCCACTGCATCCACTGAACAGTGTCATTTCCAGGTTCAGGAGTAGCTTCAGTGACAGACTTTTGTCATTGTCTTGCTCCACTGACAGACTGAGGAGATCGTTCCTCCCCCACACTATGTGACTCTTCAATTCCACCCGGGGGAGTAAATGCTAACATTACTCAAAGTTATTGTCTGCTTTTTTTATTTTTATTTTTTTCATTTTTCATTTTTATTACTATTTAATTTAATATTGTTTTTTCTATCAGTATACTGCTGCTGGATTATGTGAATTTCCCCTTGGGATTAATAAAGTATCTATCTATCTACTTTTTTAGACATTAATAATCCAAGTCAGATTCATTAGAAGCCTGAGGGCTGGCAGCACTGGGAGGGAAAGTGAAACTGCAAACAGACAACTACACTACCTGCTGTAATGAACAAGAACAAAGACTCCTAAGCACTGTATTGCCATACAGCTGATAAAGGATGGTCATCTCTCTGAATCTGTTTATTGGGCATCCTCTGTTGATTTGTGGTGATCAGTTTTAAAACACCTAACCATTCTTCTTCCTAGGATGTTTCCATGTTCTCCAGAGTCCTCATTTTTGACCTAAGCTTGCTTTCTTAAATTCATATGAGAAATAACGCATAAAGATGAGTTAGGAGGAACTGTGACCCTCACCCAAAAAAAAGCACGATGAGAAGAGATGTGTTAGGAGGATTACAGTAAACCACTTAAATGCTTAAATTATGAGCTCATTTATTTATTTTTATTGGTAAATGAATGCCATTTTTCAAGCTATTTATGATTAGCAATCAGGATGCTAATCAACATTTTATGGTATTCTACATGCTTTAGCAAACATGTTATTTTATCCTGGCACTTTCAAAACATTTATAGTATACAAAAAAGTCCAACTACACATTTCTCATAGATAATAAGCATCTTTAGTAACAACTGTACTTTTATTATTTATAACAAAAGATAGTGCCTAGTGCAGTGGTCAGCAACCCATGGTCCTCAGGCCACATGCAGCTTTCTGAATGTCCGTTTGTGGCTCTGAAGCAGATTTATGCTTCTTCTAGTGATGAAGTAAGAACTCACTGAGTCTAAACAGCATGTCAAAAAAATCTGAAAAGGCTTCTGCAAACGTCACATATTGATTATTGATGGCTTAAATGTTCATCTTGACAAGTTAATTGGATAATATTGGTACCTCGATTCATTAAAAGTAAAACTGTATCAAAACACATCTAAATAAACTGTATCACATGACTACACACTGACTATATTCAAATCTTTTAAACTGTAAAAAGCAAACTCCCAACTTATTTTGTGTAACTATTTTGCTTTTAACTCTACTCATGATGTAAAAAGTGACAGCAAATGCACATGACTGCAAAGCACCCAATTGAAATCACATAGGAACTGGTGAAATATATCCATGAGGATTACAGTACACAGAGAGTGAAAGTGAAAGAGACTGCCATGTATAACATTTCCCAATAAATCACTCTTTTAGAATACAATACAATACTTTCTGTACATAGTTCAAGAGCATATTGACATTTTCCAACTAATGTCTCCATTCAGAAAATAATCTAAAACAGATTAAAATATATTTCTAGTTTCTTGCTTTTCCACTCTTCTCTTACCTGGATATTAACAAAGACACCATGGTAGGTTTCATAAAGAACTTTGTTCCCTTTTACGTGGAGAGGAAATTCAAAGGGGATTTCTGTCTTGCCACTTGGAACTTTTCCTGCTTTGACCACTTCAATGTTACTGTTAATCAGCTGAATGGGCTGTAATAGAAACCATAACGACGATGAGTTACATATCCATACATTTTCCTACCTGCAGGATGCAAAGCACTACACCTGCAACTACAGGCACTAGCCATATAGATGTCCTCAAGTCTTTGAAATATGTGAGGAAACACTTGTGTCCAGTGGAAATCCTGTCCAACAAGGGTACAAAACAATCCCCCCACATAAGCCAAGCCAGTCTAGACCTGAACAAAGCTGCACCATGGTGTTTGTCAATTATATAAAATAAAGAACAGACAAGCAAAAATAGCTACAAAGCTAAGCCACATAACAAATTTACTTTACTTTTAACTGAAATAATGAGGTAAGTCAAAATAATATCACTGATACATAAGAAAAACATTAATAACACAAAAAGGCTATTTTAGCAGGACAATTAAGATTTTAGGTATGAATGTAAATAAGGTCTCTTTGTAAATGCAGCCTATAAAAATGTTGCCAAAGGAAAAAGTTATAACAGCACAGAAGAAACAGTACATGTTTAACAAATGTAACTACATACATTAAATTAATTAAATAATTACATACATAGCAAGTATAGAATTTTAAAAAGAATTTAAAACAAAACAAATCATTTTTGATGTGCAGTACCATATTAGAAGTAACATTAATAAATAATTTTAGATATACTTTAGATTTAATATGTTACTAGTGTCACAGGCGGCTGGGGGTGGAGCATAGCCGGGTTGCCCAAGGGGACCGGAGGACGGCTGGTGCCTCCTCCCGACCACGAGGGGGCGACCGCCCTGGTTTTGTTGGTGGCCTCGGGTAGGGGGCTTGGAAGCCCAACCCTGTAGGGGCCTGTGGCCACCACCAGGCGGCGCCCCAGTGCCTGAAGAACCCTGGACCCCAGCACTTCTGCCTCACCAGGAAGGGCTGGGGGGAAGAAGAATGGGGACACCCCGAGGGCTTCCGGGTGCGCAGCCGGCACTTCCGCCACACGGGGGCGTGTCCAAGGAGGAGTGCCGGGAAGCAGCTGAAGCCCATCCGGGGTGGTATAAAAGGGGCCGCCTCCCTGCATTCGAGAGCGGAAGTCGGGTGGAAGAGGACAGAGCTGGAGAGAGGACTGGAGGTGGCTAGAAGAAAGGCACAAAGGACTGTGAGGCCAGGACTTTGGGGGATCGGTGCTGGAGGCACTGGGACGTGCACTGAACTCATTTGTAAATAGTGTATAGAAATAAACGTGTGTTGGGTGAAACAATGATATCCGTCAGTCTGTGTCCGGGTCCCGTTCCACACTAGTTACGGTATATGATATTTGGCTGAGTATGAATCCCTCTATTTCTGTCATTAGTTAAGAGCTACATAAAAAAATACATATTTCACTTAGAATTTTTTTTTTTTGCCAGTTGACGAAACAAACTTTTCTTGTATTCATCATCGAGTCATTTATTGAAAAATTATTTATATTTAGACCACAAGTTAAAGGTATTAAGCAAAAGACATGATATCCAGAGTTCTATTTTATAGAAATGAGAACAGTGATTCAGATCATGAGGAAAAGGACATTTTAACATGCTAGTGTAACGTTTTCCTCCCATTCCCTCTCTTGAAAACTATGGTGGCTGCTCATGTGCAGTTCTGCCTACACATTTACACTTTTACTTTGGTAAAGCACCTTCAAGAGAGTTTGTTGATGGAAAACTTCCTCCCATCAATTTTGTATAAAGTGCACACCAACTTGATGGCACCTTTTCTGAAAAAAATCAGACCTACCCAACTCTTTGCCTGACTAATGTCTCAAGGAACTCTCCTATAAAATCTTCTTTGAAGGTATTCACCTGCCTATATTTTTTAATATTTATACTGGAAACGGCAATGTTTCGGAGCCTTAAATTACCACTGTCTCAACATCATGGCTACTAAAGTAAAAATATAGCCAACAACCAATTCTTTGGTGTTTCTGACATTTACTTCTAGATTATTTAGGCAACATCTTTAGACGGCATTCCACACACAAACTTTTCATCATTTGCCACAAGATCCACCTTAGTGTCATCAGCAGACTTGACCATTCATAGAGAATCTGCCTGTGTAAAGCAGCTGTCATTCACATAGAATGAATAAAGTAGTGGTGACAAAACACAGCCACTGCGGGGTAGCCATACACAGGGTCAGGTGATTGAGATCTTTTCCTTTACTTTCATCACCTGGTTCATATTAGGAAAAAAACACATATAATGGCAATAGAACAAAGACCGATGGGCGCCTGTTCCTGTCAGTTTATTCGAAAGCTTGACAAGAAGCATTGTGTTAAAAGCAGGCCTGCAGCCTATAAAGAGAACCCAGACATATGTGCTCAGTGAGTTTTCATGATGAACAGTGTCATGACCTTTGGATACATGTTCTCTACTAATCTGCATACACCACAGACAAACTAGTAAGAATCCAAGTGCATTCTAAACAGAATGTTGGCAATTGGTTGTTCAAACACCTTTATAACGACAGCTGTCAAGGTGATAGGTTTGTTGTTGTGGAAGCATATCTTAGGCAGACATGCATTACTTTAAGGAAGAAATTAAAGACATCCATGAAAATAGGAGAATATTCACTAGTAGTGGACTTAAGTATATGTGATGAAAAAAAAATCAATTCCAGATGCTCTCCTGCTGTTCCGTATGACAAGATGCTGCCTTACAGTGTTCTTCCGTATCATAAAGGGAGGCTTAAGGCACATATCTACCTATGCTCCTTTAGCCTGCTGATTCACAATAGGCACAAGGGGCACACTGCTCATGCGGATCAGGCACCGACATTCACAACTGCAACATCAGGCTACATGTCGGTGACTGTTTCAAATCATATCACACGAAGGATATATGCTAAATATGCATCATTACAGCAGTGAACACTAGAAATATCTTTCCTACTGTATTTATGTTGGTGATCTGGCATTTACGTGCTTTTGTTACACATAACATTTTTATTTCTTTTTAAACGTAACAATAAGGAGGTTAATATAATGCAACTAAATCGAGTTCGTGAGATTACAAGGTTAAGAATTTTAGCATTTTCTAAATTTAAAGTTAAAATGTAGTGAGAAGTCAAAATGACATATTTTATTGGCTAACTAAAAAGATTACAATATACAAACTTTCGAGACAACTAAAGAAGGGGCCTGAGTTGACACGAAACCTTGCACATTATAATCTTTTTAGTTAGCCAATAAAAGATGTCATTTTGCTTGACTTCTCACTACATCCATAATCACTAACATGGTACAACACCCTAGTACTAAAGTTAAAATGGTAAATCTTTGTTTTTCTACTGTCTCTCTCAGGGTACCCAAACTTATAAATTTTCCAAATACACCATTTTATTTTATCAGTATGGTAAATTTTGAAAAGGAGTAATTGTGAATTACAATGTACAAAAAATGACATTTTTTATGTGTAGGTTGTGTAAACCTTATCAAATGACTAGCAAAATACCCGTGCTTCGCAGCGGCAAAGTACTGCCTTAAAATTTTTATTAAGAAGAAAATTAAACCTTTTTAAACTGAGGGAAAATATACCAATAATTATTTGTTAAGGATCTCTTTGTATACAACATTGTCAGTTCGGCCCTCCGGTTGTAACATGACCAAGCTGTGCGCTGAGCTTACTCTTGAGCATGTAACTTACAGTTGGCCATGTGAACAGTAATCTTGTCTCAAATCTCACAGCTTGGATTGCTGCTGTCATAATCGGTTTGAGTTTCATGGTTTGTTTCAATTACGACAGTATTTGCAGGACTTGTGTTGAAGTGACATTCGGCATCTGTCAAGCGTTGTAAGCATACAAACGGTTTCATCGATAACTTCACATCCAGCTTTTGAGAGTTTAAACATTCATAAACATCAAAGTGTCCACTACTGAAATCGTCACCTGTGAATCTAAGGGCTCATTTATACTTCACGCTCAGAACGCGTACACGCCCGCATCATGGCTGCCACGCGTTCTCAGCATTCATTTCACGCGTCCTCTGAGCAGGTCCTCAGAAATTAACGCAACGCGTGCGCGAGTTGCAGTACCAGCAAAAAGTCGGGGGGCGCAGTGTGCCAAAAGTCGGAACGTGACGTCAGAGTCTCTGTTTACTATCTACATGTGACAGAAAGTCCTATGCAGATCCTACGGGGATCGATGTGCATGCTTTGCTGTTTGATGAATGGTTCGATGTGGTAAAGCAAAATACCGACATACAGATGCATTCGTGGTGCTTTTATATTCAAGCGTCGCATATTCCCGATAGTAATGACATGATACATTTTAAAACTCTCACATACCATCTTTTGTGCCGTCTTTTTTTTCTGCGCTGGATTTCAGCCACGGAGAAAAAAAATAAAGGACACGTTGAAATCGTGTATTTTGTGATTAAAGTGGAAATTTCGGCTTTAACCTCGAAATGTCCACTTTAACCTCGTAGTTTACTTTATCATTAAAGCAGACCATCGTAAACGTCATCCCAGTTTTTAATCGCTACGAGCTTTTTGGACCTGACAGCAGTGGCAAGCAGCAATAGATCACCACACAGAACAAATTAAATGTATGATATTCCAACTCTCTGCACATTTAGAATCCTTCGATTTATACTTTATATCACTTTTATGATAAAATGCATTAAAGTGTGTATGTTACATTTTACATATAAAATTTCATTTAAATAATGAATACTGTTAATAATTACACACATGGGGGGAATAATTACACACATGGGGGTGACACGGTGGAGGAGCGGTAGCACTGCTGTCCTGCAGGGAGTTATGTTGCTGGTATTTCCTGCTTGTATTCCACACCGTGCTCCGGTTTTCTTCCAAAGATATGCAGATTTGGTGCCACTAAAATGACGCTAGTGTATGTGTGTGCTTGTATTCACCTTGCGATGAGCTGAGGCCTCGTCCAGGGATTGTTTCTCACTTGCTGGAATGGACACATCCCTGGATTGATGGATTTAATCAATAAACATCCTTTTTAGAGATATTGCGGTAAGGTGTCATCGGAATTTAATAGATGTTCTAGGCAATTCACAACACAGAGAAGCCGAACCTGTTCTCACCATGATAATATCTCGCACTGCCACCTGGTGGATTCCTCCAGATTTACGTAAAGTACACGCGCAAGTATAAACACTACAATGCTTGCGGAGCAGGAGCGTCCGCTGCAGCGTGAGTCGCGTTGCATGAAGTATAACTCCAGCCTAAGATGTTTAAGAGGCATTGGCGGTTGTCAAAAGGTGTAAAATATTTGCCCATTTCAGTACACTTGAAAGCAACAACCAAACAATTCAGCGGCAACCATCAACTCACATGCAGAACCATAGGTGAAGGGCTTAAACATTTCACTCTTATAGTGCTCCTGTGTAGTATAATTATCTCCTGTACCGTCATCAGTCCACACCTTGAACCTGTCCCAGTCATTCAATACATAAGACACAATGTTCCTCCTGATATCAAGAGTGAGCCTGATATGGCCGTGCAATATGTAGTAAAGAGAATAGGAAAGGGAGGTGCCATCTCCCGGCATGGAAACCACTTGGTAAGTGACAGTTCTTTGATCGATGGTGATCACCTCGATAGACATGTTAATGGGGGTACGGTTGGAACGATAAAGGAAATGGGTACCTGAACAATGTAAAATAAGTCTAAAATACCTACACCACTGTTCTCCCTAGCGTCTTTTAGCCGGGTGCTCCGCCCGGCTAATTTAGTTGAGCGCCAGGCTGCCACCTTGCATGACATTGTGAGATGGCAGACGCAGATCTAATGATTGATTGGTTATGTGGAGAAAGAAAAAGGAAGGTTAGGAATTGGGGTTTTGGTACATCAAGTAGAGACAGCACGCATACAATAAAGAAAGCCCGCTCAGAAGAACATCCATTTAATCCTGTGTTCGCGTCTCCAACCACCAGATCATGAACCCAACATTTACACAATATTTAAGTTAAACCTGTGCGATACCCATTCATACATTCAGTTTTCTGGAGCCTCGTCACACCTGCCATAAAGTTCCCTACACTGAACGTACATGTGGGGATCCCTTACTGCGAGGGAGCAGCACTATCGCCACACTACCGTGCATGTTTAATATATGCTTTAATGCATTTCATCATGAAAATGATATCAAATATTTCTTAGCATTGTAAATGTTCAGAGAGCAGGAATATCATCAAGTGAATGCATTCTGTGCGGTGATCCTGCCCAGTGCCTCCTCAGTGCAAGAGGAAGTCCGTTTAAGACGCGCGAAGTAATTAACAACTCGGTCGGGGTACACTTAACACAGCATTTAATGTACTACATTACCTTATGACGGGGTTTGAGAAAATCTAGCAAATTAAACATTGATTTTAAGATCAAGTTTAGTTTACGACATTCTACTTTAATGACAAAATAAACTATGAGAATAAAGTGGAAATATCGAGAATAAAGTCAACATGCCGACTTTATTCTCGACATATAGTTTTTTATTTCTTCACCGTGACCCTAATACGCTTCCGTAGTTTTGTTAAAGTGACCCATTTGCCATTCCTTTTTGTTCATATCTTGCCCTGCCGTAGTGCAAGTGTGCACTGAATATCCAACAGGCTCTCACTTTCCCGCTCAAGAGTTTTATTCATAGGTACTTTTAATTTTTTCCAAACGTTTTACCAACATGAGCAAAAAAAAGTGTTCAGAAAACAACACTGCCCAGTTATTTCAGAAAAGAGACACCACAAACTAATGAAGGTGCAGCATCAATTCCTAATGTGGCAATTTCAGACAAAAGACATTGCAGAAGCTGGTCCTTCTGGGGAAATGCACACACTCTGTGAATCGATAAATCTAAGCGCCGCTTATCCGGCATAAACAAACAATGGTTTAAAGATTTTGATTGGCTAATGGTCAATGAAAATGGTATGTGGTGCTCATTGTGCATGAAATATTCAAACAAACATCCCCCAAGGAGGGAGTTACCTTGGGAAAATGTGCCATGCACAAGAATTCGAAAAGAAGGCAAAAAATGAGTTGCCACGTACAACGTTTTTGAAAAGCTGTTGGGACACTGTAAAGAAATGGGTTGTTCCTTTTTCCAACATCTCAATGTTGGTAAAAATGCATCTTACACCTCTGAAAGAATAATGCAAGAGCTGCTGGATGTCTTA
The DNA here is from genome assembly GCA_026402145.1 of Polypterus bichir lapradei. Classification (NCBI taxonomy): domain Eukaryota; kingdom Metazoa; phylum Chordata; class Cladistia; order Polypteriformes; family Polypteridae; genus Polypterus; species Polypterus bichir. The sequence goes on from JANRMT010028174.1 coordinate 128,170,358, forward strand.
GCATCAGAAATAAAATCTAACGTACTGAAAAATATACATGCTGAAAATGTTTTCAGTATTCTGTGTGATGAAACCACAGGCATCTCAGTTGTAAAACAATTAATTATTTACATTAAATATGTTTGCCAGGTCACTAAAGAGATCAGAATTAGTTTTGTATCAACCTACAATATGATTGTTGGCAAAGCGGAGACTATAACCAACCACTGAGTGAGACAATGGACACTCTAGGCTTGAAAACTGCTAATCTGGTTGGACTAGGGTCTGATGGAGCGGCTGTTATGATTGGGAAACAGAAAGGTGTGCCAAACTGCTTAAAGATAAAACATCTGGACTCTTGGTCAACTGCCACTGTGTAAACCACCGATTGGCCCTTGCAAGTGCCCAAGCAGCAGCTGCTGTACCTTATTTAACAAAACTGAATTACATCTTAAGGCAGCTGTTCTGTTTCTTCCAAAACTCTTCAGTTAGGATGGCTGGTTTAACGGAAATTCAAAATATTCTGAACATTCTCCAGATTAAGCTGAAAATGGCCAGTGACACTAGATGGCTGTCTCATGACTTTGCAGTACAGTCACTATGACAGTGTATGATGAATGTCATAGCTGCACTGGAAAGAGAGGCCACTGAACGAAATGACATCACAGCTGAAGGATTAAGCAGATGTATTAAAACGTACAATTTTGTTTCCTCTTTGATGATGCTTTCAGACGTATTACCTTTGTTGTCCAACTTATCTAAGGCTTGGAAAAGGCAAGATGTCAATCTTACCGAAATTGAGCCAATTTTGCTCGACACATAATTGTCCATCATGTAGTTGAAAGACACTCCTGGGAGATATACTCAAAGCCTTCATCATTGTCTGGCAGAAGAATGGTCAGATCTCCACATTGTTTATACACAGAGTGATGTAATGTCATTCAAAACTGCAATATATGATAAATACCTAGAGACAGTTGTCAAGCACCTAAATGCAAGATTCCCTGACATGCCAATTATTTCCAGCTTTTCAAAAGTTTTCAATGCAGAAACTCACGATTCAAGCAAGTCTGCTGAAATTCTTTTCGATCATTACTCCAAAAATGGTAACACTTCAATTTTAAAATATGAAAGTTGCAGGCGAGAATGGACAGTTGCGTCAAAAATGATCGGAAGTCAATCATACAAAGACTTCAGTCCAAAACAGATTTTACTAAAAATGGCAACGACATCAGAGCTCAAAGAGTCATTTCCAAATTTAGCCAGACTAGCTCATATTGGGCTAGTGATCCCAGTAAGCACAGCTGAATGTGAAAGAGGGTTTTCTGCCCTTAAAATGATCAAGACATGTTTGAGAAATTGCATAAAACAAAGCATGCTAAATAATCTTATGCTGATCTCCTTGAAGGGCCCAGATCCTGGAGACGTTGATTATGGAAAAGCTGCAGACAACTAGGCCTCTAGGAAGAAAAGAAGAATAAATATTTAACTGAAGACACGTTCTGCATATACAAGTTGGCTTTGAAGAATATTTAAAAATTTTTCTTCATTAGGTTTCCCATACTTTTTTTCATTGTTTTCACTTTTCTTCCTGACAGCGACATTACTTGTGCCTCTTGGATTGACATAAAAATTGTTATTTAAAATTTTTGTTAGGGTTGCAGGATCCTGAATTGGATACTTCTTAAATTTAATAAAAATATTCTGGCACAAGTGTCAAACCTTAAAAAAGGAAGTCATATTGAGCATTGGAAAATAATTCATAATAATTCATAATAATTTAACTAATAAACCTGCCCCACCCGGCTACTTTTTCATGCCACCCGGCTGGAAAAAATTTCTAGGGAGAACACTGCTACACAATAACTAAAATCATAATAAACGAACAATAAAACAGCAGAGAAGCCGTGGATTAAATAAAAAAACTGTAGTTATTGGCAGGGAGACGTGAATCCCGTGGCGAAGCAAGGAAGGGAATGTAGAGACCGGAGCGACGGATGGTTTTATATAGGCAGGCAGCCAACAACATGGGAGGCGTTGGGATGGGGGACCCAACGCTGCCTCACACGGTGACCGAGCTGCAGGCTATTGACGTATATATATATATATATACATAAGTAGGATTCAGTTAGCGTTGGGAACCCGCGTACCAAATTTCTTGAAGATGGGCCCATAAGTAACAAAGACCGTTGGAAAGTTCAATATGGAGGCCGATAGTGGCATCATACCAACGAAATAAGTACGTACATTGGTTTTTCGGTTAGCGCAGGGAAGCCGCCTACCAAATTTTGTGAAGATGGTGCCATAAATAAGAAAGTTGAAACATGGCGGACATTGTCGACCATTATGACCGTTATGCGTAGAATTTCAAAATGAAACATGCTTAACTTTTGTAAGTAAGCTGTAAGGAATGAGCCTGCCAAATTTCAGCCTTCTACCTACACGGGAAGTTGGAGAATTAGTGATGAGTGAGTGAGTGAGTGAGTGAGTGAGTGAGTGAGTGAGTGAGTCAGTCAGTCAGTCAGTGTGGGCTTTGCCTTTTATTAGTATAGATCATTCAGTTAAATATGCAACTTCATTCAGGGTGCCTTAACATTTACACAGAACTGTTTGTTTTTCTTTAATCTGATATATAATTTTAATGTAGACACTTGTGAGGCTCCTTCTCACCCACTTGGGTTTACTAGTGAACAGCGTCTGATGATGCCACCTTTGCATGGCATCAAATCTCAATCCAGACTCTTCATGTGTAGCTCCCAATTGTTGGAATGAGCTACATGCCTCCACTCAAACATCTAACTCCCTCAATACGTTTAGGAAGCATCTGAAGACTCTCTTCTTCAGGGATTTTCTGTCCAACTGAAAATCTGCTAAGCACATAAATGTAAATGTACATATGCAGTGTGGCTATTAACGAGAATGATGCTGTAACAATTTTAATGAAGAAAAAGTACATTTCAACTCCTTTTTACTTCAATATACCCCCTTACTGCATCTATGCACTACTGAATTCTGGTCATCCAATGATCAAAGCAGTGCTTTAAGTTATCTTCCATAAGTTGTCTCATAAGCTATGTTGTTTTCTTCTTCACCTTAATAATTGCCTGGAGCCAGGTCTGATAAGTAGGGAGGATGTTCATGCAATGATTTGTTTCTCAACAAAAACTGCTTCTCTGAGATTGTAGTGGGGGCTGGTACATTATGCTGATGAAGGATGAAGCCGTGTTCCCATAACTGTGGCCTCTTTCCTCTGACATGCAAGTCTGTCCAGGACATTCATCATCTTCAACATCCTTTTGACCTCCACAAAATCTTTTGTACTACTCAAACAACTGCATATGACACGCATTCATCACTGTTAACCTCAATCACCATCCAAAATGATTCAGTAGCTGTTCTGTTGCATGACAGTGAACTAGTAGCGCTATGTGACTGAAACGTGCAGGGCTTGTTTATGCTTGTTCAAGGTCTATGTAACCAACCCCGAAACCCCCGCCCCCGTTTCCAAATTGTGCAATGCAGTTCAATACACAGAAACCCAGTCTTGTTATTTAATAGCCACACCTTGTATAACTACAATCAGATATTCTACTTCTGAAATTCTTTTGTCTATCTATACAATTTGTTGGTTGGTTTTTTAAAATTGGTGTGATTAATTTACAATGTAATGTAATGTACTTTGGTTTCAGTCCTATTCCATATACAGAGTTAAAGAAAATATAGTAACAGCCTTACTGAGAGTCTCAATTATTGACTCCCCTAATTCATCTCAACAAACCTTTGAGCGCAGAGGGCATACAGTAATAAAAGTCCGCCATTCTAATCACTACAATGTAACTAAAGCACTTGTATGCTTGTAAAGGCAAAATGAATGGGTCCTGCTACTGTATTCAGCAGCATTGTTGTTGAAGTAAATCAGCTGTTTACAATCCATGGAGAGAAGAAACGTGTATAACATCCTAATGAGTTAAGAATGAAAATAATTTTTTTTTGTAATAAACAGTATATGTTTTAATATGGTGAATCCAGCATATGGAGCTAATTTATGCAGCAAATGTGTCACAAACTTACTTTAACAGAGTTGTAGAATGCCTCAAAAACACCAACACTCTTAGAGCTGAGCTGGAGATTCACCGTGCCCTCCATTGTGAGAGAAATCCCCTGGTGTTGTACAGTTTCCTTAGTATTTACCACCACCACTCCAGAGAGAACTTCCTACAAAAGACAAATACGAAGAATAAAATAATATTTCAGTATTATCCACAAGCACAAAAATTACATTATTGAATTTATAGCATTTTATATAATGCAAGGTGGACAGAGAGAGAAAAAAAGAAATAAATTCTAATACTATTTGCACTCAAATGTACTGTAAATGACAGATGTCACAGATCTCTTCAGGCCAGGATATTCCACATGTTGGTGTTTCATGATCAGTAGAATATGCTCCAAGAAACCAATCCATGCCATAAACTAGAGTCCTATAGCTTCAATATATAATGCTACTGATTCAGAATTAACACACCGTGCTGGTTTGTATTTCTGAAGACATGAGAAAAGATTTAATTGTTTTATATGCAGGAGTGGATCAATGCTCTAGGGCTAATTTATAAAGACTTTGTCGAGATGGTTCTCTAAAGCCAAGGTAGTATTATGGAAGAATTAATATAATTAGCTTCTATTTATTGTTTTTTGCTGTTGGCATTCAAGCTTTACATTTACAATCACCAGCAAATAGACACTTAGCAAATAATTAAAATCTAAAACTTTCTGAAACATTAAATTCTTTGTAAACTACCAAAGCAAGTTAATTACATTATTATCTGTGAATATATACACTTTATATGTCAGACTAAATGAAATGGTTGGAACATGCACCAACCAAATGAACTTGAATAATAACTTATATTTGGTTATGTCATCAGAATGACAACATCACTTACTTTCATATTACCCTGCTTTAGTTGTTAAATTAATTTAGCAATTTATATAATAAAAACGTTTCTATATTGTATCAAGTGTTTCTTTCCTTTGTGCAAAGAGAAGTTTGAAAACACACAGTGGTAAGAAAACTGCATTAGTCGCCTATTTGTCAATTAGCAGGTATTATGATCCCCCAACCCTAAATACAACCCACCCCAAACACACACAGCCCTAATCAAAATGAAGCTGCCAACAGTCACCTTTAATACATTTATCTGGCAAATGTCTCTTGTGGCAAAAATTGCAACCCTTTGTGGAAGAATATATACTCAATTTGAATGTGTCTATTCAGGGTTTGTAGTCTGCTCTGTTAACTTTGAATCCTATCACTAGTAAAATATATGTAGTTGTTGAACAATAAGTAATGAACTGGGTTTCGTGTATATTAAATAGTTTCATACTATTTATTTTCTTTACGTTGTAAACAAATCTGTATCTTTATAAGCATTCTGGAGTTTCAAGGGTCAGGCAGTTACTGATAAAGACAATTAAAGATCTATATAAGCAATAAAACTGCTAAATATTTGCTAACTATGGGTTACCAGACCTGAGCCAACTCTTGTTGGTATGAAGTCTGCAGGTTGACATTGATTGATGGAATGGCATGTGTGTGGGGAAATTTCCAAGCTATAAAAAACTGGAGACTGCTTTAACAGGTATTCAGAACTTAAAGGTCTGGATCAGCATTAATGCTATTAAGGACCTTCTTTTGTTAAATTAAAACATTGTGGCTTCTTTTCTTCCACCTTATTAAAGTTTCCTCAATCAATTTCTACTTATGCAACTGATTTTTTTGTACATACATACAACATCCCCAGGTTTGTTCAATCCAGAAGTCAGCTAGGTAACAAAACTGGACGATGCACATGCAGTCCCACTAACATGTGGGAGGCTTTGTTGCAGCATAGCATAAGGACATCAGTAAGTTCTACACATACCAGTAAACCCCCGATTCTCTAAAGAATCGCAAATCCAAGAATGGCAATCACTTTCTGTTCCCTCCGATCTTTGGAGGGATGAAAAATGATGGAGGGTGGCAGCGTCCTGGGAAAGTTTTCATTAAATTAAATAAATATATTTGTACTAAAATTAACCAATTATTAAAACTAAAATTGAAATGTAATTGTTATATCATTTAAGTCCAAAATTCCTTTGAGTTGCTGCACTTATAAGTAAAACAAATATAGGAGTGCAAAGGTTTAAATAAAGTAAATTGTAAACAAAAAATTCATAAAATGGTAAATTCAAAATAGTTAATCAAAAATTTCCTTATAAACAACATTTTTGGTAGAGATGGTTTCCTGTCATTTAATAAGCTCTCCCTGGTATGGAGTAGTTAAAACCTTCACTTTAATGTCACACGAACGCTGGACTCTTGAAAAGGCAACATAAAGTTGTCCATATCCAAATACAGGCTCAGATAGGTAAATCCCTACTTTGTCCATGGTTTGTCCTTGGGATTTGTTGATTGTCATGGCAAATGCAGCCTTAATAGGAAATTGGCATTGTTTAAGTTTAAAAGGTAATTCCAAGTCAGAACTTGTAAGGTCAATTCTGGGAATCAAAATAGTATTGCCAGTATGGGATCCCATAAGCACTTGTGCCTCAATAACATTTTCTCTCATGCTGTCCACGACCAACCGTGTACCGTTGCATAAACCTTGTTTACTATTAAGGTTTCTTAATAGCATGATTATTGTCCCTACTTTAAGGTTAAGATTGTGTTGTGGTAATCCGGCCGGGCTAATGGTATTTAAATATTCCAATGGGAAATTAAGATACTCAGTTTCGTGTTCAGAATCAACACTGTCAGTACTTGGAAAGATGCAGCTTTCTCCAGGAAGCAATCCAATCACTTGGTTATTTATCTGGTCAACGTCAATAGGTTGTATATGCGGTGGTGTGCGCGTTCGGGCGGCAGTTGTATTCTGCATGGCTTGCCTCTGGCCTCTGCCATCCGTGCATATATACAAACATTTGTAAATGAAGGTTGTATATACAGTTGTGTGCATGTTCGCGTTCGGGTGTGGTTGTATTGTGACCTGAAATTTAGTTTACAGGTTGTGTTGTGTTGTTTGGGCACCACCTACTGACTCTGGGAAGCCTCTGGGTTTGACTTTGGGGCACTGAGGCGCTGTGCGTGTGCGCTTATGGTGCTGCTGGCCTCTGGCATCCGTGCATATATACAACCTTCATTTAGTAACATAGATTTGGAGAAACACACACTCAGACTCTGGGAATACTTACATAAAGGAAACAACATCTGTTCACACCATGCACTTTTTCCTCTTCACAATTATCAAGGAACACATATGCACTCATATTTACAAGCCAAGTAACTCATTTGTCATTTGAAAAGTCTGAGGTCAATCTGCTGTGTAAGTCCACTGAATCAGTGAAAAATCATCCATTCCAAATGGCAACTTAACTGAATTATATTAAAAAGAAACAAACACTACCAGTATTAGCAATGTTTCACAAAGTTTGGAGTTATGAACTGCTCCAAAAATGTGAATCCCAGATTTGTGTTTCTTTTTCTTAATGATGTATAATTAAACTGTGACTTTTAAAGTCGAATTTCTGCTAATTAGTCTACAATAATGACATTAAAATATTCATATATAGTTTCTGCACCTTGTCTTTTTTTTATTAAAGACTAGATTATTGTTAGTTATTTTCTGCGATGTAAAACCAAAAAACCAAAAGAGGATGAGTTTATTTTTTAAAATACTGGCCGCCACAAATAAGGAGCTCTACAACATAAAGAGGGGATTATGCAAACTGCATGCAAATCAACAACCTATGTCTAATTCCCAGACTAGCAGTAGCTGTGTTGAAAGGAACCTACAGTATGCATTTTTTACTACATTTTGGAAAGCAGGCTGTAGATTCATAATATTTTGGATTTTTTTAACAAACAAGTACCAATTATAATAAAGAAAATGCTCATAGTCGAAACTTGTGAGACTCCTCAAATCCTCTGAGGAAAACTGGGGAGATGGAGAAATACTATCGCTAAATATACAGATGATGATATTTCTTTAACAAGATGTGAAAGGTCCAAACAGAAAATAGTCAAACTGCCACTGGCCAAGGAAATCAACCAATGACAACAGCATTCTAAAGTATTTTAGTTTGGAACACAAATGTAAAAACACCATACAGTACAATACCAAATAACATGTGGTCACTAGTGTACACTAACCTTTTTCCTTAATGCAACATATTTCTGGCATGAGCCACCAGGTAGGGGTGGTAGTAAGGTATTGGTTATGTAGAAAGTTTTCCATTATTAGAGCACCTTCTTATATTCTTACTTCATTCTTCTTTTTTTGTTAAAGGCATGGCTAAACTACATTTTTGCTGTGTAATTATTATTATTTTAATAAAAATCTAAACTGCAGTGTGTAAAATCTATAAAGCATTTCAAATAATGAAAACACAGTAATACAAATCCTTGGTAGGTTATAAGTGTTTCTCTGGTCTGAAGTTAAAAATTACAAAAGAAATACATGTCCTTCCTGTATGAGTCGAACCGTTGGGCCTCATGTAGTCCTTCCCCTCTAATTTCACTAAAAATGCTCAAACTGATTCACTGCTTTGTTGTTGTTCTGCACTGGTGGCATGTCAAGTTGAGGGTGCTTTCCCTGCTGAAGAAATTTTCCTTTCATGGGAAACTACTGCTACTACTAGAGTTTAAAAAAAGATTAGTTCATGTCAGAAGGTCCCGCTGTCAATTTATCATTATCATTCTGTTCTCCTCCACAGTTGAACACCACAGGTTGGAGCTGATCAAATTAATACTGCACTGGATCCAAATCATAACCCTAGTGAAATGGGAAGAAAGCCCCAAATCCGACACACCACTGACAAAGAAGTTGAGTATAACATTCATCATATTTTTATTTTTGTGTATACACTTGATTTTCCTACTTTGGCAATGCATGATAAAGACTCAAACACAGACTTTGCTGCCAGGGGAAACGGGGAAACCTTGATTATTGACTTAGTATCAATTTCTCATCATTAACTCATGCATATAGTGATACAGCTCAGTGGTGCTTTAAAAAGAAGAGGGCAGATTATAGACTAGATTTAAAAATTCAGAAGCAGCGCCAAAGACTGACAGTTCACATTTTAAAAATGACTTCCCATAAACCCTAGGTTTAACAAACATGGACAATAAACTCCATTACCACAGACATTCTCACTGTTCACTACTAAAATGTACAATTAGATTTTCAAAAGTATCACAAAACAATTATGAAAATTGAGCTACTATTTGAAACATAATTTAAAATTGTTTGTATTTTGCAAATAATGTTCAATATTCTAGTTAACATCTACTGTACCAGATTCAACATATTGTTTTTTACACAATCATTTTAAAAAATTCACTTGAAATGACTTTATTTAAGCAAGAAAATCCAAAATGACAATTTTTAATCAAATTAGAAAAATCAGGAAAACATATTTTTATAAATACAATGAAACTGATTTTAAAGGCTCATAATCAGATTACCTCAACTTATGCAAAATTTAAATTTTCTCATTGCTTGATTGAACAAAAACACTACATATGAAGGCTGGCAATAGTTCCATTTACATCATTGCTAACTAATACAATGTAGTACTAGGGTGTTGTACTGTGTTAGCCATGATGAATGTAGTGAAAAGTCAACTAACTAAAAAAAGATTACAATATGCAAGCTTTTAAAGCAACTCAGGCCCCTTCTTCGGGCAAGATGTAATCATAAAAGGTGTCATTTTACTTGACGTTTAACTAATACAATGAAAACCAATCAACAGAACTGTAAATGTTAGTACAGCTGAATCTTAAAGAACACTGACTAGAGTCCTGCATCAGATCAGGTACAAGTAGATACCCATCAGTTATGCAAGGGAGCTTGACCTAAAGTGACTGCATACCAATCTGCAATGCCAAACTGCGAGTACTGAAGAAGCTAAGGATTATAACAGAGACCTGTATTTTAATATTAAGTCAGTAGGTGATGGAGCATTTTTTGAGTCAAGTAACAACACCAGAATGGAACAAGCACTATTAACTAATTCCTAAAAGTCGCAAATAGTTAAGAGGGTCATATATTAGAGTTAAGATTATTATGATACAAGTGCATGGTATTCAAATTGGATATATTACTGTACAAGCTTAAATTTAAAATGAGTCCACAGTGAAAAAAAACAGCTGGGTTAAAAGCTCAATGGTGGACAAATGAGGGTAGAGTCAGAAGACAGGAGTTTGGCTTGGTACCAGCAAGTGGACTTGTCATCCTAACAGAAGCAAACAATATTCCAGTGACCATGCAAAGCGGGGCAGCTTCAATTTTCATTCAGCTTTATCATTGTCATTTCTTACTATTTTCTCTGGAGTGATCTGACTCTTATGTGAGCATTCACTTTGAGAAGTGCCTGTGCAGTATTCAGGATGGGAGAGATCCCAGAAGGTGGCTCTCATATAGTAATGAATGTGGACACATCTTATATGAAGGAAAAGTAAAAAAAAAAAAAACAACTTCTGCAACTGAAACTTTTGCTCTTGAATGTGTTCAACTTTTGGAGAAAGTTCTCCAAAACTTAAACTTTTGATCCATAACACCCTCCCTGTTAACCTCCAGTTCTCTCTCTGCTTACCTTGCTCCCAAGCTTTAAAGTCAATGAGTCATCACTACTGTATATTTATAAGGAACTCACACCTGGGAGCCAAGGGATTAGCTATTTTATCTCAAAACTCTACACATTTTTTGATTTGCTGCTTCAGTTTGGCTCTGCATGAACTACAGGCAAACCTAAAAACAAAGAAATAAAGTGTTTACTTTAGGCCAAGGGAAATCTCTAGGCCTCTTTCACAATTAATATGTTATTCATAGCACTGGCCAGCTATGTGAACAAATTGTAAATGTACACAAGTTGACATAGGGTATGCTAGGAGCAACTCCCATCTTACTGCACTGCAAAGAATCAAAAGGATTTCTTTTCAGGATCATGGAACAAGAGGGAAACACACAACATACATACTGTATGGAACTTGGGTCTTTTTAAAGCCATAACAAAATGGAAAATCTAGCATATCCACATACTGTATGTTGATTGACTGTGGGGTCTACATGTTATACAAAGAAGGGGAATAAGCAAAAAGAAAACATTCAGACTCCAGAGATCAGAGCACAAACTAATTGAAACCTGAACACTCTATGCAAGCAGAGTCAGACTGTATATATACTAAGACCTTAATTTTATTCTTTGCTGTCTAATTCAGCAAGCTACTGAAAAATCTATTGCTGATTAATATTATAATTACACTAGGATAGTCATAAAAATTTATTAAAATGTATTTTTAAAAACTGTCTGAATCACTCAACATCTGAAAAAAGAAAATGTACTATAGTACTTTATAAACTTTAAACACTGTATGGCCATCCCCTTTTCTGGGAAAAGTGATTAAGAAACAACTTTGATATTTAGTGTGTGGGTTTAAAATCCACTGGTAACTATTGACGTCACTGAGATTTTCCTTCTCTACTGTTCAGCACGAAGCATGAATATTTTACAGCAGTCTTTAAGGGTTAGGCTTCTTCTAGAAATATTAAGCAACTAGTGACTAATGCAATTCATCAAGTAATACCCCTTTTCTTACAATATTTTGTGAGAAGAAATATAAAAAATTCATTCTGTATAGTCTGATGATTTTATAAACTAAAATACCAGGTAATGAAAAAGTAAAAATAAAAAAAATCAGAATGCTTAACACATTGTTGAATGCAGGATATGTAACAAACAAAAAAAAAAGAAAACAAAAATGAAGTTTCAAGAAAGGACCATTTAGCACAACAAGGCTCATCACTTTCTATTTACAGTCATGTCAAAAAGTAAGTCCACCCCATGGAAAGTGTTGACCATTTCACTACATTTGAACAGGAAAAAGAGCAGATCTTCATGCAAACAGTGCCTACATTTGAAAAAAAACAGAAGGAAATTTTGATTCTTTATTTATTCAACTAAAATATCAATAGATGTAATGGTCTACTGGGGAAAAAGTAAGTGCACCTAGACCCCAGAAGCTAGTATTGACCCCTAGTAGGTAATTTACATAACTAACCAGTTTCTAACATGGACATGGTGAAATTTTTTGACCAATTCTCAATGCAAAATTCCTTCAGTTACAAGATGGTTGTGGGGTTTTTTTGCAGATGCTGCCCATTGACAATCCCTTCCACAACATTACAATAGGATTCAAATTGTGGCTTTGACTAGGCCAGTCCATAACCCTCTATTTCTTCTTTTTTAAGCCATTCCTTGATAGATATTTTTGTGTGCTCTGGATAATTATCGTGCTGAAAGGTCCATTTCCAGTTCAATTTCAACTTTTGGACAGATTGCCTTACATTCTCCTCAAGCACATTTTGATGTGATGCAGAATTCGTGGTTGACTCAATAACTGAAAGCTACCCAGGCCCTAAAGCAGCAAAGCAACCCCCAACCATAATATTTTCACCACCATGCTTCACAGCTGGCATAAGGTTCTTGTCCTGAAATGTTGTCTTCACTTTGCACCAGACATGTTTACTGTTACTGGGGGCAAACAACTCTGTCTTTCATTAGCGAGGGGCAATCAGTAATCTGTCTACTGCAGTAGGAAAGAAAAGTTAAAAAAAAAAAAAAAAAATGTATTTTTCAATGTAGTCCCCTGATAGTTCCATACACTCACTCCACTTTTTCTGCAATGACTTTAACCCCTTTGGAAAAAAAATCTGCTTTTTGACCTTCAAACCAGGATGCCACAGCTGCCTTGACATCTTCAACACTGGAAAAGTCCATGGAGAGATTTCTTCAAAACTCGGTACAGGAAATAATCTGAGGGAGCCATGTCAGGACTGTAGGGTAAATGGTTCAGCTGCTGGAACCCACATTCTCGGATGGCAGCCTGTGATTGTAGTGACATGTGAACCGGTGCATTGTCGTGAAGAAGCATCACACCTGCTGTGAGATTTCCTTGCCTTTTCTCCTTCATTGACTCCCACAAAGCGATCATTGTGTTGGTATAACTCTTCCTGATTATGGTTGTTTTGTGAGGTATGAACTCTAAAAGCAAAAGTCCTTCAATATCCCAGAAGACAGTTGCCATGACTTTGCCTGCATATTTTTCTGTCTTGAACATTTTTGAGGTGGGGGATGACTTGTGCTTCCACTGACCTTTGGCATACCCAATTTTTCATGAATTATTTTCCAAACTGTACCTGCCATGATACCCATTACTTCAGCTATTCAGATAACCTTAATTCATCTGCCTCACAAAATTAAATCCTTGACTTTTTTGCACATTTCAAGTGTCAAGTGTGAGGGTCATCTTCAATGGACTCTCTACCCCACTTAAACTGCTTGCTTCCAAACTTTACTTTGTAGGATGATGAGGCAGACTCATCATATGCATTCATGAACTCCTTTGGCTTTTTCTCTACTTTTGTGAGAAATTTATTCACTGAACATTGCTCCGAATCTAGCATTTTCTTGCTTGATTCACACAAGGACTCTCCTGCCATCCTGTCTCTTGGAATGTTAGACTCGCACTGAGCAACAACTGTGCATGAGTAATCTTGAGACATGTCACAACATACCCAGACTTGTTTCAGCATGCTTGCTACCTTCTTTCATACTCGGGTAGATAAATTATTGAACACCCCTTGTATCTTCCCAGAGTGCACTGTTCCAGAAGGCCTGATGTTTGCCTGTATGTTCAATGGCAAACTGTAGCCTTCCTGTAACATTCTTTTTGGACTGCAAAAGCTTTTAGCTAGCACACTTCGAATGCAGGTCAAATTTGTTTAATCTTTCTCGGACTGCACATGCATGCACTTTGACACAAACTTTTCCAAGAGTTTCCTGCAAATACCGTAATGAATTTTTGGGAAACTTGGAGAATTCTTTTAGTATCAAACTGTCAACTCTTAGGCTGAATTTATTGATCCAGCAAGTCCTGGACAAATTAGCAGTCATAAGGAATCTACTTCACTTGTACATGATTTTCTTACAGTAGAATGATTGGTTTCAAATAATTTGGCAATCTTTTAAAATCCCTTGCCAGGCTTATTGGCAACTACAGTCATGGCCGAAATTATCGGCACCCCTGGAATTTTCCCAGAAAATGCACCATTTCTCCCAGAAAATTGTTGCAATTACAAATGTTTTGGTATACACGTTTATTTCCTTTATGTGCATTGGAACAACACAAAAAAACAGAGAAAAAAAGCCAAATATGACATCATGTCACACAGAACTCCAAAAATGGCCCGGACAAAATTATTGGCACCTTTTCAAAATTGTGGGTGAATTATTTTATTTCAAGCATATGATGCTCATTTGAACTCACCTGTGGCAAGAAACAGGTGCTGGCAATATAGCAATCACACCTGAAGCCAGTTAAAATGGAGAGAAGTTGACTCAGCCTTTCTGTTGTGTGTCTGAGTGTGCCGCACTAAGCATGGAGAACAGAAAGAAGAGCAGAGAATTGTCTGAGGACTTGAGAACAAAAATTGTGGAAAAATATCAACAATCTCAAGGCTACAAGTCCATCTCCAGAGATCTTCATGTTCCTATGTCCACTGTACGCAACATAATCAAGAAGTTTACAACACATGGCACTGTAGCTAATCTCCCTGGACGTTGACGGAAGAGAAAAATTGATAAAAGACTAAAACGGAGGATAGTCCGAATGGTGGATAAACAGCCCCAATCAACTTCAAAACATATTCAAGCTGTTCTGCAGACTCAGGGTGCAACAGTGTCAGCTCAAACTATCCGTCGACATCTGAACAAAATGAAACGCTATGGCAGGAGAGCTAGGAGGACCCCACTGCTGGCACAGAAACATAAAAAGGCCAGACTGGAGTTTGCCAAAATGTACTTGAAGAAGCCAAAATGCTTCTGGGCGAACATCTTGTGGACAGATGAGACCAAGGTACAGCTTTTTGGTAAAGCACATCATTCTACTGTTTACAGAAAACGAAATGAGGCCTACGAAGAAAAGAACACAGTATCTACAGTCAAACATGGTGGAGGTTCTAAGATGTGTTGGGGATGTTTTACTGCCTCTGGCACTGGATGCCTTGACTGTGTGCAAGGCATCATGAAATCTGAAGACTACCAAAAGATATTGGGGCGCAATGTAGAGCCCAGTATCAGAAAGCTGGGTCTGCGTCAGAGGTCATGGGTGTTACAACAGGACAATGACTCTAAACATATCTCTAAAAGCATCCAGAAATGGTTGAAGACAAAGTGCTGGAGAGTTCTGAAGTGGCCAGCAATAAGTCTGGATCTAAATCCGATCGAACACTTATGGAGAGATCTCAGAATTGCTGTTGGGAGAAGGCGCCCTTCAAATCTGAGAGACCTTGAGCAGTTTGCAAAAGAAGAGTGGTCGGAAATTCCAGTTGAGAGGTGTAACAAGCTTGTTGATGGTTATAGGAAGCGCTTGATTTCAGTTACTTTTTCCAAAGGGTGTGCAACCAAATATTAAGTTGAGGGTGCCAATAATTTTGTCCAGCCCGGTTTTTTGAGTTTTGTGTGAAATTATGTCAAATTTGGCTTTTTTTCTCTGTTTTTTTGTGTTGTTCCAATGCACATAAAGGAAATAAACAAGTGTATACCAAAACATTTGTAATTGCAATAATGTTCTGGGATAAATGGTGCATTTTCTGGGAAAATTTCAGGGGTGCCGATAATTTCGGCCATGACTGTACCCTTGTTTTCTAAGGTCCTTTGAGAGCTCTTTTGATTTTGTCATGATGACACCACACATTTCAATAGCAAACAGAACACCAGAGCCTAGATATCTGCAGTTTAAATATGACCACCAGAATACTCTCCGAGGAGGTTCTAATCATTCGCACCTAATCTGAAACATTCCAATTCTATAGATGTGGTAACAAATAGAGGGACATACTTTTTCCACTTGACAAATTTACATTTTTGTAAATTTAGATTATGAATACCCATATTTTGTGTGTCATTTATTCAAGTATAACACCTTTATCTGTAGGCCCTGTTTACATTAAGATCTAATGTTTAATTGTTCACATATGTTGAAAAAGTGAACAATTTCCATGGGGTGTACTTACTTTTTCACATGACTGTACCGTTTCTAAAATATTATCAAGATGGGATTCTATGCATCTATAGTCCTTTATGAACCTGTGTGCAATTTTAACCTTTAACCAACTTTCACTGGCACCCACTTCTTATTAATGAGGAACAGCTTTTACATTATCTATTGTCATGCAGCCTGCTAATTCTCTTCATAACTCTAAACTCATCTGTCATGTCCATTCTTAATCTCCATTCATTTAAACTGGGTGGTTAATCTGTTTTGCAGAGGGCAAAAAATAACACTTTATATATACAATATGGGATGATTATATCAACAAAAATTACCACACCTTTTTCTTTGGAAAAAAGACATAATAGTACCTCTCTGCTCATCGCAAATGTATAGTCTGCCTCACATCTCTATTTAAACATTTTTCTTCATGAACTTTTCTTGCACATTACATTGAATTTGGAAAGCTCCCAGAAGCCACAGAGCTAAAATAAGCAACGAGTGAAAAAATGACATCAAAAGTAAAGCACAGCGAGAACAGTAATCTGAACACATTTGAAAAATTGTTCCTAAAACAAAGCAGGTTGACATTATGGCCTCGTTTACAACCTCACAAGTACATCCATTTTTCTTGATCCAATTGGATGGAACTTAACCCCATTAAAAGCAAAGTGTAAATGCACTCAGACCACATTCAAAAACTGTCAGGAAAGAATAGTGACCACATTCACCTCAAGTGTGAATGCATCATTCAGAAGCATCATATTGGGCGGTGGTAGCAGACAGGTAAGCTGCCTATTGGCAGAACAATTGTGTGGCTTTAAAAAGTGAGAAGAGTGGCTGCTATGTTGTGCTGAGCTACCACTCTCCTTCAAGAGTCTGTTACATATTTGGTCTCAAGCCAAAACATTAATTCTCTATGGCAGTGTGGCATGTCACATTCTTTTCATGTTTTTGTGGTAGGTCACTGGCGGCAGCTGATTTCCATTCTAACTACAGGTTAGTAGCAGCAGTATGCTCTTCCAAACTGAATCAAGCAAACAATCTCAAACCCCCTAATTTGTACACAAATGTGCTGCCCACGCAACTATGGAGTCCATCGGAACTGTATCTGGATATCCGGACATTATGTGGACACTGCAGATGCATTTTAATACCAGGTGTAAATTTAATTTTGGTAAATTATATTCAGATACTGTAATAATTAACATGTTTTATACGTGTATTTTGGTGTATTTTAGTGTGTGGAATGTGTTTATTAAGGGTTTTTTTTGTTCATTTTAATTTGATTTGACAAACTTTTATTTTGTTCCTGTTCCATTTTATTCTTTGCTTATGAGACATGCTAGGAGGCATCACATGACTGTTATCTTCTCAGTATAAAAATGGTGACAATCTTTTTGCACTTTATCCTTCAGGGGATCAACATCTTGAATCTCAATTCTAGCATTACTTGACATTTTTAACAAGTAGACCCTAGTGTCAAACTTCGTTTGTTTTTTTTTTTTTGTTTTTTTTTTTTAATCTCTTTCTGCATTCAAACTCCGATCCTTGTTTTGCTCTGTTGTACTAAAATTTTGATTTTGGTATCAATACCTGCCTTTGAACCTGAGTACCAGTACCAAAATGTTTCCGAAACAACAAAATACAGGTAACTCTTAATCCAACCTCCCTTATGCGCCACACTGCTCCGTAGCTTGATAGAAACATAACATGAAAGCTAACTATGCTATTCAGACAACTAGTGACGTAGTCTAAAAATGATATGCACAGTTGCGGTTAAAGATTTTCTGTTTTAATAATTCAACCCTGCTAATGTGTACTCCAAAGTAAAGTGATTTCTTTAAAGGGATCAGTGAAATAAATTCAATATAACACAAGTCGCTGCTATGCTTTTGTAGCTGCCAAGACAGGATCTGGCAATTTGTATAGCACTAATGCTACAGGCTGGCTGCCTAAATCCACGGAACAATTAAGAAGAAGATTAAATGCTTCAGTAAAGATTGTTTTAGAAGTGTTGTGTTTAGAATAATAACAAATCTAAACACTGCAAGCATGGTGGTCTCCTTGGAATCTTTTGGTGGATCAGAATCAGAGGACCAATTATATCTTGATTTAAACAAAGTATTATTATGTTAAATGATTTTTTCAAAATATTATGCTGTTAAAAATACATTGGTGATGCTCACTATTTTTGCACAGCTTTTTTGTGTCTTCAGTAAAGACTAGGTAGATTTTATTCTTCTGCCACAAAAGAAGCTGCTCTTCCATAACATTCTCAAACCTGCTTAATATACTTCTAGGTTGCAGGTAACTAGCACCTAACCTACTGTAGAAGCACTGAATGCAAGGGTGGGTAAGGCAGCAGTCCATAGCAGGACCTACCCACATACACAGACTCACACAGGATCAATTTGGAATTACCAACAAACATGTCTTTTTGGATATGGTAGGATGATAATATAATTTACTAGCCTGAATCCTTGAGGCAATGCTTTTTCACAGCCCCACTCGGTATTCAGATTTTAAATGAAGCAATAACAGACTGCAGGAGACTCCCAACAATGTACAGTATATGTAAAAGCTCACAGCAGGTAAGATATGCTCCATGAATAAAAAAGCTACAGATTTTTAAATTAACACTTATTTTCTCTACTTGTGTTGTCAATAATGGTTAAGTAATATTCATTGCAAATTAAACTACTGTACATGATAAAAAATACAGAAAAAACTGTTTTGCACCTTTGAGGTACATAATGACTCTGGATGTAACTGTAAATCAGGCTTTAATGGATAAATGGTAATTTAAAAGGTCTGACTTGTATGAGGCATTCCAAATGGCTTTACTTAAGGTTCAATAAAATCCTTACACTAACTAAATGCTCCTTCCTTGTGAATATGTTAAGTGCGCTATTTTCAAACTATAACACACTAGCACTACATTCAGTGCTATGTTCTAACAACTATCCTAATGTCTTGATAGTAAAATAGATTATTGCAAAATGGGGAACAACACATTACAATAAATAAAGTTAGTACATTGCATATAATATTTTGGTTGTATTAATAAAGTAGCCTAAGATATATAAGCCTATTTTGTACTTTCTTATACAAGTGCTTTTCCAATTAACGTTGTATATTGCAGTCTTCTTATATACACCATAAGCATTTTTTGCATAGGAAAACAAAAAATGCAATGAGTAAAGTTTATGTTTCTTATTATCATATTGTTTTAAGCACAAATTCAACCAGGGGGCAGCAGCAGCTCACTAGAGAGCGAACAGCAAGACATGAGAAAGTAAACTTACAAACAAGTATGACTAGAGTTTGAAAAGTTTAAGACAAAGATAATCATTATTGTGCAAAAGATAAATCTGATGTAAGGAATGTTATGTAACCATCACATTTAGTTTGAAACACATTTTACACTACCTTTGACTCTGCAAATATATTTTAAACTGCATGTTTAATTCCAATCAAATGCCCATTAAATTCTTATCAGTGTAATCAGTTCTGCTAGTTCTTTTATAAAAATAAATTTTATTAAGTTTGTGAACAAAATTTGCATTATTACTATTGAAAATTAATATTACTACTCTTGATATTATTGATAATTAATATTATTACTATTGAAAATTACCCATTTTCTGAAACACACTAAATCAGTACCAAGTGGAGTCGATACCAGTTTCAATTATCAACCAAATTTTGAACTCAGGAATGAGATGCTGTGAAGTAGCATAGCTAACCACTGTAACATCATCCTATTATTTAAAAATAGTACCTTTGAATCTGTAAAGCCAAGTTGAACTGAATTACATTGAGATGTTATTGCTATGCAACATAGGATAGATATTTGCTAGGAATCTGTGACAACAAACACAACACCACTCTCAAATGTATTAAATTTTATCTTAGGTACCATGCTTGGAGAAAATTCCAAATAAATTATATAAAATTAAAAGTTCAACTTAAAAAATTAAAAATATGTTTGAAAGTAATTCTAAACTGCAAATGTATATTTTAGTTTATTATAGTTATATTTTAAGTTCTTCGGTGGTGCAGGCGGGAGCTGTCAGAGGGAGGCTTTCCTATCATATAGAGGTTGCACCTGACCAGTACCAGTAGTACTACAATGTCCAACTTGAATGTCAGAGTTTTGAATGGAGAAGAACAATACTCGCCTGGTGAGGAGAAGAAGTACAAGAAAGAAGGAAGGAGAGAAGGAGTCAAGAGTTGTTGGTTTGGCTGTTAGAAGTGCTTTAGACAGTGGAAAAAAGTATAAAAAAAAAAGTCTTCACTGGACAGGAATCGGCGTCTGCCAAAGTTGTGTCTGGTATTTGGAGTGTGTAATGCTCCTATCTAGTGCTGGGAGGTATACCGGTTCATACTGAAAACTGTTTTTATTTTTGTTATGATATGGACTTTCCTTATACCCCAATGCCAGTTTAAACAGCCTAAACAATGTTTGGAACGTGGCACAGCGGGAAAGTGTTTAATGGGGGAACCTTTTTCACTGCTACACTGCTAAATGGACAGAGGACATTCTGAAACTGAAGCTGTAGCAGACAATAAAGTTGAACATGATGACAAAGAAGAACTTTTGCCAAAAAAAGGAGCTGTGTCTGTTGTCTAGAGATACTTTGATTTTAAAACGTCGGATGTGGACCAAACACTATTTCTGCAAATGCTGTCGAGCTAAAGTTGTTGCACACATGCTTTGGAGTACCATGAATGTATGAAACTAAGATTGGCACCCTCCACATCCTCGGGTAAAACTGAAGAAGCTAGAGGACACTTGAGTCAGACGTCACTTGTAGACACGTTTGCTAGAGGTACTGCCTATAACAAAAAGAGCAAGTGGTGGATCAAGATAGCCAACGCCATTACAATCCATATAGCTAACGTCAGTGGACAGAGATTGTTCACATTAACAGAAAGTGTAGTTGGTTTACAAAAAATATTTACTATTTATTCCTTTTCAAAGACATGTTCAGTGCAATACAACTTTTGACAAGCACCTCTGAATATTTTACTAAGTCTAAATGCCTCTTTGGATATATATATTGTCAGGGATGCCAGGGGTGAAGACCCGGCCAGGACGCCATGAAGGACCGGAAGAGGGCGTGCGCCCACCTTGGACCACGTGGGGGCTGCCACCCTGGTACTTTTGGGGGCCACGGGTAGAGGGCTTGGAAGCCCATCCCTGTAGGGGCCCGTGGTCACCGCCAGGGGGCGCCCCGAGGCCTTGGAGACCCTGGATCTCAGCACTTCTGCCACACCAGGAAGTGCTGGGGGGGAAGAGAAGCAGGGACATCCGAAGTCCACTATATACAATATTTACAATCCAAGTGCACAAACCTAGTGCCTCCAGCACCGATTCCCCAAAAGTCCAGGCCAATCACACAGTCCTTTATGCCCTCCTTCTGGCCGCCTCCAGTCCTCTCTCCAGCTCCATCCTTTTCCACCCGACTTCCGCTCTCGAATGCAGGGAGGCGGCCCCTTTTATAACACCTCGGATGGGCTCCAGCTGTTTCCTGGCACTCCTCCTTGGACACGCCCCCGTGTGGCGGAAGTGCCGGCTGCGCACCCGGAAGCCCTCCGGGTGTCCCCATTCTTCTTCCCCCCCAGCACTTCCTGGTGTGGCGGAAGTGCTGGGCTCCAGGGTTCTTCAGGCACTTGGGCGCCGCCTGGCGGTGGCCACGGGGCCCTACAGGCTTGGGCTTCCAAGCCCCCTACCCGAGGCCACCAACAAAACCAGGGTGGTCGCCCTGTCATGGTCAGGAGGAGGCACCAGCCCTCCTCCGGTCCCCTCGGGTGTCCCGGCTGGGCTCCACCCCCAGCGACTAACTATATATATACAGTAATCCTTCCTCGATCGCGGGGGTTGCGTTCCAGAACCCCCCGCGATAGATGAAAATCCGCAAAGTAGAAACCATATGTTTGTATGGTTATTTTTATATATTTTAAGCCCTTATAAGCTCTCCCACACTGTTAACATTATTAGAGCCCTCTAGACATGAAATAACACCCTTTAGTCAAAAATTTAGACTGTGCTCCATGACAAGACAGAGATGACAGTTCTTTCTCACAATTAAAAGAATGCAAACATATCCTCCTCTTCAAAGAATGCGTGTCAGGAGCAAAGAATGTCAGAGAGAGAGCACGAGAGAAAAGCAAACAATCAAAAAATCAATACGTGCTTCTGTGCTTTTAAGTATGCCGAAGCACCGCGATAAAGCAGCATTTTTTAGAGGAGCATCCGTATCTTCTAAGCAAACAGCCCCTCTGCTCACACCCCCTCCGTCAGGCGCAGAGAACGTCAGAGAGAGAGCGCGAGATTAAAGCAAACAATCAAAAAATCAATACTGCTTTTGGGTTTTTAAGTATGTCGAAGCACCGCGATAAAGCAGCATTTTTTAGAAGAGCGTCAGTATCCTCTAGGCAAACAGCCTCTGTGCAAACAGCCCCTCTGCTCACACCCCATCCGTCAGGCAGAGAGAGTGAGAGAGAAATAGAAAAGCAAACAAGCACCGCGCGGGAAGCACATCTTATAATCATTGAGGAGTTTTAGTTAATATGTAATACATGCTCTGATTGGGTAGCTTCTAAGCCATCCGCCAATAGCATCCCTTGTATGAAATCAACTGGGCAAACAAACTGAGGAAGCATGTACCATAAATTAAAAGACCCATTGTCCGCAGAAATCCACGAACCAGCAAAAAATCCGTGATATATATTTAGATATGCTTACATTTAAAATCCGCGATAGAGTGAATCCGCGAAAGTCGAAGCGCAATATAGCGAGGGATTACTGTATATATATATACACACACACAGTTCATCCGGAAAGTATTCACAGTGCATCACTTTTTCCACATTTTGTTATGTTACAACCTTATTCCAAAATGGATTAAATTAATTTTTTTCCTCAGAATTCTACACACAATACCCCATAATGACAACGTGAAAAAAGTTTACTTGAGGTTTTTGCAAATTTATTAAAAATAAAAAAACTGAGAAATCACATGTACATAAGTATTCACAGCCTTTGCTCATTACAATGCTCAAGTCGATGCACCTTTGGCAGCAATTACAGCCTCAAGTCTTTTTGAATATATATATATATACACCATATGTATCATAGTGTATTTTCTTTTAAATTTTTAATGCTGCTAAAACATTGGATAGCTTGCCAAAATATGAAATTTTACAGTCATTGGCAGAACATAAAAAAAAAACAGCAAAACATATACAATATGGCTCAGATTCGCTCCTTATTCTCAGTTACTTTACTCAACAGGTGCTATGGTAATTGCAGGAAAATGCAATAATTTAAGATTTATAATGATTTATGCCATTAACCTTTCGATGCATTTCCAAGAGAAACACTCCAGTTTTAGTTTTCACATGAGATTCCTAGTCCAAGACAGGTACAGTAATTTATCTGGTGAACTTTCTGACATCAACAGGAAGCTCATGCAAATAAAACAAACATCAATGCAAAATCCAATATAAGAACAGAAGTAAACTTCATTATTCATAAAATATGTGTATACTGTGATGGCCAACAGGGCTGGGCTGACATCCCAGTTGGGATAAACCCTGTACCCTTACCTGCCCAGCAGGCCAATGTAGTGGATAAACAGGTGGGGACTGCTCCTTCGACACACTGGGTGGCAGCATTCCTGGGTCGTTATGACCATTCATGTTGTCTGCAGGGCATGCTGGGAGTTGCAGTCCCATGGAGCAGCACTCTTGCACTTGTAGGGTGCTGACAGGGGGAGCTGGTGATGAGGGCTATCCCTACTTTCTGGGGCTTCTGCCTGACCCGGAAGTATTCCTGGGTCTGACATAAAAGGAGACACTTCCATCCACTCTGCAGTCAGACTAAGCTCACCCAGGAGGAGTGAGCCTGAAGGGGAAACTGATGTGTGTTGTAGTTGAGTACTGGAAAAAAAAAGATTTATATAAAGGTAAAGTAAAATAAAATCAATCATTTAAATGAAAACCATGTTTGTAAAGGTTGTGTCAAGGGTTTGGAGGCTATGAAACACCCCTTACAGACCAGTGTACTTATACAAGCAAAAAATTTAAAGACTTTTAATTATTTTTTCCTATTCATGGTCTATTTGTTTTTAAATATTGCTTATTATAGATGAAATATTTTATTTTGATTTCAGCATTCTCACCAACAAAAGCATAAATTTAAAATAAAGTTGTTTTCATATCTATAGTGTGTGCAGAGTCTAGAGATTGAAGACTATCATCGGGTACCAGGGACATTGCTTTGTCTGCCTTATTGACAAACTAGTAGGGTTCCAAGTATTATTACGCCGAAAAGGACCATGAGAAGACATGGATCTATGGCTACCCAAATTATACCTGATAAATAGGTAAATATATGTAGAATGCAGGCTGAAGACACATCTGTTAATATATGTTCAGAGGAAGCGAGTCCATAAGGTCATCAGGTAAGGTTTGATCCTTGGCAGAATTTTGAAAAGTTTGATTTAAATTGAGAGGCATGCATTCTCTCTCAGGTTACCTTCAATTCATTTTCTGAAAATCTGGCTGTGAAATGATCTTCTCGATACCATTCTAACTTGTCTAAGAGTGTATTGTGGAAGCTGAGCTCTAGTTTTAACATTATTTCTTTGTCAGTCATGTTGCTTTATAATTAACATCCAAGTAGAAGGATAAAGAAGAGAGTAATAAACCGTGTTATGATGTTTCTAATAAAATCTCTAACTTGCAAGTAACGAAAGAAATGTCTGTCTTTTATATCTAAAACAGGGTTGCTCTAAAGATGTGATTATATTTTTCAATGCACAAAACTCTTCCAAGTGCCATACAATATATACTGGATATTATAGTGGAAGGAGACAATGTTTGGGTTGTTTTGTAAAAGAGTGACCTTTAACAATTGTTCTAATTTAAGCTACAAGTTAAATAGGAATTTAGGTGAAATGTTCACTTTAATATTTCTAATTTCCCAGTTACGGTCAAGTGAATGTAAAACCAACCAGCAGCATCTCGCATTCTGAATGTTCACATCCAAGTCCACTCTGGTTTTTAATTATCTTAGGTACATAACCTCCACCTTTCTTTAAGGAGAAAAGAAGGTCATTTAACTAAAAAAGGGTTCAAATCAAACTGTTATATGTGTGCATTTCAGAACATACAGTTAATGTACATGTCATTTTGAACTAAATCATGATATATAAAAACAACAGCATAACACAGAGTATTACATACTAAGCTTTAAAATTTGTTGGACTGTGTAAGTGAAAGCATACATTTTTAACGAAAGAATACAAGAATGGGGTAAAACGAATACAGGATTTCTTGTTGCAAAACCTATTCTGATATTTACTAGATAGAATGAATAGATGTCAATATATTTATGAACATTTTCCTTGTCTATGTGTTAGATATAAATATAATAAGGACCAAATATCATGTATAGAAAATGCATGAGCTAGCTTGTTAGCAAGGTAGTTAGCATTGCCACTGCTAAGCCGATTAAAATAATGAAAGTTTAGATAGGCTGGTATTCCTAAATTGGCCAAATATAAGAAACTGTGTGGGTGCATGTGTGTGAGTGTGAGCTTACTATGTGATGTACTGGCCTCTGCTTTGTATCCAGTTCTGCTGGGATTGCCTCCACTCCCCATGAGAATGAAATAAATTACATCGATTTGAAAAAAAAACAAAAAAACAGAGCAGATGGAAAAATGCATCATAATGCTCAAAGACTTGTGTTTTCAAATAAAATTTAGTTTGTACTTTTTGCCCAGGCCATCAAACATTTGCCAGTTATTCTGATTTTATTTTACAACTAAGTATGACTAGCTGCATCTGAGTTTTTAATAATGGTTTTAATGGTTTGAGACGTGAGTGACTAACACTGTAGAGTATTTCACAAACTGGCAAGCCACTTACACCCTGTCAAAAGTTTTATTTATCAGCCACATGAAAAGCACATGATGTACTTGCGCCGATTTAGAAAACATGCATAAAGCAAAAGGTGTTGAGAGTTCCCTCTACTGAATGAACTGTGCATTGGCAAATTAAAAAAAGTTAGAAAACATACACACATGGTGTAACATTTAGATGCATCTGGGGACTTAGTTAACAAATATAAAATTTGGTGCATTTAACAAATTTTAGTTATTTGATCAAAAGAGTTGGTTATCACATTTTTGTAACAATAAGTCATACTCAAAAATAACTGATAATAAAACACAATTACTACATTAAATACTGTATCTGCTTTTTAACAGTACTTTACAAGGTCTTGTCATTAACAAGGCCCAGTTTGGCTTAAGGTATCTCAAAAGTAATCAAGCACAGAAGATTTTATTTCAAGTGATGTGAAAATGGCATTGATTAATAATAAAACATTTTATTTATATAGTGCCTCTCCCATGCTCAAGGCACTTGATGTGCTATTATAAGTTGTGGAAGGTCCATGACTAACTGTTGGTTTGGTTTTGTTGATGTTGTGTTTTTTTTTTTTTTTACGACCAGACAAAGCAGAAAAGACAGAAGGGGGACTGGAAATGAGTAAATGAGTAAATGTTCAAAGCAAGCACACTGCAATTAAAACTAGAATGTGTTATTCACTTATTGAAAGACTGACATAATTTCTAAATGTTACTGCCTAGAGATAAGTAAACAACATTACTTCGGATAATGTAACTTCGGAATAGAAATAATTCACTCTGTAGTAATATTCTAATTAATGACTCATTCTGACTTAACCAAGGAACATCAGAACGAACAAACTTCATTTCACATGTTTAAATCGGTAGGTAGGTAGGTTGGGAGCATGCACTGATACGGTGTGTTGCTGCACCCACCACACAACAAACCACCCAGATTGGGACCCAAGTGCAGCCATGAAATTAATGAGACCTCAGCACAACACACTGGCCTTGCTCTTTTTGAATGTTAATGTCTTTAAATATAAACCTGCAGTACAACGAAGAAGACTTGACCACATCTTACTCCCACCTACAAGCCTCTGATCAACATTAGCAATTCTATTAAAGCCAGACGTTTTTATGTATGGGTTTGGATTTTTTTTATATTTATTTTTCTTGAACTTCTGTAACTACGCATTTCACTACAATTTGCTAAAAAAATTGATTAAGATAAAAACCCCAATAACTACCCAACAAGTATTTACTGCACTAAATGCAATCCTCCCCTTCTCTATCTTAGTAGTATACCACAAGATAGATTAGTTTGTTTAGTTAAACAAACTAAAAGCCAACTCATTATGAACAATAAAGTGAAATTACCAAAACAAAAATACAGTAACTGTAAAAGACAATCAGCAATACTAGCATAAAAACACGATCAATATTACTCCATGAAAGAAGAAAAGGGGGCAGCATAGTGGCGCAGTGGTAACGCTGCTGCCTCGCAGTTAGGAGCTCCAGGTTCGCTTCCCGGGTCCTCCCTGCGTGGAGTTTGCATGTTCTCCCTGTGTCTGTGTGGGTTTCCTCCCACAGTCCAAAGGCATGCAGGTTAGGTGCATTGGCGATTCTAAATTGTCCCTAGTGTGTGTGTGGTGTGAGTCTGGGGTTTGTTTCCTGCCTTGTGCCCTATGTTGGCTGGAATTGGTTCCAGCAGACCCTGTAGTTAGGATATAGTGGGTCGGATATTGGATGGATGGAAAGAAGAAAAGCACCTGAAATAAGTTCTCCAATCTAGCTATTAATATTATTATTAAAACTATCTAAGAACATGAAAATGAACTGATTTGTTGTATAACAGAAATACCAAAAGTGACACTTATCTTAAAGATTTTAACTTTAATTTCAAAATACACAGAAGGAAGAAGCAGGTCTTCAGGCCGTAACTCCATCTCTTTGTCAAATGTTATACTGCTAAGGAAATTTTTAAAAACAGCACAAGCTGAAGTTCTGCTTCATCCTTGCATTCTGCGGTACACAGTCCTTTGTAAACTTATTATATATACCCATGGCTGTGATCTTCGCCCGTACATAAACTGCACTTCACTTTCTAAACCCATCCTATATTTATATCACTCAGGGGAGCTGCAAGTTTCTCATATAATTAAGACGTTCAAACTCCTTTGAACTGTAGGTAGATAATGACTGTTCTTTATAACAATAATGTGATGATAATGCAACTGTGAGGAAGTTTATACTGCAAGGTAAGTAATGTTGGTTCAGTCTATGCTTATTGAGCAGCGCTTACACAGTTTCTTTCCTCTTCCATTAATTTCCAAACAGGAAACTTTTTGTTTGTGTGTTTTTCTTTATGAACGACTTGTGTGTGCGCCACCACTGGAGTTTTGACAAGCTTGTACTATGGATCCGAGCAGCAGTCTGGTGAGTAAAAATAGAAAAATAACCATTAACAAGTTGAATTAATCACTTTCAAGGTAAAATTGAAACAGTAAACCAGCTTGTAGTTGAAATCACACAGAATATTTCTCGGTTTTAACATGCTAATGCTTTCTCATGGGGAAAACTGAAATTTCAAAACTTAATACAGCATGACCTGCCCAACATATCTCAAAGAAAACTGAACTGTCTCGATAAATTTTCTTTAAGAATAAGTGTGTGACATTTGAACAAAACTGGTCAACTGGAGGCTGAGTTGTTTCATGCGGGCAGAACAGACTGACACACAGACATGGCTATTGCAATAGGTCCTTCATGCATTATATGCAAACACATCTAAAAACACTTATTAAGTATTTGTCTTGGCATTAATATATGCTTTTCTTTCGAGTTTCACCACCATTGAAATACTTGTGACAAACCATTATGAGGCAATAGTATCAACATTCGTATATACCGAGTGGGCCCGAGGTCAGCAACAAAGAAGTCTATTTTAAAAGGCTGTTCTATTCAATTAAATATTAACAATAGAATTTATGAATATGTTCTGCGGCCATATTGTGGAAGACAATTTTTTCCTCAAAACTGAAGCATACATTAATTTGCCCCTGCAAACACATCATTGTGTTTGCACTCTAACTTCCAGAGAATCTACAACAAGGAAAATTATCAGGGACACCAGCCATCCCAGCAACGGCGTTTTCCTTGTGCTGTGGTCAGGAGAATGTTATCACTGCCTGAAGGCAACTTCAGAGAGAATGAGGAGGAAAAGTGTGGGAAATGACAGAAATGTCTACATTATCCCCTATTGTTAATTCTCTTACATTAAAGTTATTAAAATTATTTATCTATTATTTGTTAAGACTCATAATTCTGCTTTAATTGCTTTCATTTTACATTGTGATTTCTACCGATATTAGTAAAGCTGCGTGATATTGTTACTTGTAAATGGCAACTAAGCATTTCACTACATATTGTACTGTGTGTATAACTGCATGTGATAAATAAAATCAGATTTGAACAAGTTTGATTTGAAACTATAAATAGGTTAAAAAGAGTGTTCTCCAGCTACTTACGTTTATGATCAAAGGAGCACCACAAGGAACATAACATAAAAAGCCTTCAAATTTACTGAACAAGCAGTAAAGGTTTCAGCTCTACAAAACTTGCTTTCCACCTCTTAAAAAGTATTTCAAGGAAAAAAAATTGCAAATAATTGTTAGTAGGTTTTAGGGCTTTTGTTTCACATTTCTTCAGGTGCCCCACTAATTACAAAATAATGTATAAACACAGCTTCAACAATGCAAGTTACTGGGGTAGATTAACATATGCCACATTTATGAAAAAATAACCAACTTCAAAATGGCTGAACTTATCATTTAAACTGCTCAGTTCTATAATGATGTAATACTATGGAAATATGCACATTTCTGTTTAATGCACTAAGTTGAGTCTATTCCATCTCTATTGTGCGTTCTAAGTACATTTTAACTTACTATAGAAAGTACTAGTGCAGAAAAATCACTTGCAAAAACTGCCTCACATGGGTCCATCATTTTGTGGCTAAAACTCTTTCAATACCTGTCAGCATTGCTCTGACATGGGAATGATTAGGTTGCAGCCATCACACAAGTGTTTTGTGTATACCTAGAGCAGGTGTGGCGAACTCCACCTAGAGTGCCGCAGTGGCTGCAGGTTTTCATTCTTACCATCTTCTTAATTAGTGACCAGTTTTTGTGCCGATTACTTCTTTTAATTAACTTGACTCAGGCCCCATAGTTGTTTCTTTTTCTTTAATTCGCAGCCAAACAATAGACACAAAACAAGCCACCACATGACCAGCTCCCCTGTGCCCATTACACAATATCTGAAATTAAAGAAAGGTGATGGTCTTGGTATGGTTGATCTCTCAGGTCACCAAACCATTTGGACAGTGCTTTTAGAAAGAACAGAAAAACAACAGTTTCTAAATGTGTGCTGTGGCAGAATGAGAGCAGCCACAAGCCATGGAATTAAATGACGGGTTTAATTAACAGTATTCCCATTAAGAAAGTGATTGGAGTCAAATTGGTTGGAGTTTGAAGCCCCAGTTTAGCTGGTCATCTATTAGCTCGTTTCACATCTCATTTCCGCTTGGCTGTCATTCAATGAAGAAAGGAATCAATTCAGAGGGCGGAACTCTTCTAACAGGGCTATTAAAGTGGTGGGGAAAAAGTTAATTTGCAGTGAAAACTGGCCACTGATTAGGAAAAGGGTTAGAATGAAAACCTGTAGCCACTGCAGCACTCCAGGCCTGGAGTTCGCTAACCCTGACCTACAGCGCTTTCGAAGGAACGTTATGTAAAGTGCCCCTAACAAATGTATCTAATTGAATAAAGTAAGGCAAACACTTACACCCATAGAAAGGTCATGGACCAGTTAGCATAATGATTAAGCAAGAATGTGTGCTGTAAACCCCATACATAGAAAAAAAGGCCTGACAACACAATTTACGCAAGCTAATTAAGCATCTTCATTGGGTGAATACTGTCAAGTTTATCCTTGCATCTGGTAATCAACATCCATCTCTCTGATCTAGTGATCAGCGAGTACTACAATCTTAACTCGAAACTTTCAGTTAACCAAACCAATACGTTTTGGGGGACGAAAGGATGAAAACCAAAGAAAAACGCCAAGCACACATGGGGAGAATATGTGAACTCTACACTGACAACGAGCACAGTACGCTGGGTCCATGAGGGGGCCGCGCTAATCACCGAAGCAAGGCGGGGGCTACTCCTGGACGGGGTGCAGCTCCACTGGAGTACGCACAAAGACACACTCGTTCTGTACCAGCTCTAACTGTTAAGCTAGCCCGACCGGCAGCGACGGAACACTACGCTCTTTCATTTATTTTTTGATTCAAATACAGCCAAGCGCCAGAATCTGAGCTCCTGCAAAACTCTCCTGTCACTGGATCTCCGCTATACAGAACTGAACTGATGAGCCTCCCGAACTTTTGCTGAAACAAATAACGATATCTGTATCTGAAACGGAATAGAAAAGGGTTTAAACCCGGAAATTGCACTGAGAGTATTTGATTTTTTATCACTACAGCAAAGCTCTTTTAGTCATAAGAAAACTCAACCATAGGATCCAGAATGCTCATTTGACACTGAGCGACTGGTTAGAATATCGCACCTTAGCAAAACAAAGCAAAACAAAGGATTGCTTACCCCTTCGTGGTAAACTTTGTTTGCTCGCTTCAATCTAATATCCAAGATAGTGGCCATTTCACTTACAAAGCGTGATTTTTTTTCTTAAAAAGTGCTGTTTTTTAACGGAAGAAAATGCCAAATTTGCAACCAGATAGCTGGTACTTCAGAATCACGTGACAAACGTCATATGAGCATGAAGGGTTTAAGTGCGCAGGCGCAGTGGCACAGTTGCGCGCTCTCGTGATATTTGACAGCAATGCTTCGTAGTTTCCGCCTGTAAAGAAAGTCTTAACTTACTTACAGTCTCCGCTCGCCGATTCTCCGAGGTGGTTTGGAAGTACTGTATTATTTATTCGGAGTCGTCAGTCTAGCAAGGGGTTCTTTTAAAATATATGGATAAGCAAATTGTTTTCTTCCACTGGGACGGTGTAGCGGCAGAAGTATTTTGTTTGAATTCCAAACGATGGTTTGTGGACTCGCTTATAACTTTTTAAGTTTTTATGGTAATATTTAATCTCTGTCGTGCCAGCATGCTTTAAAGAGCCACCATTGTACCTAGGAAATCGCATGTAGCCTGCCTGATTGACTGTAGCAATGAAGTGCTTTGAAAGGTTAGTCCAGAGAATTACATAAGCTGTTCCCTGCCAAAAGAACTGGATTCATTACAGTTTGCATATTGTTCCAGTAGATCCACCGAGGATGCCATCACCTTTATCGTTCATACAGTACTGGCTCACATTTTACACGTTAAACCCCTCTGACCTTCTCGCCAAGCTTGGTGACTTGCGGCTGAGCGCTTCATTGTGCTTCTGGATTTTTAACTTCCTGGCAAGCAGACCCCAGGTGATCTGAATGAATGGCCACACTTTATCATTCCTAATTCCTCAACACAGGCGCTCCACTAGCCTTGTTCAGAGTCCACTGTTATGCTCCCTCTACACGTATGACCGCACGCCTCACAAGACTAACATCATTAAGTTTGTTGATGATCCAGCTGTGGTAGATCTTAAATCTTAACAGCGATAAGCTAGCTTACCTGGATGAAGTGCAGAGTCTGTCACACTGGTGTCAGGACAACATTATTCATCTGTAAGTCTGTAAGACAAAGCAACTGATTGTGGACTTTGGGAGAAAAATGCAGATGCACTACCACCCTATTTGTATTCACAGCACTCAAATTGAATGGGTGGGCAGTTTTAGATACCTTGGTGTCCACATTACAAAGGACCACAACTGGTCCAAGAACATTGACACCTTGGAGAAGGAAGTACAACAACGTCTTTACCTCCTCTGATGCCTCAGGGATTTCAGGCTACCTGCCCAGATACTAAACTTCTATAAATCTACCATTTAAAGTATTCTAACAGGAAGTATTACTGCCTGGTTTTGGAAACACTCCGCAAAGAGTGGTGTGGTCACCTGAATTTATCACTGGTTGTTCATTCCATAACTCCCAGGACACCTACACCAGCAAAGTCAGATCAGAGCAAAGAAAAATATCTGTTACACCAGGCATCCAAACAAATGCCTCTTCTCTGCGTAAAGTCCATGTCAGACTGAGAGGGAGCTTTTCCCCCACAGTTCATCCGCATGCTGAATAATGATAGTGTCTAGAAATACATGATCCCATATTTCAAACTCTAACATTTAGTTATTTAAGTTATTAATGTAGTTGTTGTTTATTATTTATCACATATTTGTAATTCTGTGAATGTTTTTTGATTATTTATCTAATTTAGTCATGTATTCTTCTTTCGGCTGTTCCCGTTAGGGGTCGTCATAGTGGATCATCTTCTTCTGTATCTTCCTGTCCTCTGCATTTTGTTCTGTTATACCCATCACCTGCATGTCCTCTCTCACCACATCCATAAACCTTCTCTTAGGCCTTCCTCTTTTCCACTTCCTGACAGCTCATCCCTAGCATCCTTTTTCCAATATACCCAGCATCACTTCTATGCACATGTCCAAACCAAGGCAAACTCACCTCTCTGACTTTGTCTCCCAACCATCCAGGCTGAACTGAACCTCTAATGTACTCATTTCTAATCCTGACCATCCTCATCACACTTATTGTTCCTTTATAGTCTTCTTAACGGCACAGCGATTGGAGTTGAGCAGCTAAGCATTTGACTTCATATTGTGCTCTATGTTTAATTTGTGTGGGATAAATACAATTTGATGTAACATTTCTCCACTTTCCCTGGCTGAATACTACAGGTAAATATGACAAGTTATATTTTTGTAGAAATAAAAATTTGATCAAAAATGTTGAAATAACTCTTTAGTTCATTTTTTCAAGGTTTGAGTGGAGTTTCCTGAAAGTGTGAAAAATTAACATTAGTTTTATTGCAGAAGTTGTTACAATTAATTATCGGACTGCATGATACAGTAATAGTGCTGATTTAGACAACTGTTATGTAGGGACAGTGAGATGAAGTCTTAAATACATTTTCATATGGTTTGTTTTTACTTTTTGTGGTATAGCGGGTCCACAGCTCAGATCAAAGGCCACTTTTTAAATAAATAATCGCCGCACTCGTGGCTTAGAGAGGGGGCGTGGTAGTGTGGTCGGAGCAGTTCCCAGGTGATTCATGATGCTCATAGACATAGAATTATGAACGGCAGCATCATATGTCAACGTCGCCACCATATTGCGAGTGGCACTGCTGTGGAGTGAAGTAATGGATAAAGATGCCTCACGCATGTGCTGCTTGGGATTGTACAAACCGCAGTACACTCTAAACCAGATCCCGGGGATTAAATTTCATAGGTAAGGCTGAACAATTTTTTTGATTATATTCGGCCATTAGAAAATCCCTTTTTATAATCTTTAGCTACGCCAGGCTAAGCTAGCAAAGCTATGCATTTATGTGCTCAAGTGAGCCTACAAACAACGTTTTGGCTAAACGTATTTAGTCACTATGTAGATTGTTGTTAGCTGTTAACATTTCTCAAACTTTGAAGGTTTCCAAAAGAAATCCACCGCAGTTGGAGGTAGCCCTTAGACGGGATTTTGAGAAAGCTGTCCTGTGATGTGTGCCGTGCTAGTTTGTTAACAGATGCTGTACCGGCATCAAATGATCAAAGCTACCACTTGTTCACATTTAAAAACAAAGGAGGTTTGATTATTCCTTCAGGGGGTACAGTCAAGGTGGTCAAAGTAGTTGAGCGTGTTATCCGATAGTCGACATTAGGGCAATCTGTCAGTGTATCTTTGATCAATCAGTTTGTTCGGGCTGAGATTGGTTCAGATGATGTGTTTTTTCTCAAGGAGCACATTGAGGAAACACAATTTGAAATTGACAACCATCATTTTATGCTCATGTCTTTAGTTGTGTCTGCCTTCCACAAACTAAGGCTGCACCATATTTCCAGACTAAATACTCTCAAATTACAGGATCTGAGTGAGCGAGAGGGAGTGTAAGTCTGTAGGACAGCGTTTCTCAACCTTTAAGTATTTGCGACCCGGGTTTTCACAACAGTTTTAATCGCGCCCCCCTAACGTTTTTTGAAACCCTAATAAAATGTATTCCTAGATTTTTTGCTGCCGATACACCGCTACAGGTTTTATTATACCTACTTAAACTACATTCTGATACTAGAAAAATAAATATAGAGCTAGATAAATGTCGATAAAAGTTAATTTGTTTTAGTTTCAGTAGATGTATTTTTCATATTTTCGATTTTTGTTTTCTTTTTTTCACATCTTCGCGCCACCTTTTTTGTTACTTCGCCCCACAGGTTGAGAACCACCGCTGTAGGAGATCAGTGATGTGTGGGTTGCAAGACTGTGGAGAGCTTTAAATGTTAAGAGCGGTATTTTGCATTGTATTCAGTAGTGAACAGGGAGCCAGTGAAGTTGAGAGAGAATAGGTGTAATATGTTCAGTGGATTTAGAACAGCAGGTTATTATCCTGGCAGCAGAATTTTGAAGAAGTTGTAAGCGATGGATACGTTTTTGTGGGATGCCACATAGAATAGCATTACAATAATCTATACGTGAGGTGACTCGGGCATTAACCGATACTTCAGTACTGTTTTGCGTAAGAAGAGGACGAAGTCTAGAAATGTTTTGGAAATGGAAGAAGGCAGTCTGAGAAATGTTACTTATATGGGAGAAATGTATATATATAATTGACTAAGTCGCCCGACCTTGGGATACGCATGACAGAGCCCCGCCCACCAACTCTAACCCTCCTCCTGCGTCCACCCTCACTCTTGAGGCATGCGCACTGCCTGCTCATGTGCCTGCACGCAACACCTTACCTCACCAAACACAGCCTCAGTCGCTTTCGTCTCTGCTACAGTCTATATGCACCTCTGAGCCACGTTGACTTTTCATTTTTCTTTTTGGTTCTGGCTGCTTTTCTATATATATAATCGACCAAGTCACCCGACCATAGGGTACGCACGCAGAGCCCCGTCCGCCAACTCTAACCCTCCTCCCACGTCCACCCTCGCTCTCGAGGCATCGACTTCTCAACTGTCACTCCAGAACAACTCGGTACGCAAGTTATATTAAGCGTCACCAACGAAGACTTGCTACACCTTAATGAACAAGTACTGAAACTACCGACGAAGTAACTTTCACCAGCGTTGACTCCATTGTCACAGACGATCCCGCAGATCAACTTTCATTCCCCGAAGAATTTCTTAACGGTCTTACTCCCACTGGCATGCCTCCGCATAAACTCAAAATTAAAATTGGTTCAGTCGTCATGCTTCTCAGAAGCCTCATGCCAGCAAGAGGTCTCTGTAATGGCACTAGGCTGACTGTTACCAGCATTCACCACAATGTCCTGGAGTGTAAAACTATCGCAGCTGCTACCTCACAAACTGACCTTATTCCCCGGATTTCCCTGACCCCATCAGATTCAACAATTTCCTGCTAGATTAGCCTTTGCAATACAATTAATAAGGCACAGAGCCATACTTTCAAAAAGATATGCCTGTATCTGCCAAAACCAGTTTTCAGTCACGGAAAATTGTATGTTGCTCTCTCCAGAGTTCCATCTTTTCATTCACTCACAGTCGTATCCTTAAACCCACATCATTTGGACAACTGTGTCTTTCAGGAAGTGTTATGCGGCGTATACTATGCTGCGGGTTGGCTAGTTATTTAATAAAAATAATATTATTATTATTATCTATATTAATAAAAGGCAAAGCCCCCACTGACTGACTGACTCACTCACTGACTCATCACTAATTCTCCAACTTCCCATGCAGATAGAAGGCTGAAATTTGGCAGGCTTATTCCTTACAGCTTACTTACAAAAGTTAAGTAGGTTACTTATGGGCCCATCTTCAAGAATTTGGTATGCGGGTTCCCAATGCTAACTGAATCCTACTTACGTACATATATACGTCCATAGCCTGCAGCTCAGTCACCGTGTGAGGTGGCGTTAGGTCCCCGTCCCAACTCCTCCCACGTTGTTGGCTGCCTGCCTATATAAGGCCGTCCGTCGCTCCGGTCTCTACGTACCCTTCCTTGGTTCGCCACGGGATTCACGTCTCCCTGCTGATAACTACAGCCTTTTTATTTAGTCCACGGCTTCTCCGCTGTTTTATTGTTCGTTTATTACGATTATAGATATTGTGTAGGTATTTTAGACTTACTTTACATTGTTCAGGTACCCATTTCCTTTATCGTTCCAACCGTACGCCCATTAACATGTCTATCGAGGTGATCACCATCGATCAAAGAACTGTCACTTACCGAGTGGTTTCCATGCCCGGAGATGGCACCTGCCTTTTCCATTCTCTTTGTTACATATTGCACGACCATATCAGGCTCACTCTTGATATCCGGAGGAACATTGTGTCTTATGTATTGAATGACTGGGACAGGTTCAAGGTGTGGACTGATGACGGTACAGGAGATAATTATACTACACAGGAGCACCATAAGAGTGAAATGCTTAAGCCCTTCACCTATGGTTCTGCATGTGAGTTGATGGCTGCCGCTGAATTGTTCGGTTGTCGCTTTCAAGTGTACCGAAATGGCCAAATATTTTACACCTTTCGACAACCGCCAATGCCTCTTAAACATCTTAGATTCACAGGTGACGATTTCAGTAGTGGACACTTTGATGTTTATGAATGTTTAAACTCTCAAAAGCTGGATGTGAAGTTTTTGATGAAACCGGTTGTATGCTTACAACGCTTGACAGATGCTGAATGTCACTTCAACACAAGTCCTGCAAATACTGTCGTAATTGAAACAAACCATGAAACTCAAACCGATTATGACAGCAGCAATCCAAGCTGTGAGATCTGAGACAAGATTACTTTTCACATGGCCAACTGTACGTTGCATGCTCAAGAGTAAGCTCAGCGCACAGCTTGGTCATATTACAACTGGAGGGCCAAACTGACAACATGGCATACAAAGAGATCCTTAACAAATAATTATTGGTATATTTTCCCTCAGTTTAAAAAGGTTTAATTTTCTTCTTAATAAAAATTTTAAGGCAGTACTTTGCCACTGCAAAGCGCAGGTATTTTGCTAGTTATTTAATAATTGCCATTATTAGTGTATAAATGGATATAAATAATTGCATTTAAACGATTCGCCAAAATCTGTATGTAAATGATACTGTTTTAAATGTTATTGTTTTTTCATCAGAAAACCCGGTTTCCACGTCTACCTGAATTAGTTTAAATGGCACTTTTGCCACTCGCAGTATGGTGGATGCGCTGACGTATTGTGTCGACTGGGCAACACAGTGAATGCAGCGTCTACCTATATATGTCTATTGTGATGCACTTAAGTGCACAGGTGAGGAGTCATCCACGTCCGTAATTGTTGCCGGGAGCTGCTAATTTCCACACCTGATCCACGTCCCCATAATAAATAATAGAAGCACGGGGCGGATGGGGAGAAAAGAGAGAAAAAATGGAGAGAAAGGAAAGAAGAGAGAAAGGGAACGGAGGTTAATGGGGAAGAAGGTGGCAGGAATGAGAAAGCTGGTGTGTGAGAGCGAGAGCAGGTTGGACGGTAATGCAGCTGATAGGAGAGCCCCGGAAGAGTGTTTGGCCGACTTTCAGTGTTTTTTTTGGGTTTGGGCAAATTGAAGCAGACGCTCCAGCTGACCAGTTTGGAGGAGCTGGAGTGACCGGTAGTGGAGTTGACTGGCCGCTGAAGGAAGCAGAGTCGTCGTGGCTTTGGGTGTGTTGAGCCCCAGCGTGAGCGCCCTGGCACCCTGAAGGAGCTGCATTTGCTGGTAGGGCGACTCCCCTGTTGTGGGGCTCATTAGAGGAGAAGCAGGGGAGCCGCCAGTAAGGAATAAGTATGCCCCTGATTTCTAAAGAAAGACTGCTTCCAGCCGTTATTTTAACCTCGGTTTTTAAAGGATTTTTTTTCTAGTGTGTTTTTAACCTCCACCTGTTTTATTGGATTATTTATTTAATGACTTATTTGAATCATTGCACTATTTATTTGAAGACTTTGATTTTGTTGATTTTTTTAGTAAAAGCATTTTGCACCCCCTTGCTTCATGGTTGATGTCTTCACTGCCTAGCTCGTCGGTAACATTATCAATGGTGTCGGGTTCGAGGGCTCCTAGAAGTAAGATGGAGTAGAACCTGCATCATCACACTTTTACTTTTATGTTGACAGAATAATTAAGGTACATGGAATACTGCTATCTTCAAGAATCATCAAGAGATGTTAATGGGTTATTAAAGGTATAATCCACATTGTTTCTTTTTTGTTAGCTTACAGTGCCATACATATAACATACATGTCTGAAGACAACCACAAGTGATTTTTCCTTAAAATTTGATAGGAACGATAGATGGCTTACAGAGTGTCATGTTTTCAGACCAATCCAGTGCTTCATGAAGGCAACACTCAAAGAAGGGGTGATGATGTTGAATTGCAAAGACCATTGCTTCTCTCAATAGCCTGGTCCAGCAGAATGCAAGCTTCTGATTATGATCCACTGTCTACAGATGAAAAGACTCCCGAAAAGATCCCTATTAAACATGTTAATGCTTGTCATGTGTCTGGAGACAACACTACATCTGTTTATACTGTAAATGGACAGATCTTGCTGCAAAGCAGAACCATTTCTGGGAAAACAGATTATTTATTAGCATTGGAAAAAGCAGTTTAACATTACTGTCTAGTAGGAAGTACAAACATGCCATGAAATAATATAGCTGCAGTGTTTTAACACATAGTATATACCTAGACCAAAATGCTTATCTAAATCCTACGCTGGGAAAAACTTGGGTTGTTGCTGGAAGAGGTGTTTGTGAGGCCAGCAGGCCAGCCTGCTTACCCTGTGGTCTGAATGTGGATCCAAACGCCCCAGTGCAGTGACAGGGACACTGTGCTGTAGAAATGACAACGTTCTTTGGATGAGATGTAAAACTGAGGTCCTCACTCTCTGTGGTCATAAAAGATCTTTGAGCATTCTTTGTAAAGAGCAGGGTGTAACCTGATGTCCAGGCTAAATTGCCCATTATGGCCTAGTCATTCTGGCCCCCTAATCATCCCCAGTCTCTAATTTACAATCTCTCTCACCACTTTACAGTAAATGTGTGGTGAGTGTACTGGTGTAAAAATGGCTGCCATTGCATCATCCAGGTGGGAGCTACACATTAATGTTTATTAAAGTGGTTCCCTTGTCACTGAAGCATTATATATCTCTCTGTTATATAAAAAAAATCCTGTGACGAGACAAGACTTTTTACAAGAGATTTTTTCAAGTCCCACCCTCCTCTCAACCATATTCAAACACGCACACGGTCCACTCACATTTCAATCATATGAATGTCTTTGACAGACACATTTCCTGCTCTCTCCGCTCTTATAAATTTTTACGTTTTCCTCACTTTAAGTTCCCAATTAAAGAAGATGTATTATGTCCAAATCTTATTGATGAATTTCATCACAATGGGTTATCAGCAGAAAAAATAGGCAATCCTAACACCAAGAAACAAAGAAGTCAAATGAATTAATATGAAAATTGTCGATTGGTTACACGGAAAATTGGTGAAATGCATATCAATAGGCTATCCTGAAACAGTTGGTGGTGAGTGTGTGGAAGATGAAAACTACAACTTACAATATTCCGAAGAATAACTACAACCGTTAACACCATCCGGTCTTCCACCGCCCAAATTACTGTTGAATGAAGGATGTCAATTGCTAAGTGCTTTGAGTAGTGAGAAAAGCGCTATATAAATGCAAAGAATTATTATTATTGTTATTATCCAAGAAAGGTAATGTAGTACATCTTCCCCGGATAACATTAGACAACAAAGGAGATCTTGATATGCCATTTGTATTAAAACGTTAACCATTTCCCATTAGAATAGCTTTTGCAAAGACAATTAACAAATCACAGAGACAAACATTCAAAAAAGTCAGTTTATTTATTACAGAGCAATAAATGAAATTCTCTCACGGGCAGTCATACATTGCTTTGTCACAATGAAAGTCCAAACGCACAATCAAAATTCAATGTGATATTGATGAAAATTTAATTCAAAAATTGTTTTACTGAAGTTTTACAGTTAAAGTGTAAG
Source organism: Polypterus bichir lapradei (assembly GCA_026402145.1). Lineage (NCBI taxonomy): Eukaryota > Metazoa > Chordata > Cladistia > Polypteriformes > Polypteridae > Polypterus > Polypterus bichir. Next base: position 128,211,550 of record JANRMT010028174.1, read on the forward strand.
TTTAAAAAATATTTGCGTGTTAATTTTAAAGCCAAACAGAACGAAATCGTATAACGCAACGAAAAACTGTTAACGCAACATGAAACATAATTTACTTTCAAATTATTACGTTTTACTATTTTTTAATATGGTTAATTGCTCGCTGTATTTTAAAATAGTTAGTTCTATTATGCATATGTGACAATTACCATGGATATAAAAATCTGTTTAAATTGTACATCCGCATCCACATACGCGAGTGGCAGAACCACAAAGAGGCTAGTGCATAGCGCCAGCCCGGGTGTTGGCAAACAGGGGGTTAAAAACTTATTATGTTGGTGATCTCATTTCATCCTCATTTAATGTGTTTTTTATTATTATTGCAGATGTTATTTTATATATCTGGTTTCATGGAGGCTACCATTTTCAAGTTTCAAGTCATTTACACCCTCACCGTTGTGTGGAACTTCTCAAACACACCTGTTTTTCTGAATGTTAATTTTTCTAGACATGTTGGCAGTCAAAATATGCTAATTTAATAGTATTTTTTTCTCCCTGTGCCAACACAGATTTAGTGGCTTAATTTAAGCACTCTATGTAGTTTGTAGTGGTGGCTGAGAAAAAAAATTAAGGTTTTCATTGAGAAAGTACATTAAAAAGATTCTAACTGTACAGGACCAAATAGTCATTTTTATCACTGGACTGCCACTTAGAAACTTAAAGACAATACTATATTTAAAGACTCTGTTTTGCTTAATTACACACCTATCTTATGTAAGTGTGCCTTATTTATTTTTTGTATATTATTTATGCATTATTATTCTTGTTTAATCTGTATTTGTTTTCTTTGTGTGTGACTACTTCTTTGTCATCTTGTAAAGCACTTTAAGCTACAGTACATTGTATGAAAATGTGCTATAAAAAAAGCCATCCAGCTATATCCTAACTACAGGGTCACGGGGGTCCGCTGGAACCAATCCCAGCCAACACAGGGCGCAAGGCAGGAAACAAACCCTGGGCAGGCCGCCAGCCCACCACAGGGCACACACACCAAGCACACACTAGGGACAATTTAGAATTGCAAATGCACCTAACCTGCATGTCTTTGGACTGTGGGAGGAAACCCACGCAGACACAGGGAGAACATGCAAACTCCATGCATGGAGGACCCCGGAAGTGAAGCCGGGTCCCCTAACTGCAAGGCAGCAGCGCTACCTACTGCGCCACCCTTGCTGTAGAAATAAATGTTGTTATTCATTTGAGGAAAAAAGTGCTGGATAATAGCAAACAATGTAAAAAAGAAAATAAAAAAAAATCTTCTGTAACTCACGTCACTTAATCCACATTTTTGTTATCCATTAGTATACTCCTGTAAAATGCATGAATTATGTGTTAAAATATCGAGAAGTCAAGCAAAATGACACCTTTTCTTGGCTAACTAAAAAGATTACAATGTACAAACTTTCGAGGTAACTAGGGGCCTGAGTCTCCTCAAAAGCTTGCATATTGTAATCTTTTTAGTTAGCGAATAAAAGGTGTCATTTTGCTTGACTTCTCATTACATTCATAATGGCTAACATGGTACAACACCCTAGTACTATTGGTCAAGTATTAATATTCATTTCCAGAAAACTAGGTGTACAAGATAAAGAAGAGGTGCTTTTGAATTGAAGATCCATTGTACCCTTAGTGACATAACAACATTTCTCATGATAAAACACTATGTTCAAAACTCAGCCTTAAGTATTTCCGTCTTAAGCTAAATGTAGAGTAACTAGCTTATTTCTGAGTCTGTTCAATATAAAGACATGTTTCAAATAGTTAACCTTGCAAAACAGATAGATTTGAGAAACTATTGAGGTAGTTGTAGACTTTTAAAAGTCATCATTTTAAGTCTCATAGGTTTACAAGATCAAGTTAATTCTATGTGCTAATCAACATGTAGCACATCGTCATACTCTGGTGCCATGATTAGCGAGTAGAGTGACTTTACCTCATCTTGGTGTATTGTTGAGTTAAGGTTTCCCTTGATATTTGACTTCGCCATTGCTCACCAATGCCCCCTACTCAGTCATGGCCCAGTAATTCCTGGGTGTGACCTGCACGTGAAAATGGGGTTACTAATGTGTATACTGGAACATACATTCAGTGAAACTGAATCTTTGTTGTAATGTCATGTTTCTAGAACAAGGAATGGAACAAGGAAAGGTTAACACTGGGGAAAAAAATACTCTCATCATAGGTGCTTCTCAGCAATTATACTCTTTTTCAGTAATATTTAAAAGCAGTGGAAGGAAAGAGCAGGTTATAATTATTTTATGATTTTTGCTTCTCTCTTGTTGCTAATTAATTTTCCATTAATGGCATCAAAATTTGTATAAAGAATAGTCCATGACTTCATGTTGATGATTTAACTTGAACAGGTTTCACTTCTCACCAAAGTTGTTCAGAGTTGTCTTGAGAGAGGTGAGATCCTTTGGATTTTCTTACAGTCCAGTTATTTGATGGTTGTTGCATTGGTTAACACAGCTGTCTCCAGAGACTTACATGGAAATCCTTGAGCCTAGATTTGAGTACCAGCCTAGGAACTGATAATACAGAATTTGCAAATTGTTCCATGTTTGGGTGTGCTTCCTTCTGTATTCCAAAGATGTGTATTTTAGGTTAAATGGTATCTTTAAAATTGTGTCTTGTGTGCAAGTTACGGTGACCATAAGACCTCTAATGGGCAGGTGACTAGGACATGAGTGATTTCTACCTTGAGTCCCATTGCTGCAGGATAGTTTCCAACTCTGTGACCTTTAATTGGATGCAGGGATGACTGTTTAGGTTTTATGTTACTTTTGGCCATTCTTGATGTCATTATTTTGTGCTGCATGGCATGATTGGTGTTTTAATGTGCATGCATTTCACGCCACTAAAGCTCCAACACAGTTTCCATGCTTACAATTCCCTTAAAGGGGCAGCACTGTAGTGTCCACTCCTACTCTGGGCAATGTTCATTCTAGAAGTCTGGGGTTCCATCATCTCCTGATAGTTGTTCATGGCAGATGACTCTCTGTCTCTCAAGAAGATAACTTGGTCCTTCCCTTCTCAGGGAGGATCTGCCCTACTTGCACCTAGCTTTGAGGTCCTCGAGCCACTGTCCAGCCCTCCATGCTTTAAACATGTCTCCCTTAGAGAGTATATTAAATGACTTATAGTTGGAGGGGATGTCAAACATAAGAATCCTGCTCCTGGATCTTGTTACTTTGAAAATGTCAGAATATATGACTAGAGATTGCAAGGGATGACAAATTACATGACTCAGCACAGTTTAAAAGTCCCAAAGTGCCACTAGCTTGCCACATTCTAACAACCATTAATGTTTTGACTGTCAGCGTTGGTGTTTTATGAAGGCTTTCCAGGTATGGTGAGTTCAGCCACAATCTCAGCTCTTCTGATTTCCTTTTCAAATCTGACAACAGAGTTTATGGTATCTGACATTCCTTCTAGTTTTGCATCATCTGCAAACTTAACCAGCTTATTACTTATATTCCTGTGTTAATCAGTTATATGCAGTTGTGGCCAAAAGTTTTGAGAATGACACAGATACTCATTTTCACAAACTTTGCTGCCTCAGTTTTTATGATGGCAATTTGCATATACTCCAGAATGTTATGAAGAGTGATCAGATGAATTGCAATTAACTGCAAAGTCCCTCTTTAGCATGAAAATCAACTTAATCCCAAAAAAAAACAATTTCCACTGCTATTGTGAAAAAGGCCTCAGGGTGCCCAAGAAAGTCCAGCAAGCACCAGGACCGTCTCCTACAGTTGACTCATGGCTCGGGATTGGGGCACCACCAGTGCAGAGCTTGCTCAGGAATGACCGCAGGCAGGTGTGATTGCATCTGTATGCATAGTGAGGCGAAGACTTTTGGAGGATGGCCTGGTGTCAAAAAAGGCAGCAAAGAAGCCACTTCTCTCCAACAAAAACATCAGGGACAGACTGATATTCTACAAAAAGGTACAGGGATTGGACTGCTGAGGACCGGGGTAAAGTCATTTTCTCTGATGAATCCCCTTGATGATTGTTTGGGGCATCTGGAAAAAAGATTGTCCATAGAAGAAAAGGTGAGCACTACCATCAGTCCTGTGTCATGCCAACAGTAAAGCATCCTGAGACCATTCATGTGTGGGGTTGCTTCTCAGTGAAGGGAGTGGCTCACTCACAATTTTGCCTAAGAACACAACCATGAATAAAGAATGGTACCAAAATATCCTCAAGAGCAACTTCTCTCAACCATCCAAGAACAGTTTGGTGATAAGCAATGCCATTTCCAGAATGATGGATCTCCTTGCCATAAGGCTTAAGTAATAACTAAGTGTCAAAATTTTGGGTTCATGGCCAGGAAACTCCCAAGACCTTAATCCCATTGAAAATTTATGGTCAATCCTCTAAAGGCTGGTGGACAAACAAAAATCCACAAATTCTGACAAACTCCAAGCATTGATAATGCAAAAATGGGCTGCCATCAAACAGGATTTGGCCCAGAAGTTGATTGACAACATGCCAGAGGTCTTGAAAAAGAAAGAAGGGCCAACACTGCAAATATTGACTCCTTTCATAAACTTAATGTAATTGGCAATAAAAGCCTTTGAAACTTATAAAATGCTTGTAATTATACTTCAGTATACCATAGAAACAAATGACAAAAACATCTAAAAACATTGAAGCAGCAAACTATGTGAAAACCAATACTTGTGTCATTCTCAAAACTTTTGGCCACAACTGTATATTAAAAATAGCAGTGGCCCTAAACCTAGACCTATGAAGGACACCACTCTTAATTTTAACCAGTTTTTATAAGGTGAAGCACACCATAACCCTCTGCTTCCTGAATTTCCCCAACACACAATGACTTCTGAAAAATATGCACCAGGGAGATATATATACTGTGTATATATATATATATATATATATATATATATATATATATATATATATATTGTAAAAAGAAAGACACACAATCATAAAGGTTTGGGGTTTCCGGCCCC
>JANRMT010028174.1:128216967-128235386 GCA_026402145.1 Polypterus bichir lapradei
GTAAAAAGAAAGACACACAATCATAAAGGTTTGGGGTTTCCGGCCCCGTATACTGTAAGAAATATTTGCAGAAATAATAATTATCAATGCAGTATTGAATTGTTCTATACAGCCGACAGTCAAAATGGCGGAGGGGGGAGCATTTATGAAGAGGGACCGGAAGTAGAGAGAGAGGTTTGCTGGGAAGAAGCCAAGATGGATGTTGGGATTGCTGACATCATCAGGAGTTGACAGAGGAAGGGCGGAAGTGGCGATGCGTGGTTAGCGAGTCAGGCAGAGTCATGGCGACGGTGCGTCTTTCTTTCTGCAGGAAATAAAGAGAGAAAGGTTAGTACCCCGCCATTCCCTTCTGGCATACGACTTCACGATACCGTTTAGGTCCGTATGCGGCCCCCTAATCGCACGTGCGTGACAATATATATATATATATATATATATATATATCTTCTTCTTCTTCTTTTCTTGGCTCATCATCTCATGGAGAAGATCATCTTCTTCCATATCTTTCTGTCCTCTGCATCTTGAGCTGACCCTCTAATGTACTCATTTCTAATCCTATCCATCCCGTTACCCCCAATGCAAATCTTAAAATCTTTAACTCTGCCACCTCCAGCTCTTTCTCCTGCTTTCTGGTCAGTGCCACCGTCTTCAACCCATATAACATAGCTGGGCTCACTACCGTCCTGTAGACCTTCCCTTACACTCTTGCTGATATCCGTCTGTCACAAATCACTCCTGACACTTTTCTCCACCCATTCCACCCTGCTTGCACTCTCTTTTTCATCTCTCTTCCCAAGTATTTAAACTCATCCACCTTCGCCAACTCAACTCCTTGCATCCTCACCATTCCACTGACCTCCCTCTCATTTACACACATGTATTCTGTCTTGTTCCTACTGACCTTCATTCCTCTCTTCTCTAGAGCATATCTCCACCTCTCCGGGGTCTCCTCAACCTGCTCACTACTATCGCTACAGATCACAATGTCATCAGCAAACATCATAGTCCACGGGGACTCCTGTCTAATCTCGTCTGTCAACCTGTCCATCACCATTGCAAATAAGAAAGGACTCAGAGCCAATCCCTGATATAATCCCACCTCCACCTTGAATGCATCCGTCGCTCCTACCGCAGACCTCACCACAGTCACACTTCTCTCGTACATAACCTGTACAACTCTTACATACTTCTCTGCCACTCCCCACTTCCTCATACAATGCCACAGCTACTCTCGAAACACCTTGTCATATGCTTTCTCCAGGTCCACAAAGATGCAATGCAATGCACCTCCTTCTGGCCTTCTCTATACTTCTCCATCAACACCCTCAGAGCAAACATTGCACCTAGCTTCTACTACTCTTTCCCATAACTTCATGCTGTGGCTCATCAATTTTATCCCCCTGTAGTTACTGCAGTCCTGCACATCCCCCTTATTCTCAAATATCTGCACCAGTACATTTCTTCTCCACTCCTCAGGCATCCTCTCACTTTCCAAGATTACATTAAACAATCTGGTTAAAAACTCAACTGCCATCTCTCCTAAACACCTCCATGCTTCCACAGGTATGTCATCTGGGCCAACAGCTTTTCCATTCTTCATCCTCTCCATAGCTGTCCTTACTTCCTAATTAGTAATCCATTGCACTTCCTGATTCACTATCTCCACATCATCCAACCTCTTCTCTCTCTCGTTCTCTTCATTCATAAGCCTTTCAAAGTACTCTTTCCATCTGCTCAACACACACTCCTTGCTTGTGAGTATGTTTCCATTTTTATCCTTTATTACCCTATCCTTCTGCACATCTTTCCCAGCTCAGTCCCTCTGTCTAACCAATCGGTACAGGCCCTTTTCTCCCTCTTTAGTGTCCAACCTCTCATACAACTTATCATACACTTTTTCTTTACCTTCGCCACCTCTCTCTTCACCTTGCACCTTATCTCCTTGCACTCTTGTCTACTTTCTGCATCTCTCTGACTATTCCACTTCTTCTTTGCCATCCTCTTCCTCTGTATACTCTCCTGTATTTCCTCATTCCACCACCAGGTTTCCTTTTCCTCCTTCCTTTTTCCAGATATCATGCCAAGCACCCTTCTTGCTATCCCCCTTACTACATCTGCTGTAGTTTCTCAACTGTCTGGTAACTCTTCACTCCCACCCAGTGCCTGTCTCACCTTCTCCCTAAACTCAACCTTACAGTCTTCATTTTTCAACTTCCACCATTTGATCCTTGTCCTCACAGGTGGCGCAGTGGTAGTGCTGCTGCTTTGCAGTAAGGAGATTGTGGGCTCGCTTCCCGGTTCCTCCCTGTGTGGATAGCGCTTTGAGTACTGAGAAAAGCGCTATATAAATGTAATGAATTATTATTATTATTATTATCCTTGGCTCTGCCCTGTCTTTCTCTTCTTGATCTCCAACGTCATCCTACAGACCACCATCCTATGCTGCTTAACTACACTTTCCCCTGCCACTACTTTGCAGTCTTCAATCTCCTTCAGATAGACTCTTCTGCATAGGATGTAATCTACCTGTGTGCATCTTCCTCCACTCTTGTACGTCACCTTATGTTCCTCCCTCTTCTTAAAATACATATTCGCCACAGCCATGTTCATCCTTTTGGCAAAATCCACTATCCTCTCACCTTCTTCATTCCTTTCCTTGACACCATACCTACCCATCACCTCCTCGTCTCCACTGTTCCCTTCACCAACATGCCCATTGAAATCTGCTCCAATCACCACTTTCTGTCCCTTGGGTATACTGTTCATCACCTCATCCAACTCACTCTAAAAATCTTCTTTCTCATCCATTGCACACTCAACTTGCAGTGCATATGCACTAACAGCATTCATCATCACACATCCAGTTTCCAACTTCATAATCATTACTCTGTCTGACACACATCGTATATATATATTGTGAATTTCCCCTTGGGATTAATAAAGTATCTATCTATCTATCTATCTATCTATATATATATATATATATACATATATATATAGGTATATATAATATGACATACAGAGTACAAAGAATACACAACACGTTTTGTCTTTATTGGGGAGCTGCTTCTTGCAACTGAGAGGACGTGGCGGATGTTTGTCGACTGGCCGACCAACCAGAAGCGCTACCTGGTAGGCAGCCACCTAAATAATCAGACTACAATTCAGAACTAAGAATGCTACATATTGCTTTTTATATATATGTTCATACAGTTGTGCTTGAAAGTTTGTGAACCCTTTAGAATTTTCTATATTTCTGCATAAATATGACCTAAACCATCATCAAATTTTCACACAAGTCCTAAAAGTAGATAAAGAGAAACCAGTTAAACAAATCAGACAAAATTTTTATACTTGGTCATTTATTTATTGAGGAAAATGACTGAATATTACATATTTCTGAGTGGCAAAAGTATGTGAACCTCTAGGATTAGCAGTTAGTTTGAAAGTGAAATTCGAGTCAGGTGTTTTCAATCAATGGGATGACAACCAGGTGTGAGTGGGCACCCTGTGTTATTTAAAGAACAGGGATCTATCAAACACTTCTTCATAACACGTTTGTGGAAGTGTATCATGGCACGAACAAAGGAGATTTCTGAGGACCTCAGAAAAAGAGTTGTTGATGCACATCAGGCTGGAAAAGGTTACAAAACCATCTCTGAGTTTGGACTCCACCAATCCACAGTCAGACAGATTGTGTACAAATGGAGGAAATTCAAGACCATTGTTACCCTCCCCAGGAGTGGTCGACCAACAAAGATCATTTCAAGAGCAAGGCGTGTAATAGTCGACGAGGTCACAAAAGACGCCAGGGTAACCTCTAAGCAACTGAAGGCCTCTCTCACATTGGCTAATGTTCATTATGTTCATGAGTCCACCATCAGGAGAACACTGAACAACAATGGTGTGCATGGCAGGGTTGCAAGGAGAAAGCCACTGCTCTCCAAAAAAAACATTGCTGCTCGTCTGCAGTTTACTAAAGATCACGTGGACAAACCAGAAGGCTATTGGAAGAATGTTTTGTGGATGGATGAGACCAAAATAGAACTTTTTGGTTTAAATGAAAAGTGTTATGTTTGGAGAAAGGAAAACACTGCATTCCAGCATAAGAACCTTATCCCATCTGTGAAACATGGTGGTGGTAGTATCATGGTTTGGGCCTGTTTTGCTGCATCTGAGCCAAGACAGCTTACCTTCATTGATGGAACAATGAATTCTGAACTATATAAGAGAATTCTAAAGGAAAATGTCAGGACATCTGTCCATGAACTGAATCTCAAGAGAAGGTGGGTCATGCAGCAAGACAACGACCCTAAGTGCACAAGTCGTTCTACCAAAGAATGGTTAAAGAACAATAAAGTTAATTTTGGAATGGCCAAGTCAAAGTCCTGACCTTAATCCAATCGAAATGTTATGGATGGACCTGAAGCGAACAGTTAATGTGAGGAAACCCACCAACATCCCAGAGTTGAAGCTGATCTGTACGGAGGAATGGACTAAAATGCAGGAATGATCAAAAGTTACCGGAAATGTTTAGTTGCAGTTATTGCTGCAAAGGGGGGTCACACCAGATACTGAAAGCAAAGGTTCACATACTTTTGCCACTCACAAATATGTAATATTCGATCATTTTCCTTAATAAATAAATGACCAAGTATAATATGTTTGTCTCATTTGTTTAAGTGGTTTCTCTTTATCTACTTTTAGGACTTGAATGAAAATCTAATGATGTTTTAGGTCATATTTATGCAGAAATATAGAAAATTCTAAAGGGTTCACAAACTTTCAAGCACAGCTGTAGTTCTGAATCTGAATCACAATCTAATTATTTGGATGGTTACCTACCTACCAGAAATTCTTCTTAATGGTTGCCCTCATGTTTCATATGCCCTATAATTCACATTAGAGTTATTAATCTTATACATAACTAGGTGTCCCCCGTGGCTCCGCCCACATAGTGGAGCCAAGGTCCGCTCCAAAGCATGGCGACAGGTAAACCAACTTGAACGGAGGCATATGAGTGAGGAGGGCCCCGCCTGGCTCCCTACTCTTGACGTCCCGCATCCCCCTTCCCTCAGCCCACAGCCTCTGTCTCAGATTAGCACAAATAAATCACTCCTGCAGACAAACTATGATACTTAGAAGAGTTGAGAGAAGTCACAAAATCAACCGGAATGTTCAAGCAAATTATAGAAAAAAACCTGATCTAAATCCGTTAAGTAGTTCTCTCGTGAAAAGCGGACAGACAGTCAGACAGACAGACATTGGATTTTATATATATAGAGATACAGTATACAGCTACTTTTTCATTTGCTGCTTCTTTTTTATCTCCCTATTTACCCACTGCTGTTTTTTATTTCCTACTAATTCCAAATTTTTGGATGTACCAACCTTGCATTATATTTAAACTTGTTCCACTGTTCCTCAGCTGTCTCCACAGTTAAATGCTTATCTCAGTCTGTCTTTCTTAGACTTTGTCGCATCTGCTCAGAATTTGCCCTACCAAAGTTAAACTTAACAGCTTTAGTCTTTGCATCTGCACTCTTCCAGAACACTGAGAACTGTATTATATTAGGGTCACTTGACCCTGGTGGTTCAATCACCTGTAAACCCTCAATTCTATCCTGCTTATTACAAAATACTAAATCTAGACAGGCCTCCCTTCACATTGGTGCTTTAACATACTGTGTTAAAAACAGTCACTAATTACTTCTAAAAACTCCTGTTCTTGTACTCCACTGTTTGCATGGTTAGCTCAGTTAATATTCAGGTGGTTAAAGTCCCCCAAGACTATAATATCCCCCTGTAAACTTGGCTTTTTTATACTATTAAAAAGATGCACATTGAAATGACTGTTTTCTCTGAGGTCTATAACACACTCCTAAAACAATGTTTTCCAGATGAAACTGGACATCCTTACTAAGATGTGGCTCATCATCCAACTGAAGATGGGCACTTAAATTCTTTTTTACATAAACAGCAATCCCTCTCCTTTTCTGTTCTGTCTGTCCTTTCCTCAGGAAGGAGATGTCAGAATCTGTTATTGTTATGACAAATTTACTTAATGGTACTTTATGCTTTGAATTACTGACTTATTTACAAAGCTCAAAAACTGGGAGATGAAAGAAACTGAGATTGTTGAAGCCACTGCTGCTTACTAAAAATCAAAATCAGTAATGACAAGCAGGATTCAATCACGGAGTCAAAAACAAAGCCACACTTTGTCACTATTTTTGTATCCAAATCTCGGATAGGTTGGAAATGTATGCGGCAACGTTTATGCCATTACGCACTTCTACAGGATTATGGGATAGATTACCATAGCAACAAAACACATTACAATTACATTGAAATGATTTAATATTTAACATCTTTTAAAGGAAGCATTTTAGCAAAAACAAAAACCAAAATTGTATTCCTTGGGTTGTGAATCTCCCAAAATAATATGAATTTGAAATTTATTTAGTAGAATAAATCCATGAAAAATTAAAGAACAGGACAACTCATAACATGTATTCCAAGTAAGTAAATGTGCCTTTCCTTTTTGGCTACATTTTCCAGATGTATTTTTACTTCTGTTTATCTTTTGGCTCTTTGACTGATTAACTACATTTAGAGACAGAGACCGTATTTTCTATGCTGACTTTAATGGGGATTCCTAGTGAATCGTTCAAGTGTTCTATAGTCCACTTTGGCAGCTTGATATATGTCTACGCCTCTTTCAAAGACGGAGCTCTTGCAGCGTAAAAGGAGACGTATGGTTATCGCTGAACATTACTATTCAATGGTTAAGTGTTTGTGTAGAAAGTTACAAGCCTCTTTTATTCAGCTGCTTGCCATTCCTGTGGCTGTTGCTGACATGACACCTGTTGATAATCAGGTTATTGTTTCCAGTTAGGTTAAATGAGCTCAGCCTGAAAGATCTGAAATTGCTGGGAACCGAGATTCCCTTACCTAGTGTTCTGCAGCATGTTTCAGTTACCACTGACGAGGCAAAGATTAATTACGGTATATAATGGCACTACTAACTCGCTGTGCTGTGGTTTACACAAATGCTGCATATTCCAGACAGCTTTGTACTATTTTTGGAGACATTGATGCTTTATGTAATGTCCCAGAAATCATTGTTTCTAAATCTTAAGAAATTAGAATAAAATTGATTATTGCTTAAATTTGAAAATAGTTTTAGGTGACTCAAATTACAACAGTGAAAACTGATGAATATTGAAGAATGACATGGCTTGTCATGTTCCCAGTAATAACCTTAAAGCATTAGCTTTTACTACCATTCAACTAGTAAACCTTTTTAAAGAGTCGTACGTTTGAATATTAAAGAAAGACGGAATTTCAAAATTAGTGAGACACAGAATAAGTACAGTAAAACTGAACCTATGCAAAATGGGGAGACCTGTCTACCTGCAAATGAACTCAAACTCTAGTCAAACCGTTACGTGAACACTGTAGGATGAAGGGACATCTCAAAATAAGTTTGTTTTTTCTTCTGGGAAACATTTTTTATGAAAAGTTGAGTAGTTCAGTAATGAGCAGTTCTGTTTTCCCAAAATAGAAAAAAAATCATTGTATTGTACCTGTTTCCATTTCTTTTGTTAATGCCAAACTCTTTAAAATAAACACTTTATTAACTTACTCTCTGTTGTAAATCAATCTTTTATTTTGTTAACTAAAAAGTTATTAATTATGTTGCTTCATTAAGATTCATATAGTCAATGGTAAGTGTGTTTGGTACATGTACAGTATTACTGAATGGTTTATTGTGCTTTTAATTTTCAAATTGGGGGCATTAAAAACAGGGCAAAAAATCTATTTGACAAAAATACCCTTTTTTGGATACCATTTGTTAAAAAATTAATTATTTCTAGTTGGGAAAATTACAGAAGCCTAGTTCTGCTGAGGAAACATGAAACAACAAAAAAGTAAATGTCAGAATAATACTGAAAATTACATTTTTGATAATTCACTGGAAATGGAAATAAAGAAATTCTTGCTTAAGGAGAATTTCAAAATTCTTCAGTATAAGTGATTGCAGAAAGATATGTTAATTTTTCACTATACTTTTGTTGTTCTTGATGATTTGCTTTTTAATAATTTTATTGTGTTTAGCGGTTGTATGCAATTTCACCTTGTCTATCATTCATTATGATTATGCTGTTCACTTATTTATTGGTGTGCCAATGGCATAATTATACCATGTGCATTAGCAAAATAGAAATTTACAGGTCTAGGTCTCGCATTTGTCTGTTCTTTTTAGTTGAAGATGTTGTATCGATTTTCAAGCTCACATTGAAAAACAAGGACTCCGTTTTTTTTATTTTATACCTTTTTGAGCCAAAAGGACAGTTAACTGTCTTATGCCAAGTTTTCTTTACAAATATTTCTAGTTTAATGTAAACCATCACCTAATGGGCCCTCAGATGTTGATACCTTAAAGGCCACACTAGGGGCAACTGGGACCTACATCATAATAAAAAGTATCCACAAAATGGCAGCAGCCATTAACAAAACAAAATGATGTTGCAGCAAAATATTAATAAATTATAAGTTATTTAAAAATATACTATACATCAAATTGGAGTTCTTAAGTTTTCAAAACTTCAGAAAATGACAATGAAACACAATCCAGTCAGCACAATGCATAAAAAAACCCCAAAAATACTAATCTTAACAGTATACATTAATTACATTTTAAATAATTACTGATTAGTCCTCCCTGCGTGGAGTTTGCATGTTCTCCCCGTGTCTGCGTGGGTTTCCTCCAGGTGCTCCGGTTTCCTCCCACAGTCCAAAGACATGCAGGTTAGGTGGATTGGCGATTCTAAATTGGCCCTAGTGTGTGCTTGGTGTGTGGGTGTGTTTGAGTGTGTCCTGCGGTGGGTTGGCACCCTGCCCGGGATTGGTTCCTGCCTTGTGCCCTGTGTTGGCTGGGATTGGCTCCAGCAGACCCCCGTGACCCTGTGTTCGGATTCAGCGGGTTGGAAAATGGATGGATGGATTATTACTGATTATATCATGCTTGTGAGTTTCATTTTCTTTTAAGTAAAAACCATATGCTGAAGCACTTGGATAAATATGAAATCCATGTATAGTATGTTTTTTTTTCTTGTCTATAAAATCATCTATACTAATAAAAGGCAAAGCCCTCACTGACTGACTCACTCACTCACTCACTCATCACTAATTCTCCAACTTCCCGTGTAGGTAGAAGGCTGAAATTTGGCAGGCTTATTCCTTACAGCTCACTTACAAAAGTTAAGCAGGTTTCATTTCGAAATTATACACGTAACGGTCATAACGGTCGATAACGGTCGACAATGTCCGCCATGTTGAACTTTCTTATTTATGGCCCCATCTTCACGAAATTTGGTAGGCTGAAACTGATGTATGTACTTATTTCGATGGTATGACGCCACTGTCGGCTGCCATATTGAACTTTCCAACGTCACTAATTTTCCAACTTCCCATGTAGGTAGAAGGCAGACCCCATCTTCACGAAATTTGGTAGGTGGCTTCCCTGCGCTAACCAAAACCGATGAACGTACTTATTTCAGTGGTATGATGCCACTGTCGGCCGCCGTATTGAAGTTTCCAACGTCACTAATTCTCCAACTTCCCGTGTAGGTAGAAGGCTGAAATTTGGCAGGCTCATTCCTTACAGCTTACTTACACAAGTTAAGCAGGTTTTATTTTCGAAATTCTACGCGTAACGGTCATAACGGTCAACAACGTCCGCCATGTTGAACTTTCTTATTCATAGGTAGAAGGCTGAAATTTGGTACTTATTTCAGTGATATGATGCCACTGTTGGCCGCCATATTGAACTTTTCAACGGTCTTTGTTACTTATGGGCCCATCTTCAAGAAATTTGGTACACGGGTTCCCAACGCTAACTGAATCCTACTTACGTACATATATACATCCATAGCCTGCAGCTCGGTCACCGTGTGAGGCGGCGTTGGGTCCCCCATCCCAACGCCTCCCACGTGGTTGGCTGCCTGCCTATATAAGGCCGTCTGTCGCTCCAGTCTCTACATTCCCTTCCTTGCTTCGCCACAGTATTCACGTCTCCCTGCTGCTAACTACAGCCTTTTTATTTAATCCACGGCTTCTCCGCTGTTTTATTGTTCATTTATTACGATTATAGATATTGTATAGGTATTTTAGACTTACTTTTCATTGTTCAGGTACCCATTTCCTTTATCATTCCAACCGTACCCCCATTAACATGTCTATCGAGGTGATCACCATCGATCAAAGAACTGTCACTTACCAAGTGGTTTCCATGCCCGGAGATGGCACCTGCCTTTTCCATTCTCTTTGTTACATATTGCACAGCCATATCAGGCTCACTCTTGATATCCGGAGGAACATTGTGTCTTATGTATTGAATGACTGGGACAGGTTCAAGGTGTGGACTGATGACGGTACAGGAGATAATTATACTACACAGGAGCACTAGAAGAGTGAAATGCTTAAGTGTACCGAAATGGCCAAATATTTTACACCTTTGGAGAACCGCCAATGCCTCTTAAACATCTTAGATTCACAGGTGACGATTTCAGTAGTGGACACTTTGATGTTTAGAAATGTTTAAACTCTCAAAAGCTGGATGTGAAGTTATCAATGAAACTGGTTGTATACTTACAACGCTTGACAGATGCCGAATGTCTCTTCAACACAAGTCCTACAAATACTGTCGTAATTGAAACAAACCATGAAACTGAAACCAATTATGACAGCAGCAATCCAAGCTGTGAGATTTGAAACAAGATTACTGTTCACATGGCCAACTGTACATTGCATGCTCAAGAGTAAGCTCAGCGCACAGCTACAGCTTTGTCATATTACAACTGGAGGGCCGAACTGACAACGTGGCATACAAAGAGATCCTTAACAAATAATTATTGGTATATTTTCCCTCAGTTTAAAAAGTTTTAATTTTCTTCTTAATAAAAATTTTAAGGCAGTACTTCACCGCTGCGAAGCGCGGGTATTTTGCTAGTTTGTCTATAAAAGCATTATGTAGATGCAGCAAAAACAATGAAGGACATTTTCAAATTACTGTAGTTTATCTGGGTCATGAAATGGCTTTGAAGTGAAAACAAAGCCTCAGAATTCTAGTGAGGCCTAAACACATAAAATAGGCTTGGTCCTGAAATTTAACAAAAGGTTTTGTGGCCTCCATGCCAAACAAAAAGGCCAAAGTGTAGAATTCCCAGAAATCCAATAGGAAATCTTTGGAGAAAAAAAAATCCTTAGCAAACAAAACAGATACTCAAAAACAGAATTCAATGCAAAACAAACAAAAAAGTATTAAAAAAGTATGACAAATATAGCTTGCAAAAAGTAATCCAAAGGCGAATAAGTCCAAACTGAAATCTAAGAGGACTACTTAACAACTAATACAGAGAGTTGATAAACCAGAAAAAAACAGAAAGAGAATGAACTAGTGTCTCAGCATCCAAACATAAGAGTAACAAATCTTAGTGTAAATAGGTGGACATCCCAGCTGCACTGTTAGGAGGCCCCACCCCCTTAGGTTTGACATATTACGAAAAAAGGAGGAAATTCAATAGAGTTTACAAAATAGCCATACAAAACATTAACACAATAATTAGAAATGTAAAACGCATTAAATGAAAATAACAGATGAGTAAAAGTTAAACCAAAGATAGTCTTCTATGAAGTTTCATTGACGATGAGCTTCCTGAAACACAGGAAACCATAACTTCTTCAGGTCAGATTTAACATTAAATTATCCTCTTGTGGGAAGACGGTTGTGCTATTTGGGTTCTGTGTACTGAACTGCCTTCATTTCACACTCCTCTTCGCCATTTATTTGTTCCAATCAGCTGTGCTGTTTGTAGCAGGTCATGCAAGCAATCATTCTAATGAAGTTGATCCATTGTACAGTTCATTGTGACAGTTATGGACTTAAAGAGTGTCCTTGGATGGAAGTCTCTGATTTATACCCTCTATTTCTAATTTACGCTTTTTCATACACGTGCAAGTAGGAGGAAGCTAAAGGGCTCAAGTAACTGTAATACCACATCAGACCAGGGGGCGGCAGGGTGCACTGATTGTCTTTCTCAATCCCTT
Organism: Polypterus bichir lapradei; assembly: GCA_026402145.1. Lineage (NCBI taxonomy): Eukaryota > Metazoa > Chordata > Cladistia > Polypteriformes > Polypteridae > Polypterus > Polypterus bichir. Next base: position 128,229,082 of record JANRMT010028174.1, read on the forward strand.
GCAGACGCTTCCCGGGAAATCCCACCAAGTTCCGGCACCTTCAATGATGTCACTTCCAGTTTTGATGTCTCAGATGAAGTCACTTCCGTTTTCCTGCGCATTGGATGATGTCACTTCCAGTCCCGATGACATCACTTCTGGTCCCGGGGCCTATGACAATGTCACTTCCGGCTCCGCCCCCAGGATGATGTCACTTCCTATAATGGGCCTTTAAAGCCACCATCTTGCCTTTGTTTAATCAGTTCTGTTTTGGACTCACTTTGAGAATTCAACCTTTTTGCAGCCAGGACATATTATATGGGTGGCTGCCCCAAACCTTTATTATGTCTGGTGTCTTATTGTGTCACAGCTTTCAGTGATTAGTTTCTGTTTATGATTGTTGTCAAGAAGCATTGATTTATATTGTCTATTGTATATTGAGTATTTTTGAGTCTTGCTGTTTGACAACCAGCGTCTGCATGAGTGACTTTGAACTTGAATTGGACCTGATTTGAAGTAAACCCTGATGGCAGACTTAAAATCCAAATCATGTTTCAAGTGAGTACATGCATACATGATTTCCTGCTATTGTTTCTGAATTCATTTAAGCCTGTGCTTGTTTTTATCTCATCAACTGATTCACTAACATGATGGTTGCTAGCGAAGTTCATAGATGTTTTATAGACTCCATAGGCAGTTTGTTAATTACTCTCAATACTTTTTATTTCTTTAATACTAATTTGCTCTATTTTTGCTGTTCTTTTTTACCCTTTTAGATTTGTCACCTATCTTTGCAATGCATATGTTACAGATTGATATATTAATACATTACATTGTCAGACACACTTAATCCAATGCAGATTGCTAAACTGTTCCCATAATAAACAGTTTTGTTAAGTTACCCCTAAATTGTAGAAGAGAGCAAAAATGGAGCAGAGTTCTTATAAGGAAAGGGAGACAGTTGTTCACAAATTATGACATAACTGGAGAGTGAGCAGTGATTCAGTTTCTTTGCTTACCTAAGTGTGACATCCATTTAATTGTATTATGAATTTCCGAGTGTGTTACAATTTTGTTGATTGTTTTATGCGAGTTTACATGAATGTTGAATATTTACTAAATATAATGTTTAAGATGAATATTTTTTATATCTATACTAATAAACGGCAAAGCCCTCACTGACTCACTCACTCACTCACTGACTCATCACTAATTCTCCAACTTCCCGTGTAGGTAGAAGGCTGAAATTTGGCAGGCTTATTCCTTATAGCTTCCTTACAAAAGTTGGGCAGGTTTCATTTCGAAATTCTACGCGTAATGGTCATAACTGGAAGCTGTTTTTCTCCATTTAATGTAATGGAGATGAGCTTGAAACCCGTGGGGGCAGAGTTTCGTGTGACATCATCACGCCCCCCACGTAATCACGCAGTACGTAGAAAACCAGGAAGAGGCCCAAAAAGCGCTGAAGAAAACATGCATTATATAATTGAGAAGGCAGCGAAACAATAAGAAGCGAGCGAGTGACATATGCAACCATATTCATGAGTTCTGCTACTTCGGAAACAAAGCACGATGTAAACCTAAACTTTAAATTAAGTTCATAGACAGGCTGCCGCTGGCATTTGTAATTTAGTGCCTGCCCATATAAGGCCGTCCGTCAGCGACAATCCAATAGCAAACTGCCACTAAATATTCACGGGTGAAGGACTGTGCTTATGCAGAGGAAGATGAGATGGTCAGGGTGGTGTCTGGCACAAACTCAGCGAAACTGCGAGAGAAAGTTTTAAGTGCCAGGACTTCGGTAACATTAAATACAGCCATGAACATAGCACGACATAGCAACAGCACAGCTGGGAAACTTCGATGCATGTACACCGAGCGGCTCACGTGAACTGACGCAGTGCACAGACAAAAAGCAACAGTTCCAAAGAGCGCTGAACAAAAACTGAATTACACAATTAAAAAGGCAGCAAAAAAATATGAAGCGTCTGATACATACAAGCATATTATTCATAACTGCAGCTACTGCGGAAACAAAGCACACGGTGGAAAAAGTCAATGTCCTGCTAAAGGAAGACAGTGTAAAAAAAAAAACCTGTGCATGCAGTGTGTCAGGTCTCAGATAAAGAAGAAGACGAGCTGTTTATTGATGCAGTAAGAAACGAATCGATGAATGAAACCTGTCATCTTTACGATTGACAAACACGGAATGTAACTTGAACACAACACATCCTACAAATACGAACCTGATTGAAAGAAATAATGATAATCAAATCCTTGATGACAGCAACACTCAGTAACACTCACAAAACAATTACTGTATATTGACAGTCATGTTACGTTATTTTTAAAATGTTCCCTTTTCTTTTTCATAGCTTCTTTAACACACTACTACTCCGCTGCGATACGCGGGTATATATATTTGTATATATATACCCCGATCTACATACTCGAATAATGGATACTTTATTCGCCATCAATGATTGTTTTGGTAAAGCCATACTCAGTGTATTCATTAGATGAACGGTAAAAAAGTAAGAGCGAGGGGAGGATGACTTATTGAGGCACGCAAGCAAAACCACAATAGCACGCGGGCTCGATGTACTGTAGTGCGCGTCAACTCTATCTGAATTGCGTGATCACATTTGAAAAAATATATCTTTTCAAGTTCTATTTAGTCCATATGTGTCAAACTCAAGGCCCGCAGGCCACATCCGGCCCGGCGTGTAATTATATCCGGCCCGCGAGATCATTTTATATACTGTATTATTGTTATTAATGGCCCTGGGATATGAAGCGCTGGTAACACAATAAACTACAGATCCCATAATGCAGTGTTTCAGCTGCCTTGCTGAACACTTACCACGTTAATCAAGTCTAGCTTATGATGCTGCAAGTTATTGTGAAGCTAGCCCACACGATGCCGAAGAGAAAAGGTGATTCTGAACATAGAGCCTTTAAAAACCGATGGGAGGCTTTGTATATGTTTACTGACATTGCCGGTAAACCCGTGTGTCTCATTTCTGGAGCAAATGTGGGTGTAATTACAGAATTTAATCTAAGACGGCACTATGAGACAAAACATCAAGATAACCTGAAAGACCTGAATGCAATGCACAAGATACAGAAAGCAGAAGAGTTAAAGAAGAATCTGACACTTCAGCAGACGTTTTTACCCGTGCAAAATCACAAAGTGATTTCAAGTGAAGCTACTTTTATGGGAGACAAATGCACCAGTGCAACTTGCCACACTCTCCCTGTTGCCAAGTAATGTTGAACCAAGTCGACACTACGGTGTTCCCAAATACGCACTTTGTTCATAAACTGAGCGCACTGAGTTCGCACGGCGCTTTGGTGACTTTGAAGAACAAAAAAAGAATTTTGAGTTGTTTCGCAACCCATTTGCTGTCGATGTGGAAACTGCACCTGTGCAGATTCAGATGGAGGTGATTGAGCTGCAGTGTAATGGCACACTGAAGGCAAAGTACGATACTGCACGGCCCGCACATTTTATTCACTCCATTCCCGCACAAATGCTCCAGCTCCGTCTACATGCGGCTCGAAACTTGTGCATGTTTGGTAGCACATATCTGTGTGAGAAGCTCTTCTCAGTCATGAAGACTAACAAAACAGCACACAGGAGTCGCCTCACTGATGAGCACCTGCAGTCCATCCTAAGAATCTCCACAACACAGAACCTCACAACAAACATAAACGAACTTGTTGCCAAAAAAAGATGCCAGGCTTCCAAATCTGATAAAATGACATAAGAGCAAAGACAACTGAATGATTTGATTTGTTATTGCTGAAAAGAACAAATTTTATTTATGTTTCCAGGTTTTGTTATGCACCATGTTCATATTTGAATTTGTATAATTTTGACAGGATATATTTTTATGGAGAGCAAAATCTTTTGGGATATTTAAAATTTAAGTTTATTTTTTATATACAATTACATAAGAGTAAAGAAATTTGAATGTTTTTTCTTTTAACATTTACTTTATTTCTAACTTGTATAATTTAGACAGGATATATTTTTATGGAGAGCAAAATATTATAAGTTATTTAAGGCTTGAGTTGATTTATTCCGGAATAATATTCTGTCGACTAAATAAAAATTCCTTCTATTTAAAATTTAAATAGAACTTCAACATATACGATAGTTGTGTGTGTGTGTGTGTATGTATATATGTAGATATGTACAGTATGTATATATATATATATGTTTATATATATATGTGTGTGTATGTATATATATATATATATGTATTTGTGTGTATATATGTGTGTGTATGTATATGTATGTGTGTATATGTAGATATATATATATATGTGGATGTATGTGTATATATGTGTGTGTGTGAGAATTAAAAAATATTTATAATTTAGATATGACAACAACACTCATATCAATGACAAAACCATTACATTAACAATCAAGTTACGTTATTTTTTACATTTTTCCTTTTCTTTTTCATAACTTCTTTAACACAGTACTTCTCCGCTGCGAAGCGCGGGTATTCTGCTAGTTTTATAATAAATATATGATTTCATGTGATTTATATTTTAGACTGAAGGAACAAAGTTTGCTAATTTTAGGAACAAGAATGAAATATTATTTTAGTCATAGATGCCTTGGTAAATCTTTAAAGGAATTAAAAGTTAAGAACAAACTGAGTATTTTTACAATACACTGGTAAGCACTAACTAGATCTTGCACATGACGCCCATATGAAGACAGTGTTTATAATGTCGATTTAGCATGGCCGCTGCCTAACAATGGAAACGGATTGAATTGTGAATATCACCATGAAAATCTCCCTTCTGAAACTCATTAGATCACATTATGCCAGGTGCCATCCTTCAAGAATATTTATGATTTGTTCATAAACAGCATAGAACCATATAAAAATGTATGACTTTTTTTTCTGAAACTGGCACTCAGATCTGTTTTTGGGATCACAGACTGGCATGTCTGTGATCATTAGAACTAAATAAATTGTGTTATCTTTTTATGAAATAGTAAACTTGGATTTTTGGATCTCTGAAACATTGATAGATTAAATCTTGTTAAAAAAAATATAAAAAAGTAGAATAGGATTAGTTTATAATGTAAACTAGCTGCATTTACCCTCGCATCCCCTTGGTTTGAGACGTATGAAAAAATATGCGGTAAACGCAGAAAGACAGATCACCAATTGAAGCTTTATGAATAATGTATACTTTATCCGCAATCAATGATTGTTTTGGTAAAGCCATACTCAGTGTATTCATTAGATGAACGGTAAAAAAGTAAGAGCGAGGGGAGGGTGACTTATTGAGGCACGTAGGCGAAACCACAACAGCACACGGGTTCGATGCGTCGGAGCGCGTCAACTCCATCTGAATTGTGCGATCACATTCGAAAAAATATATCTTTTCAAGTTCTATTTAGTCGACACAAATATCTTTGGTTGGAATGTAAGGTGAATTTACTCTTTACATTTGTATGGTGAAGAAAAATTTATGCAATGATGACTAAATTTAACTATATAAAGTCAAAACTTGTATATATAAAGTCATTCCCGAATATATAAAGTCAAAACTTGATTATATAAAGTCACTGTCGGAATAAATAAAGTCAAAACTTGAATATATAAAGTCAGCGTCGGTATATATAAAGTCAAAACTTGTTTCTGAATATATAAAGTCAAAATTTGAATATATAAAGTCAGCGCTGCAATATATAAAGTCAAAACTTGAATATATAAAGTCATTCCCAAATATATAAAGTCAAAACCTGAGTATATAAAGACGGCGTTGGAATATTTAAAGTTAAAACTTGAATATATAAAGTCAGCGTTGGAATATATAAAGTAAGCGCTGGAATATATAAAGTCAAATCTTGAATATATAAAGTCAGTGTCGGAATATACAAAGTCGCGCTGGAATATCCATCCATTTCCCAACCCGTTGAATCCGACCACAGGGTCACGGGGGTCTGCTGGAGCCAATCCCAGCCAACACTGGGCACAAGGCAGGAACCAATCCTGGGCAGGGCACATGCATTATTTTCAAAACATTAACCGAACAGTGTTTTTTAATTTATTTTTCTGAATATGTTTTTGTTAACTTAGTTTAGTTCAGAGTCGTTTCAATCAATATATTTTGACTTTGACTTTATATAATCAGGAATGACTTTATAAATTCCGACGCTGACTTTATATATTCAGGTTTTGACTTTATATATTCCAGCGATGACTTTATATATTCAGGTTTTGACTTTATATATTCCAGCGCTGACTTTATATATTCAGAAAAAAGTTTTGACTTTATATATACCGACG
>JANRMT010028174.1:128235396-128247057 GCA_026402145.1 Polypterus bichir lapradei
TGACTTTATATATTCAAGTTTTGACTTTATATATTCGGGAATGACTTTATATATTCAAGTTTTGACTTTATATATTCTGACGCCAACTTTATATATTCAGAAAATCAATGTATTTGCCTGTTTGGCACCCCATAGTATATATGTGTATATATATATATATATATATATATCAGCAACACTCATGACAATGACAAAACAATTACATTGTCAATCATGTTACGTTATTATTAAAATGTTTCCTTTTCTTTTTACTTCTCCGCTGCGAAGCGCAGGTATTTTGCTATATACAGTATATATATATATATATATAGATATATAGATATAGATATATATAGATATGACAACAACACTCATATCAATGACAAAACAATTACATTAACAATCATGTTACGTTATTTTTAAAATTTTTCCTTTTCTTTTTCATAACTTCTTTAACACACTACTTCTCTGCTGCGAAGCGCGGGTATTCTGCTAGTATATATATACTAGCTGTGTAAGCCCGTGCTATAAAAAGCCTGGGGTCCTAGAAACAATTGAAATCGTCAGAAAAAAATTGAAATATAGAGATGTCAGGTAATTGAAAGAAACTACTCTGGGCATCTCTCTCCTAGGAGGATTCATTTTGCCGACATTCTCACATCACTTGTGCATTAGCGGTGGGAGGAAAAGTAAAAGGGATACCGTGCTACCAATGTTAGTGGCTAAGCGATTTTGTCTTTCTTATGAGGTTTCGTTTTGCTGACGTGCTGGCCTCGCTTGTGTTATTAGCGGCTAAGCGGGTATTCTCTTTCCTTAGAGACAGAGCCCTTACCCCGACTCCACCTCTCACTTCCGGGCCGAACAGACACACAGTCTTCCACACGTAGATATTTATATATGAGATATATATATTGTCACAAACGTGCGCATTCAAGGCAGCTTAAGGGTCTAAAAGAGAATAATTCCACACCAGACCGGGGGTGGCGGGGTGTGCTGACCTTTTTTCTGGCTTTCCTGCAGACGGTTCACAGGAAATTACGCCTAGCCCCGATGACGTCACTTCCACTATAGACGGACGAAGAGCCTTACGGTCCCTGCCCCTTTGATGACATCACATCCGGGTCCGAGCCTATGGAAGAGGACCCTTCCGCTTCTGTCCTTGATGACTTCACTTCCCTTTCTGGCCTTTAAAGCAGCCATTTTCTAAAAATATTATCAGTTCTGTTTTGGACTCCATTCTGAGCAAATCAGTGCTAAAAAATGACCCTTTCGCAGTCAGAGAATATTATATGGGTGGCTGCCCCAAATCTTTTAATGACTCTTGTGGCTGTTTTTTGTGACTATATATATATATATATATATATATATATATATACACACACACACACATATACAGTATATACACACTAGGGGGCTTCGCCCTTTGCTCGCTTCGGTTGCCAAACCCCCTGCCTGCACTATGCGCCAGCCACTTCGTGTGTCTCCTGCTCACATATGTGGATTTCAATTTCACTAAACAACAAATCTAAAATCCAAGAAAACTTCTTTGTCCATGTTTTGCTGATAAATTTCGTGTAAAGTACGATACTTTTGGACGTATGGATTTGTATCCATTATTGGCCATAGAATTTCTAATACGTCCGATCATTTAACTCTTTCGATTCCATGTTGCATTGCTTCTCCGTGATCATAAATATAAATCTGACCAAAATTGTAGTTTCTTCAAAATTAAATTTGTAGTAGCTTTAATTGTATACGTTCAAGATGACACATCAAAGACTAAGCAAAGAAAAAAAGGGCAGAGGCCCAAAAGCGTCGGAGAGAAAAGAATTAAAAAAATAACAATAATAATCTAAGTGCAAATTTGGAAAATAAGGAAAGTAATAATCAGCCTGGAACAAGTGGAATTAAAATCCTAGCAGGTCCAAGCGGGGTCATAAAGAAAGGACAAAGAGTAGAAGACAAAGTAAAACATCGTAAAGAGGTTCAAAAACGTTAGCACGATATGCATGCAGAGCAGGTTAGAGATTATGAAAGTACTAAAATTTTAAAGTCTCAAAAAATATAATAGTAAAGATCGCATGAGTGCTAACAGATGCAAATTATTACTCGGTGAAATAACGGAACAGCAAAAAGAGATTGAATATATGGACATAGGTGATATGACAGAAGTACGTAGATATTGTTCAGCTTTAAAGTTTAAGTCGGAGAGTTGTAGATTGTCTAATTCGTGTTGCCATCAGGGAAAAGTAGTGTGAAATCCACAAACAGTACAGACAAAATATCCGAGTCTACAATAATCTTTTCGCGTTCGCATCATTCAATGCTCAAAACATCGATTTACACAATAATGGATCATACACTATTAGAATCTGTGGTCCTGCAACAATTAAAAGTACGACAAGTTTAATTTCGAAGAAACTACATTTCGGTCAATGTATATTTATGATCACGTGATGCAACATAGGATGGAAACGGTGTTTGGTCAAATCACAGCATACATTTACACGATTGAATTTTAAAAACGGGGTTTACCTCACATGCATTTACTGGTTACTTTGCCAAATAAATTAACTGTTGATGATGAAGATCAGTTTGTTTGTGCTGAAATTCCAAACAGAGAAACCTATCCTGAATTATGGTACAAAGTCATTAAACACATGTCTCACGGACCACATTTAAAAGATTCAGTACATTGGGATTTAAAAGAGTAAAAGTATTAAAAGAAATTTCCTAAAGCGTTCATTTAATCAACAGATATGACTAAGGCTGGCTTTCCTGATTATCGCCGAAGAGATAATCGTCACAAACAACATACTTATCATGGAAAGAGGTTAAAATTGTGATGATCGATAATTCAATAATTGTACCACATAACCTGTATTTGCTCAAACAATTCGATTGTCATATTAATGTAGAGTATTGCGCATCGGTTATGAGTATTAAGTACATCTACAAGTACATTCATAAAGGGCACGATAGAGTACACGTAGCTTTATCCAAAGAACAGTCTCAGGACGAAGTTCAAGCATATTTAGATACTCGGTACGTCAGTGCAATGGGTGGCATTTAATGGAATTGCACGGTCAAAGTCATTCTGTTGAATTATTAACGATTCATTTGACCAGGTCAAAATATGATTCAATTTAAAGAGGGCGAAGAAGCAGAAGCTTTAAAGGTAGCGAAAAATAGAAATACAAAATTAATGGCTTACTTTGAACTTAATAAAAGAGACGTAAATGCAAAAGCATACATGTATGCGCAAATCCCTCAACATTACACATGGCAGAAACAAAACGGAGTGTGTATATGTATATATGTATGTATGTATACTGTATATATATGTCTATGTATATATGTGTATGTGTGTATTTGTATATGTGTATATATGTAAATATGTGAGTATATGTCTATGTATGTATGTATATATATTGTCGAAGGTGGCTGGGTGTGGTCGGCAATCAGCCACCTATTTAAGGAGCCCCCGCCCTGCAATCAAGGCTGGAGTCGGGTGAGGAGGAGGAATAGGTTGAGGCAGAGGAAGCGAGGAGAGGCCCGAGTGTTGTGTGAAGAGGACAGTGTTTATTGACTTTGGGGAACTGGGGGGTTTGGTGGCGGTGCACTTAGCACTTATACTTTTGTAAATAAACATGTGGTGATGGAGCAAATGGTGTCCGCCTGTGTGTGTCCGTGCCGCTATATTTCACAGTGGCGTAGCCGGCAGGATGCTCCACCTGGGTCAAGGTGGGGACCTGCATTCCCTAAAATGTCTGTGAAAGGCCCGGCACAACAGGGGAACTCACCCACGTGCCGCAGGGGCAGTGTGCACCCAACCCCGCAGCAACAAAGTGCTGCATGGACCAATGGGGGTCCATTGACGGACTTTGTTTTTAAGGGGCGGCTCACCGACGCGGAGCCCAGGAAAGGGGCCGCCGAGAAGGAGAGGCTGTGGCTGCGGAAGCCGCAGCAGCAGCGGAACTGCCCGGAAAGACACTCTCCAGCGAGAGAGGAGAGCGAGAGGCTCGACCCAATACAGGCACGGGATTGGACAGCGTGTCCTCTTCTCTCGCCAGCGGTTGGCCGAAGGCGAGAGCAGGGAATGTCCGTCCCATGCACCCAGGAAACCCGAGTGGGCCGCAGGGAAAGGCCCATAGAGAGCAGTCGGTCGGTGGAACCCCTCTCAAGGTAAGCCCACCACCGGCTGCTTCTCTCTCCTTGGCGGCTGTGTTACGGGAGCTGCAAGAAGAACTGCGCCTTGTGCTGTCGCCGCCGGCCAAGCGATGTGCCCTCCGGGCGGAGATGCTGGACTCAGGAGGGATGGCAGTGGTGTCGGATCGAGAGCCGCAGGCAAGAAAGGATCGGCGCACTGCAGGAGCTCCTGGACGGAGAGGTACAGCGGGGAAGGTAGGTGAGACCGACCCTGTGAAGCTCCGGATGCCAGCGTGGCCAGGTCTGCCCTCTTACGATGAGCAGATCCAAACCGCCACGGCGTCCCAAAGTAAGCGGAGGAAGCGGCATGGGGAAGCCAGTTCCTCCGACATGGGAGGACGTGTCGCTGGGTGCGCACGTCCTGCGAAGGGCCGTCCTCTGCGGAGGCAGAGGAAAACCCCGCAGCGTGGGAGGTGGACACAACACCTGAGCCAACTGGTGGTTCTGTGGCAGGGACTGCCGACTTACCGTACGGGGGAGCATCAGAGGGCCGATCAGAGCGGAGAACGTTGGCCCAGCTGAGAGGACGAGCTGAGGGGCTGCGTCAGGGCAACGTCCCCGCCCCTTGTTTTTCTGTTTTGTTTACAGGCTCGGGCCCTACCCTGCAATGTGCCTGCTTGGCGCCGCAGCGTCTTCATCCTCGTGAAATGGTCCGCTGGTCCCGGGAGGTCCCAGCTAGCGGGGGAGTATCGTCGCAGGTGGCTGGGTGTGGTCCGCAATCAGACACCTATTTAAGGAGCCGCCATGCTGTAATCAAGGCTGGAGTTGGGTGAGGAGGAGGACTAGGTCGAGGCAGAGGAGGCGAGGAGAGGCCCGAGTGTTGTGTGAAGAGGACAGTGTTTATTGACTTTGGGGTACTGGGAGGTTTGGTGGCGGTGCACTTAGCACTTGTACTTTTGTAAATAAACGTGTGGTGATGGAGCAAATGGTGTCCGGGCGTTATATTTCACTATATATATACATATATATATGTGTGTGTGTGTGTGTGTGTGTGTGTGTATCTAACTAGTTACTCAGATATTAAAAAGAAAATCTAATTAATGTAATATGTGGTATTTTATTAGATATATAAAAAAACCTATACATACAATTATAGTTATACAGATGGATTGAAATGTAAAGTTTTGATTCTAGAGGAATAATTGTTTCCAGTCTCCTTGGGGTGCATTCAGCCCCCCTCTTCACAACGACACGTAGTGCTGGAGGGGAAGGGGGAGGGGGGGTCAGGGTGGAGTTTGATACGAGCGAAGCAAGCAGATGACAGAGCCCCCTAGTATATGTATGTGTGTATATATATATATATATATATACATACATACACATGCATACACTCACTAGCCAGTTTATTAGGTATAACTGTTCAACTGCTATGCATATATCTAATCATATATGGCAGTAACTCAATGCATTTAGGCATATAGACATTGTCATGATGACCCGCTGAAGTTCATACTGAGCTTCAGAATGGGGAAGAAATGTGATTCAAGTGACTTTGAATGTTGGTTCCAGACAGGCTAGTCAGTAATTCAGAAACAGCTAATCTACTGGGATTTTCACAAACAGACATCTCTGGGTATACAGAGAATGGTCCGAAAAAGGGAAAATATCCAGTGAGCAGCAGTTCTGTAGCCGAAAATGCCATGCTGATGCCAGAGGTCAGAGGAGATTGGCTAGACTGGTTCAAGCTGATAGAAAAGCAACATTAACTCAAATAACCAGTCATTACAACCATGTAAAAGAGCATCTCTGAACATACAACACATCAAACTGTGAATTAGATGGGAGGAGCAGCAGCAGGAGATCACATCAGATGCCACTCCTGTCAGTTAAGAGCAGGCACCTCAGCCTACAATTTGCATGTGCTCACCAAAATCGGACAACAGAAGATTGTAAAAATGTTGCCTGATCTGATGAGTCTCAATTTCTGCTGTGATATTTGGATGGCAGAGTCAGAATTTGGCATCAATTACATAAAAGCATGGATCTGTCCAGCATGGTATCAATGGTTCAGGCAGGTAGTGGTGGTGTTATGGTGTGGGGGATATTTTCTTGGCACACTTTGGGCCCTTTAGTACCAACTGAGCATTGTTTAAATGCCACACCCTACCTGAGTATTATTGTTGATCATGTCCATCCCTTTATGACCACAGTGCACCCATCTTCTGATGGCTACTTCCAGCAGGATAAGGTGCCATGTCACAAACCTCAAATCATCTCAAACTGTTTCTTGATCATGACAATGAGTTCACTGTACTCAAATGGCCTCCACAGTCACCAGGGGCCTCATGTATAACACCTTGTGAACAATTTACACTAAAACATGGTATATGGAGTAAATTAGAAATGTGCAAACACTGAAAAAAATCAGATGCATAAAACTATGTTTAAGCAAAGTTCTATGCATTTTCCCTCTGTAAATACCAATCAACATGAAGTTTAACGCACAAGCATGATCCTATGGTGAATTTAAATTTTTTTTCACTTACCATTATCCTTACTTGTTTAAATAATTTGCATATTTAATAGGACAAACAAGCAAGTAGCAGATGTGGTATAAATTACTGTTTACTCTGTTTCAGACAATATTACAAAAGTTGACCCCCATGCTGGGGTTGCAACTCCAGGGGCCTCATGCATAACGCCGTGCATAGAATTCACACTATAACATGGCATACGGACAAAAGCAGAAATGTGCTTACGCACAAAAAAATCCAGATGCATAAATCTGTGCGAACGCCAACTTCCACGTTCTTCCGGTACATAAATCCCGGTCAGTGTGAAAAGTAACGCACGTGCATGCGCCTGCCGTCCCACCCCAACTCCTCCCAGAATTACGTCTCTTTGAATATGCAAATCAACATAAATAGCCCTTAAGCTCAGCGTTCCGTGAAAAGGCAATGGAAAAAGCACAGGAGGAAATAGAAGAATTTCAGCGAATACCAAGTGGAGGCAATGAAAAACGTGGTATTTGTTGGTTTAAACAGTGGTATAAACAACAAAAGGAAATTGATCGAGTGACATAGAGTGTCAGAGAAACTAGAAAGCTCAAGTTCATAAAGTCGCACAGTGCCCGAAATAAAAAAGTTGTCAGATATCAAAGTCGCCATGAAAAGGTGAGTCGTAGCCCACCGTCTGAATGTTATATGAAAGCTTATTAGAGTACAGAGAAAAGATTAAAAAAAATAGGCACACAGTGGGGGAAAAAAGCTTGAAATGTCAACTTTAATCTTTAAATTTCCACTTTAATCACATTTTACTTTGTCATTAAAGTAGAACATCTTTAACTTCATCTTAAAATTGTTTAATTTACTAGTTTCTCAAATCCTATCGTAACTAAAGTAGCACATTAAATGCTTTGTTTTGTATGTTCTTCTATGTGCTCTATGTGTGTGATTCACTATGTGTTTCTTAAATGGGCTCTCTTCCTCCGACAGGACACAGAATTCATTACATTCGTGATATTACAGCTCTCTGAATAATTAAAATACTGAGATGTATATTCAATATCATTTTCATGATGCTAGGAGTTAAAGCATGTTATTAAACATAGGAACATAGTGGCGCAGTGATTGTTCATGCCTCACGCAGGATGCTTGCTGCACCGTGTGCAACCTTCGATGAAATACCTTATTGCAGCAGTACTGTCTCTTTCAAACGTACTAACCTCCAATTCCTATCCTTCCTTTTCTTTCTCCGAGTAACCAATCGCCACGCAATCAGCTCTGTAATAGACATTAAGCAATCTGTAAGCTTAGAACGCCGATTCTTCAAAACTTTTAAGGAACATTGAAATATCTTCATAGTACATGTTTAATTATTCCATCCATCTATCTTTCCTGTTTAATTATTCCATCCATCTATCCTTCCCTTGTCACGCCAGCTCCAGCAAGAATACAGAGCGAGGCAGGAACAATCCATGAATGGAGCGCCAGCTCCTCACTAGCAGTGCAGCACTGTGTCCTAACATGTTTAATTATTAACAATATAAATTATTTAAATGAAGTTAAAGTTTTATCTGTATAATATAATAAACATATTTTGCTGCATTTCATCTTAAAAATGATATTGTCATCATATGTAAATATCCGATTTATAAAGTGGCTCAGGTTGTGCAATATTAGAACTGTATCGCAAGTTTACAGTGAGGTAATTGTACAAAGTGTTCTACAAGGAGCACTTGAAGGACTGATTGAGTGCATTTATAGTTCTTGGGATGAAACTGTTTCTGAACCACGAGGAAAGGCTCTGAAGCATTTGCCAAATGAGAGCAGTTCAATAGACAGCATGGCTGAGGCAGCGTGTGCTAGATGCTGTATACCGATAATTCTCTTTCCAGTCAGCTGCTGTAGAGCTGTGATTCCCCACTCAGATACAGTGATATAAATACTCAGAGTGGTGCAGTGAGACTAATGTGGAAAAAGATGATCCGCTGTGGCAACCCCTAACGGGAGCAGCTGAAAGAAGAAGAAAAAGGTTCTCTGCCTCGGAAACTGGAGGACGACCACCTGGCTGTGTGCTAATGGACTCTTTTCTGGAGTCACAAAATGAAATAGTGGATGCTACAAGAGATGTGGCCAATGAACTAAGGAATATCAGGACTGTAGGATGCGATATTATCCACTTATTAAATGAATTGGTTAAAAAATAAATGCTGCATCGGATTACCCATATTTATATTCTGCTAATTACAAAGTTGTAAGGCTGTCTGATTTGGCTGATCATTTGATTGGTTAGGGTCATCATACTTTATCTCTTCAGGTACAGGCAAGCCACAACTATGTGTCACATTATGTAGCACGCTACATGTTTGCACAATACGGTACACTATCTGTGGACTTTAGAGCAGCATTCCACCAGTCTTATCCAGGCAGTGCCAACAGCCCTTAAGCTTCCCTATAGTATGTTCTACCACTGCCTGAGCTTGAGAGTGGAAGTCATTATTATGTTGCTCTTGCTCAGTCAGTGGGTTGGTGAGTGGAGCGAGAAGCCATATCTTCAGCGGGTACATGCTGTCACCTAAGTAATCATGTTATATGGTTACCTCATACAGATAACTTACTATTTTGACCAAAGAGCTAATATTAAATGTCTTATCTAGTTGAGAAGCCAGCCATCACACACAACACCAATTTCAAGTTTGTTCCCAACACTACTGTTTCTCAGAATGAATGCATCATGAGTTGAACCAGGCTATCTCACCACAACATTAATGAGATGTATTTTTGCATCACAGATAACTTGCACATTAATAGAATGGAAATGCTTTCTGTTTACATAAGGAAACTCATTCTCTGAAGGCGCCTTCATAGCAATGTGTGTGTAGTCAACTGCTCTGATTACATTTGGAAAACTAAAAAGTGCTGTGAATTGCACTTTTATGTTTGCCTGCTCAACCAAAATCTAAGGAAATCTTATATATCTGGAAGAGAAGTGGATAATACCATCCCAAACAGCTGGCATGGCGCGACTCAGTGATGACTGAGATATACCAGATTGGTCAGCCAGTTCATGTTGAAAAGCTTCTGTGGCTAAAAACCCGAGGGTGGGCAGAACTTACAAAGGAACAGGTAGAGCACAATTCCTCAAAGTCTGCCTTTGTAAAGCCGGCCCCAGTTTAACACAGAGCTACAAGAGGATAGCTCTTGGAAATCAAAATCGACTTAGAAGCCAGTCATCATCATGAGATAAGAAATCAGTATAATCTCTAAATATGCGCTCTCTTCCAATTCTTCAATATGCAATGTCTTCTAGCCATGCTAAAGCAGCCATGGTAGTTGGAATAGTTTGGCCCTTTCATTCACCGTTATATTGTTACAGACTGATTACAATCAAGTGCCTTAAATTTGTAAATAACTGTGAAATATCAGTGTAAAATTTTGTTACACAAATATTTTTACAATAAAATTTTCATTAAACGAAGTATTTCTATGGTCCCGACAGTTTCTCCATATGACATGAGTCTATAGAAATCTCATTACTACAAAGTACATTCAGCAGATACTTTCATTATAGCGAAGTGACCTTGAAATGCTTGAATGAATCATCCACAGAGCAGTTTTTTCTGTGGTCGCAGCTCAGTTGTGCACAACGATCCCCAAAACAAAAACATTTTTTAAAAAAAAAAAAAAAATTCTTTGTTCGAACTATACCTGTACTGTTTTTTTTTTCTGTGGTTTTCAGTGATACCTTTTGCTTATTGCTCGTCAACATTTGAAAAACATCCATTGGAATTGAACTCATTGTCACCCTCCTATAGAAACGGCACAGACGAAAAAACAATAATAGTTCATATTAGAAAAAAAATGCTTTAAATATTTGCAGCTCTCGATTGTGGCATAAAGAAAAAAGACGTTGCCAGTGAATTCGGAATTTTGCCATCAGCACTGTCAACTTTCTTGAAAGACCGAGCAAAAAAGAAGAAAAATCTCAGGTTGCAAATGTAAGCAAACTGCTGCATTTGAAGATTCCAAAAAAGCAGTTTTTATGTGGTTCAGTGATGCTCGTTCAAGAAACATTTCTATGAATGCGGCACTCATTCAAGAAAATATGAGGTTTCTAAACTCTCTTGTGACCTCCCCCAACTGGACAACACGCCAAAGAGTGTCCCGAAGTGCGATCACCGCGTCTGTGGAAGACTGTTTATCCATTGCTGGGGCAACATCAGGCTATCAGCTCTGCTGCGGCTCTTCACCGAAGCAAACAGAAAAGATCTCAATGGGTGATGCAAGGAACATTGTAAATGCTGGGAACATGATTACTTGGCAACTAACCTGGCCACAACCCTGCCTGACTGCTGTGTCTGTTTATAGGAGAGTGGCAGATCCTGCTACAATAAATAACCCTGCTGTTCCTGTTTCAAGCTGAATAAAGCTGGTTTTGCTAAAGTACTGAGACTCAGCCTCATGTTTTGGGGTGCAAGACAGGGACATAGTAAATTCGTCATTAAATACGGGGGTCTTCCCAGACTGTCTTAAGACTGCTGTAGTTAAACCCCTACTCAAGAAAAATAATCTCACAAACATATGCAGTTTTTAATATTTGGAAAAAATTTGGAATTAACTTGCTTAGAGATCTTTATATAGACAACGTCTTTGCATCCTATGAGCAATTACATTCCAAATTTAACATTCCAGCTACACATTTCTTTCACTATCTTCAAATCAGAAACTTTGTTAAACAAAACCTTCCAGATTTTCCTCATCTTGCACCCTCATCCATGCTGGAAAAAATATTGCTCAATCTCAAGGATTTAGACTCCATCTCTACAATATATAAAATCATTTTACAATCCCTCCCTTTTAAAGATCCAAGAGGACACTGGGAAAAAGATCTTTCAATTAATATATCAGAAAAGGAGTGGAAAGTAGCAATACAGAGAATTCACTCGAGCTCCATATGCGCAAAGCATACAATTATACAACTCAAAATTATATATCGAGCACATCTGTCTCGACTAAAACTCTCCAAAATGTT
>JANRMT010028174.1:128257057-128287152 GCA_026402145.1 Polypterus bichir lapradei
AAATTTTTCCTTTTCTTTTTCATAACTTCTTTAACACAGTACGTCTCCGCTGCGAAGCGCGGGTATTCTGCTAGTGGTTTATAAAGCCTTAAATAATCTCGATCCATCTTATATATCGGAATGTCTGACACCCTATATTCCAAATCGTAACCTTAGATCCTCAAATGAGTGTCTCCTTACAATTCCAAAAGCTAAACTTAAAAGAACTGGTGAGGTGGCCTTCTGCTGTTATGCACCCAAAATCTGGAATAGCCTACCAATAGGAATTCACCAGGCTAATACAGTAGAGCACTTTAAAACACTGCTGGAAACACATTACTTTAACATGGCCTATTCATAGTGGCTCTAAAATCTGTACTGACCCCTACTCTCTCTTCTGTTTCTTTTACCGGTTTCTTTGTGGTGGCGGCCTGTGCCACCACCACCTACTCAAAGCATCATGATGCTCCAACATTGATGGACTAAAAGCCAGAAGTCTACGTGACCATCATCAAGTCCTTCCGTGAGAACCCTAAATACAAAGAGGACTGTTTCATTTATGTTAGGTAGAATGCCCAGAGGGGACTGGGTGGTCTCATGGTCTGGAATCCCTGCAGATTTTATTTTTTTCTCCAGCCGTCTGGAGTTTTTTTTTGTTTTTTCTGTCCACCTTGGCCATCGGACCTTACTCTTATTCTATGTTAATTAATGTTGACTTATTTTATTTTCTTACTATGTCTTTTATTTTTCTATTCTTCATTATGTAAAGCACTTTGAGCTACATTTTTTTGTATGAAAATATGCTATATAAATAAATGTTGTTGTTGTTGACTTAGAGTGCGACAATGATCTTTTAGGATTTGCTTCTGTGGCGCTTCACTGCAGCACTGTGAGCCTGCTGTTGCCCTGCCCCGGCAATGGACAAACAATCTAAGGCCGGAGTTATACTTCACGCGACGCATGCTGCAGCGGATGCTCCTGCTACGCAAGCGTTGTAATGTTTATACTTGCGCGGGTACTTTACATACATCTGGAGGAATCCACCAAGTGGCAGTGCGAGATATTATCACGGTGAGAACATGATCGGCTTATCTGTGTTGTGGATTGCCTAGAACACCTATTAAATTCTGATGACACCTCACCACAATATCTCTGAAGAGGATGTTTATTAATTAAATCACTCCAGGGATGTGTCCATTCCAGCAAGCATTGGGCACGAGTGAAAAACAGTCCCTTGACGAGGCCTCAGCTCATCGCAAGGTGAATACAAGCACACACATACACTAGCGTCATTTTAGCGGCACCAAATCCCCAAATCTGCCTATCTTTGGAAGGAAACCAGAGCACAGTGTGGAATACAAGCAGGAAATACCAGCAACATAACTCCCTGCGAGACAGCAGTGCTATTGCTCCACCACCGTGACACCCCAATGTGTGTAATTATTCCCCCATGTGTGTAATTAACAGTATTCATTATTTAAATGAAATTATATGTAAAATGTAACATACACACTTTAATGCATTTCATCATGAAAGTGATATCAAGTATAAATCTAAAGATTCTAAATGTGCAGAGAGTTGGAATATCATACATTTAATTTGTTCTGTGTGGTGATCTATTGCTGCTTTCTGCTGCTGTCAGGTCCAAGCTCGTAGCGATTAAAAACTGGGATGACGTTTACGACGGTCTGCTTTAATGATAAAGTAAACTACGAGGTTAAAGTGGACAATTCGAGATTAAAGCCTAAATTTACACTTTAATCACAAAATACACGTTTTCACCGTGTCCTTTATTTTTTTCTCAGTGGCTCAAATATAATGCTATACATTATGTTGCTGTTGTTAAGTTGCAAAAATAAAAAAAATTAAAAAGACGACACAAAAGATGGTATGTGAGACTTTTAAAATGTATCGTGTCATTACGTTCGGGAACTATCTACATGTGACAGAAAGCCTCTATGCAGATCCTACGGGATGAATGCTTCGATGTGGTGAAGCAAAATGCCGACATGCAGATGCATTCGTAGTGCTTTTATATTCAAGCGTCGCATATTCCTGATCGTAATGACACGATACATTTTAAAAGTCTCACATACCATCTTTTGTGCGGTCTATTTTTTTTTTTTTTTGGCAACTTCACATCGGCAACATAATGTATAGCGCTGTATTTGAGCCACTGAAAAAAAAATAAAAGACACGGTGAAAACGTGTATTTTGTGATTAAAGTGGAAATTTCAGCTTTAATCTCGAAATGTCTATTTTAACCTCGTAGTTTACTTTATTATTAAAGCAGACCATCGTAAACGTCATCCCAGTTTTTAATCGCTATGAGCTTCTTGGACCTGACAGCAGGTAAAGTAAAAAAATAAAAAATAGACGGCACAAAAGATGGTATGTGAGACTTTTAAAATGTATCGTGTCATTACGATTGGGAATATGCAACGCTTGAATATAAAAGCACCACGAATGCATCTGTATGTCGGCATTTTGCTTCACCACTTTGAACCATTCATCAAACAGCAAAGCGCGCACATTGATCCCCGAAGGATCTCCATAGAGGCTTGCTGTCACATGTAGATAGTAAACAGAGACTCTGACGTCACGTTCCGACTTTTAGCACACTGCGCCCCCTGACTTTTTGCTGGTACTGCAACTCGCGCAGGCGTTGAGTTAATTTCTGAGGACCTGCTCAGAGGACACGTGAAATGAACGTTGGGAACACGTGGCAGCCATGATGCGGGCACGTACGCGTTCTGAGTGTGAAGTATAAATCGGCCCTTACACAGACGCGGCAATCGCGCTTCGGGACGCACTTCAGCGTAAAGTTACCGTTGGGTGGGAGGGATCCCAAAAGAGTTCAGAAACCTCACAATATGAAGAAGAAGAAAAGTATGATTTGGCTTCTGATTGATAACAGTGCTGCCCACAAAATGCTTCCACATATAGATAATCTTCGCAATGAATTCCTCCCACCCAATTGCACAGCAGTGCTTTAGCCATTGGGTTTGGTTATCATTCACACCCTGAAAGTGTATTATCGCAAGGAAATGCTGAGAAAAATTCTCGTCAGCATAACTTGTAGACAGGAGAAGATTAAAATTAACGCGAAACAAGCTATTGAAATGTTTGCAAACGCCTGGACACAAGTTAAAAAAGCACTATTGCAAGAAATACATAATCTCATTACAATGAAATTTTCATTACAGTTCGTTGTAATGGAATTTTACCTGTATTTGATAAAGCCCTAGTCATGGATGCAAATCTAAAAAAATAAAGGGAAACCATACAGAAATAGTACCATGGATTTGACACTGGGTGCCACCATTTTGCCAAACCAAGCAGAAAAGTGCGTACCCATGATCTGAGACTGCCATGAAAATGTGCATAGCGTTACGCCAAGTGTAGTTTTTATACATCTTGACGTGAGTGTGGAAATGGGCATACGTAACATGTTAGTGTGTAGACACAATTTATACATGAGGCCCCTGTTCTCAATCAAACGTGAGATTTGTATCATGGATGTGCAGCAACTGCATGAAGCTATCATGTCCATATGGACCAAAATCCCTTAGGATTTTTTCCAGCACATTTTTGAATCTATGCCAGGAAGAATTACAGCAGTTCTGAAGGCAAAAGGGGTTGCAACCTAGTACTAGCAAGGTGTACCTAATAAACTTGACAGTGTGTATATATATCACAATTTACAAGAAAAAAATATGACCATAAATGGCTTTCACTACATAAACTTCTGAGTTTAGCAATAAACTAATACAGGACAGTTTTTTTTTTTTAAGAGAATCATATCTTGTTGAAAAATGGATTGTACATTCTTCTTCCTCAGTTCTGCTGTATTTATGGTACAAATGCAAAAAAACATGCAAAATTGCTACATTTTATATGTCCCACATCAAAAAGGAAACAGAAAATAGTTTTGTTTATGCTATGCTGATATTCTGATACATTAAAATGAATTAACAATTACATTAACTATAAAACGAGCAGTGATTTCAAGTATGCTAGGTCCATAAAAAAAATTAACTTCTGAATGATTTAAATTGCACGCTTTTTCTTTTTCAACTGCAATTTTCCAGTGTGAAAATAACATCTTTTTTCTAATATACTCTACAATATATGCATTTAAGCCATTGTCGTACAGCTTTGTATTTGTAGTGCAGTAGGAAAGTTGTCACCATTGAACAGTGCTATATTAACACCTTTTATTATCTACGGAATAATTTGGAATATATTAACATTTCCATTTGAAACACTTACAATTTTACCTTGGACAATCCAACTGGAACCGTTCCAAATTCTAATATGATTGTCCCACTGGATTACCAAGAGGCTTTTCCCATGCAGAGAACAGATAAAATCCTAGTTAATAATGTAAAAGGATTTCCAAAGTGAATTACAGACTACGCTGACTGATCTCATTTATTGATAACGATACATATCTTTATCTTACTGACGTCAACTACATTTCACACGTCATTTAAAATGTCCTTAAGGCCAATGCAAATTATGTTAGAAGAAACCAAATTAAACGTCTGGAAAATAATTGTAGAAAATTTAAATCAGGACGGCGTAATAATGTCAGATAAGACTTACAACAATCAGTTTTGTGGCCTCAAAATGTAAACACTGTGCCGCATTTATCGTGGGCAGCAGCTGAACTGTGCGGATAAACTATTATTTCGAATTTATAGTAACGGCTAATCACCATCAGGGTCCTTGCCTGTATAAATAGTTAAAAGAACCAGCATAAACGACTGTCATACTTCTATTGTATTACCCTAAAGATATTACTGGAATAAAAGAATACTATGGCATACAGTACAGTATTTTCAAATTTAATTCTGCCTCGTTTTTTAATAAAACAATCTGGTAACTAGGCCACACTTCTTGATTGAAGTTAAATGGAATTTAGGCGCATGACCACAGATTCTAACTGCTCTTAGAAGTATTGAATAGTATCCAGAAAAATAAAAGACCTCTCAACTTATATAAGCGCTGATGTCGTACCAATTTTAAAATCGGGTGATAAGTTAAAAGAATACCTCTCTGCTAAGAAAATTTACGCTAAAATGCCCAGCATTTAAAAATCTATCCCAAGCAGTATTACGCAACAACTCCGCTTCAGAGACAAGATGGCGTTGCTTTTGAATGACGCGATTTCAGCTCCTCCTAAAGCAACTACGACTAACTTGATCGACAGTCTCCATGTCAACGGAAACTCCCCCGCCTATCTTCAAACGACGCGGCTTTTCATCCGGGAACTAATTAGTTTTTGATTGACAGTCGTCATAGCAACGTTCTTCGACAGCCGCCATTTTGTTATTCGGCTTAATTTTTAAATCGTTTGCCTTCCCGCCGGAATAATTAATTTGCGTTATACAAACAGCAATGTGTGCCCGTATGATGCTTCAGTAATGCATAGTTGGGATACATTTTGGCAAGCGTGGAAAGGTATGCTTGAGAAGATAACTGTATTTCATTTTTTGTAGTTGGGTAGCACCGAGCGGAGCGGTTGGTATTCCGTCAGCCTTGGTCTACCTCTCTCTCTCTCTCGTCCTCGTCCTGTGCCCCCCTCTCTCTCTATCTAGCTCTCTCTCTCTCTCACTCACTCACTCACTCACCCCCCCTCCCTTGCTCGCTCTCTCTCTCTCTCTCTCTGTATGGTCCGCCGGGCCGGTTCGCTGCGCAGGTTTGGAACGCGCGCCATTTTGTGAAATTTACGGAAAAACCTTGCCCAAGAAAACGCGATTTATCACGAATGGGTCGGCGAGTTTTTTAACAGAAGAGCTTCTGTGGGGAATGTACAAATACAAATGGAAACCTATTATCGACGTCACTCATTTCATCTGGTAATATAACAATGTACGTTTTTTTTTTTCTTTCTGGAGCCAGCGTTTGATCGCATAAGTTTGTGTTTAGTAGTTACTGAAGAGGCGCTGTTGATTTTGGGGGAATTGACAGCGTCCGGAGAAGAGAGAATTTGCTTTTTTAATCCCAGAGGCGTTTTAATTTGGAGGGTATATGGAGAAACTGGATCTTTTTCCCTTCTTTTTTATTTTTGATTAAACGGTGGTCGTGCGTGGCCTTTACGGAAAAATCACTCCGCAAGACGGAGGAGAAGGACCTGCAGAAGAAAGGTATTAAGACATGGTTTAAAAGGGAACCATAAAAAGGTGGGTACATTTCATCACGGCATAAATTTATATTTCGGTACTGCTAGGAATCCTTAAGTGTAGGTGTACAGCGAAAGGATAGAAAATGCAAGAGTGACAGCGTCTTGAAGCGGCAGCATATATGAAAAGGGGATGTGCATAGCGATTCAGATTAAAAAAAAAAAAAAAAAGTTAACATGTCAAAATTGGATATGGATTGCATCTTCAACAACCGGGGAAGAGACTTCATCAGTCTTAATTTAAAAACTAAAAATGAAGTTTTTCCTGCACCTAATAATGCATAGAAAGTTATGAGGCGTTGAAATGTGTAGTTTATTAGTGGGATTAAAAAAAACTTATTTAATGTATTTGTTGTCTGACGCGCCTTTTGAGTATATATTCATTTTTATTTACTTTGTTGTAAAGCTCGTTTAGAACACCTCTCCTTTGCGAGCTACCCTTTTAGCTGTAGATCGCAGATTTGACTAGGCCGTGTCAAGACCTTGAATGCATTTTTGTACGAAGAGCTTGCGTTTGTTTATAACTTTGCTTTGCATTTTTAAGTTGCAGCATCAATGTATTGTTGTGTCGCCAAAATCCATGTTGCCAGGTAGAGGAGGGCTATATTTGTCACGCCGGTAGAGTGACATCGGCATAGCAGAACCACCCCCCTTGACAGTTAGGTGATCTGTGCTTCCCTTTGCACTCGCCGCTTGACGTCATGAGTGTCGATGTAACGCATGAGCCATGTTTCTATTTTATTTTTGTTTGCTAGAACATAATTATATTTACTTTATTTCACCTTGTAGCCGATTGTCGTTAAACTTCTATGTAACATCGAGCACCTGGCGATCAGTAGAGAGTCAATCTTCGTCTTAATAACTTTGACAGTTTCCACCTAGTATTTAAGAAAGGGCACACTGAATGCCACTTGTCCCCTGCTGTTAAATACGCTTGGTCTTTAAGAGTATATCCTTTTCTGCAGACCTTGAGGGCTGGGGCAGTAAAATTGGACTTAACGGTATGCTTCAAGTGGAGTACAAAGTATGTTTTTGTTACTTTTTTCCTAGTGTCAGCCTGTGGTCACAGGTTTTGTACTTTTTCCAGAGTTTGATTCATTAATTCATTTGACAACTCTTAACATTAAGTCGTGCAGATCCCGTGTAATATTAGGTACAAGGCAGAAACCAACCTTGGATGGCATACCAGTCGCTTGTAATGTATTTTTAGATAGTTACATTAAGGTAACACCGTTATGGTAATTTTCGATCTCTGAGCGTTCGTCCTAGTGGATTTGATGCAGTGGGTGTAATGGCTAGACAAGGCACTTGCCTTCTTTTGGCATCATTCTTGGCAGCACAGTGCCATGATCATAGATGATGGTGGCACAAAAAGGTTTGTGGACTAAACTGGAAATTTATTTTCTCTCTACCTTTTTAATACTAAATATTTCAGAGAGGCAGCTACTTGTGAAAACACAAAGCACATAGATTCATAGGGTACCAGATTAGCTGTATGCTATATAATTATAGACAAAGAAACAATAGTTTAAACAATATAAAGAATGTTATATAAACTAATGTAGATTCATTCTTAAAACTCTGAAAACAGTGGCCTGTGTTCAAATTGCAGCTGAAACTAACTTAACTGTCTGAACTGATGTCAGTCTTGAATGTGTCATGCATGCACATAATTAATAAAAATGAATGTCTGACTAATAGACTCGCCACAAACGCTAAAAAAACGGGTGATGCCCTGATCATTGAAATGTTTTCAGTGGAGGCCACCTGCAAATTCTTTAGCCTTCGATGGCAAGGGAGACAAATCAAAAACAAAAGATCATAACTTTTGATTTGAGAATAATTTTCTCTTCCATCTCTGAACTTAGGAACATGTGGACACGAGAGGAATCCAGATTAATGGGAGTGAGATGTAAAGGGCTTGGGGGGAAAACAGTTGGCTTGACAGTTCTTAGAAAGTATGTGGTTACATACTGTACCAGCATGCATTTCTCTTAGAAATGTGGGCTCAAGAATAGGCAGTGTAATTGATTGACATAGTATAGTCCATCCTCATTAGTGTTGAGAATGTGATTGATTGTACTCATTATACATTAGGATCTAGACGAGAACAGGCCATTCCTATTTTTCTAAATTCTTCTAAATATTTCTGATTCTTGATTTTTAAAAAAAAAATTATTATTTTTTTTTTTTTTTTTAAAAAGAAGTCTAGTTTTGAAAGTCCCTAAAGTCTTACTGTCTACCACAATACTTGGTAGCTTATTCCAAGTGTCTATCATTCTTTATGTAAAGAAAAACTTCCTAAGGTTTGTACGAAATTTACCCTTAACATGGTACCAACAGTGTCCCTGTGTTCGTAATGAACTTATTTTAAAATAAGTCTCGATCCACTCTACTAATTCCCTTCATAATTTTAAATACTTCAATCATGTCACGTCTTAATCTTCTTTTGCTTAGTCTGAAAAGGCTTGGCTCTTTTAATACTTCTTCATAACTCATCCCCTGTATCCCTGGAATCGGCCTCATTGTGCCTTTCTGGACCTGTTCTAGGGCTGCTATGTTCGTTTTGTAGCCTGGAGACCAAAATTGCACACAGTATTCCAGAGGAGGCCTCACCAGTGTGTAATAAAGGTTGAGCATAACCTTCTTGGACATGTTCTCTGCACATTTTTCTATATAACCAAACATTCTGTTTGCCTTCTTAATGGCTACTGAATACTGTCTGGAAGTTGGTAGTGTAGAGTCCACTACGACTCCTAAATCCTTCTCATAAGGTGTACTTTCAATTTTCAGACCTCCCATTGTGTATTCTAGCCTATCGTTTTTACTGCCTATGTGTAATACTTTACATTTTCTGACATTAAACTCCATCAGCCACAAATCTGCCCAAGTCCTTCAGCAATGATTTAACAGATTCCAAATTATCTGCCAGTCCACCTATTTTTGTATCATCTGGAAACTTAACCAGCTTGTTACTTATGCTCCCATCTAAATCATTTATATGTGTTAAAATTACCAGCAGCCATAGCACTGACTCCTGTAGAACACCACTCTTAACATCAGCCAATTGTGATAAGGTTCCTTGCACCATAACCCTCTGCTTTCTGCATCAGAGCAAATTCTGCATCCATCTACAAACTAACACCCTGAACTCCCACTTCTTTTAGTTTGATGTCCAACCTCTCATGTGGCACCTTATCAAATGCTTTTTGACAGTCCAGATAAAGATCATATGCTCCACTTTGATCATATCCTTTTGTTGCTTCCTCATAGAATTCTAGCATGTTAGTAAAACATGACCTCCCTCTTCTGCATCCATGTTCACTGTTCCTGTACTTGCCATGTTTTGCTCAATCTCATCCCTAATAATTCCTTCTATTAATTTTCCTGTGTTGCATATTACGCTTACTGGCCTATAGTTGCTTGGATCTGCCCAGTCAGCCTTTTTATATAACAGGATGATAATTGAAATTTTCCTGTCCTTAGGAATCTCCCGAGAGCGAATTGACTTCTTAAAAATATATATCTAGGTTTTATGTCTGTACTCGCAAGCCTTCTTAAGAAACTCGACGGTAAATATCTGGGCCTGGTGATTTAATTTCAGCCTGTTTAATCCAAGCAGTACTTCACTCTCTACAATTTCTAAATCACTCAGAATTTCCTTAGTAATCTCATTTATAGCTGGGAGGTTATCACTTCCTCACTCTTGAAGACCTCAAAAAAAAATGCAAGTTTAGAGTGTCCTCTATTTTGCTGTTTATCTTTTAATTCCCTTTTACTATTTCTGATGCACTTCACCTCCTCCTCCTCATCCTTGCCTGTTTTTTTACTACTAAAAAAATACTGAAAGAATCTTTTAGGGTCGTTTTTCGCATTATCTGCTATATTCTTCTCCAGATGTCTTTTAGCCACCCTAATATACTACTTAATGGTTGCCCTCATGTTCTCATACTACCTACTATTCACTTTAGAGTTTATTAGTCTTTTACGCTTTATATAACTATTTTTTTACTTTGCAGCTTTTTTTAACTCTATTAACCTACTGTAGAGTTTTTAAAATTTCCTTTTAATTCAAAATTTAGGCATGTACTTGTCTTGCATTACATGTAAAATATTTTTAACCCTGTTCCACTGCTCCTCAACTGTCTCCACACTTAAAAAGCTTATCACAGTCTATCTTTCTTAGACTTTGCCGCATCTTCTCAAAATTTGCCCTTCCAAAGTTAAACTTAACAATTTTAGTTTTTGCATCTGCACTCTTAAAAAATACTGAGATTTGTATTATGTTATGGTCACTTGACCCTACTGGTTCAATCAACTCGATACCCTCAGTTCTATCTTGATTATTACAAAATACTAAATCCAGACAGGCTTCACCCCACGTTGGTGCTTTAACATACTATGTTAAAAAACAGTCACCGATTACTTCTAAAAACTCCTGCTCTTGTGCTCCGCCATTTGCGAAGTCATGCCAGTTAATATTCAGATAATTAAAATTCCCCACGACTATAATATCCCCCTGTAAACATGCCTTTTTAATATTACTAAAATGATATGTGTTGAAATTGCTGTCAGCATTCAGTGGTGAATAACACACTCATAAAATAAGGCCTCTTTCCCTAATGCTTTCCAGGCTAAGCCACATGTCCTCACTAAGATTTAAACTTGCATTTAAATTCTGTTTGACATAATCAGCAACCCCATATCTTTTTCTGTACTGTGTATCTTTCCTAAAAATATGTATCTCTCTGTTATAGTCATTCCTATCTATGTTATTTAGAAGGGTTTCCATTATTGCTATAATATCCTAATTATGCTCTGCCACATACAACTCCAACTCACTGCAAGACCTAACATTGGGGCTACATCAGGTTGCCTCCTTCCTTTGGCATGTCCTGGGGACCTTTCAAAATGTTAGTGTTTTCACAGTGTACATGTACCATCAATATGAATCATATACAGGTGCCGGTCACAAAATTAGAATATCATGACAAAGTTGATTTATTTCGGTAATTCCATTCAAAAAGTGAAACTTGTACATTAGATTCATTCATTACACACAGACTGATGTATTTCAAATGTTTATTTCTTTTAATTTTGATGATTATAACTGACAACTAATGAAAGTCCCAAATTCAGTATCTCGGAAAATTAGAATATTGTGAAAAGGTTCAATATTGAAGACACCTGGTGCCACACTCTAATCAGCTAATTAACACAAAACACCTGCAAAAGCCTTTAAATGGTCTCTCAGTCTAGTTCTGTAGGCTACACAATCATGGGGAAGACTGCTGACTTGACAGTTGTCCAAAAGACAACCATTGACACCTTGCACAAGGAGGGCAAGACACAAAAGGTCATTGCTAAAGAGGCTGGCTGTTCACAGAGCTCTGTGTCCAAGTACATTAATAGAGAGGCGAAGAGAAGGACAAGATGTGGTAGAAAAAAGTGTACAAACAATAGGGATAACCGCACACTGGAGAGGATTGTGAAACAAAACCCATTCAAAACTGTGGGGGAGATTCACAAAGAGTGGACTGCAGCTGGAGTCAGTGCTTCAAGAACCACCACACACAGACATATGCAAGACATGGGTTTCAGCTGTTGCTTTCCTTGTGTCAAGCCACTCTTGAAAAAGAGACGATGTCAGAAGCATCTCGCCTGGGCTAAAGACAAAACTGCTGCTGAGTGGTCCAAAGTTATGTTCTCTGATGAAAGTAAATTTTGCATTTCCTCTGGAAATCAAGGTCCCAGAGTCTGGAGGAAGAGAGGAGAGGCACAGAATCCACATTGCTTGAGGTCCAGTGTAAAGTTTCCACAGTCAGTGATGGTTTGGGGTGCCATGTCATCTGCTGGTGTTGGTCCATTGTGTTTTTTGAGGTCCAAGGTCAACGCAGCCGTCTACCAGGAAGTTTTAGAGCACTTCATGCTTCCTGCTGCTGACGAACTTTATGGAGATGCAGATTTCATTTTCCAACAGGACCTGGCACCTGCACAAAGTGCCAAAACTACCAGTACCTGGTTTAAGGACCATGGTATCCCTGTTCTTGATTGGCCAGCAAACTCGCCTGACCTTAACCCCATAGAAGATCTATGAGGTATTGTGAAGAGGAAGATGCAATACGCCAGACCCAACAATTCAGAAGAGCTGAAGGCCACTATCAAAGCAACATGGGCTCTCATAACACCTGAGTAGTGCTACAGACTGATCGACACCATGACACCCCGCATTGCTGCAGTAATCCAGGCCAAAGGAGCCCCAACTAAATATTGAGTGCTGTACATGCTCATACTTTTCATGTTCATACCTTTCAGTTGGCCAACATTTCTAAAGAATCCTTTTTTGCATTGGTCTTCATTGATATTCTAATTTTCTGGGATACTAAATTTGGGACTTTCATTAGTTGTCAGTTATAATCATCAAAATTAAAAGAAATAAACATTTGAAATACATCAGTCTGTGTGTAATGAATGAATCTAATATACAAGTTTCACTTTTTGAATGGAATTACTGAAATAAATCAACTTTGTCATGATATTCTAATTTTATGACCAGCACCTGTACTCATCATTGCCTCCACCTCTAATACCCTTTGTTTTAATTGGAATGGCAAGCATTGCTGGTCTGCAAGTTTCTGTTGACACTTCAGGTAAGGACGTTTTGGATAATATTTCACTTTTATTTTCCTTATTTACTTTGAGTTAAGCTAAGTGGCCCTAATGAGTTAATTTACCAGGCAACGCTGACCTGAGCTTTCATATAAATTACTCTAATATCCATATCAAGTATTGTATTGTATATGATCAAAATCCAGTCTGGAAGTTGGCACTCAACTGTATATAGTTTGCTGTTTTCCTGCTTTCATAAAAATATCACGTCTGTGTCACGTGAATGAAAAATAAAATCTGAATTGGGTCACCTTTAGCAGCAGTGTGAAATATGGATGTTTCAGTGTTTTTGTTGATAGAAGCAAAATGCTAAGTATTGGTGATTATGTAAATTGCAGAGCTGGCGAAATGTCATCTAATTAAACAAGAGATTCAGTTCATAATAATGAACAGAAGTTTAAGAAATTGGTTTAAATGAAAATCTGTACCAACTACACTTTTCTGGAAAGTGTTTGGCCTTAAGTAATATAAGAGGTTATTGTGGCTGGATTGGTAAATCACGTGTACGGCAAGGTTATTATAGTTTTGCCTTTGTATATTAGTTTTTATTTCTGCATCGTTTTTGACCTTACTTGGAAATTCAGTTTAGTTTTAGTTGTCCATCATGTATTTTTAGTTTTAATTTAGTTTTTATTTTACAAAGATATTTCTTTATAATTAGTTTCAGTTTTAGTAATTATGGTACAGTTAAAGAGCTACTATGGAGTTTAGTTTTGTGTCACAATGATACAGAACTGTACACTTAACGGGTTTGGATATGCGTTTTTAATGTTAGCGGAAGCTCACTACACTACATGGTTTACTATCTGGTTTTGTTTTTGTCTGATAAAAACAAGCATAATCAAAACCAGGTACTGAATATGAACAATTTTACACAATTTTATAATTTGTAAAATATTTTCCATGTCATTTGTGCTGAACAAAGCTGCGCTGACTGTTGACACTTTTTTCTTTTGCTTTTACTGCCCAGAATGGGCCAATTTGTAATGAAATTTAGGTGAATTTTAAGATGTGAGGGTTTTTTTACTCTAAACGTCTACAGCATACAACATATCCTGCTCTGACAGTGTGCTTATAATGAATGCCTTCAACATTGCTTTCAAAAATCTCAAATACTGGGCTTTATTTTCTACCAGCCATATTGATCTCTGATTCTATATCAGGCACAGTTTATAGACAGAATTTTGCCACCTGAAAAGATATAAAAAATTAGAAAACAGAATCTACTGTGTTTTGACAGGTGTGATCAAGAAAATCACAGGGGCTTGGAAGAACAAGGCTCTTAGGCTTGAATCAGTGTGCAGACCCCACCTAGCTGTATTGAGGGAAACACAGAAAAAGAAGCATGTAGTGTCAAGGTTAGGGGCAGTAACACTTGAAAAACCCATCATAAGAACAGTAAACCCATAATGAGCAGAATAAGAGCAGATAATAAGAGTATGGACTGGCACAAAATGAAAGAGACAGCATCTGAGTTTAAGAACAATATATACATTATCTAAACCTATTTATCCAGAGGAGGATTGCAGGAAACCTGAAGCATACCCCAGCATGCTTATATGCAAGGCAGGAAAAAATCCCTGGTATGCAATATGTATGATATGGCTGATGTTAAGAACAAAAAGAATATGATATTTCAACTATCTATTTTGAGAGAGAGAAACATCGAAAAAATTGGGACATATTTTAAAACATAATTCTGCTATTGGATTATTTTCACAATATCAGGTATTTTGAGCTGTGAATAGTAACTAAAAAAGATTAATAAATATAGCATTAATACAAAAACACATTAGTATGTTTAGACTTGGCAGACTACCTACCTGTAGTTCAGTAGAGACATTGCCAACTCAGGAATTTTACAAGGTTTGTATCGCTTTGTTGTTAAACAACGTTTTTAAAGCAAAAGTGATTGGTCAGTAACAATATGCTGATCTTGTATGATGACCGTCAGTGTCTCGATCAGTGCCGTTTTGTTTTCAAAAATTGGGAGTGGTCTCCCTTAGACTTTCTCATGTACTCTGATATTGGGATGGATATTTGAGGAGTAAAAAATGATTATATTCTGTACATTAAAGAACCATAAACAACAAATCAAATCAAATGAATAATATATTGAACAAATTATTACAGAAGTAAAGTTGACTAAATCAGACTCTGCAGCTGCATGAATAAAAAAATTGAGTATGTGTTCAGGTAAAGTACCACTTCCAGTTGATGGATTTGGCCCAAAAGTTAATACAGATCTGCAATTCTGGTGTAACAACCACATGCCAAATTTCATCCATTTATCTAGTTGCGTTTTTGAGTTATTGTTTTTATATAAACACACACACAATTCCAAAAAACTTTCTCTACACCTTGTATACTTAGTGTGTGAAGTGGCAGGTGAATTACTGTCAACAAAAAGCCACCTTGTTCCTGTCTTTTGACTCAGAATGAGCGGTATGCCATTCAGTTGTGGTAGATGTGTTGTGAGATTCACCACTGTACTCTCCTGGGGCCTCATGTATAAACGGTGCGTACACACAGAAATGTTGCATACGAATGTTTCCATGTTCAAATCGCGATGTATAAAATCTAAACTTGACGTAAAGCCACGCACATTTCCACGGTAGCTCATACCCTGTCTTACGCAAGTTCTCCGCTTGGTTTTGCAGACTGGCGGCACCCAGCGTCAAAGCAATGCTACTGTTCCTGTGTGGTTTATCTTTCTTTTTCAGTTTCACATCCCTGACGCGGCTTAATAGATACACTGAAATTACCCACATTTTTATTAGTTTAATGCATCTGATTGTAATTAACCTGTAACAATATAATGGTCCACAGAATGGTCAAACTATTCGAAATACAATAGCTGCTTTAGCGTTGTTACTGTCACTGCACCTTCTTCTTCTTTTAGCTGCTCCCATTAGGGGTTGCCACAGCGGATCATCTTTTTCCATATTACTCTCACTGCACCACTCGGAGCAGCTGATCGGAAAGAGAATTATTGGTATACAGCATCAAGCATATTCTGCCTCAGCCATGCTTCCTATTTGAATTGCTTCTCACACAGCAAACGCTTCAAAACCTTTCTGGTACGGACCTTGCGGTTCAGAAACGGTTTCATCCCGAGAGCTCTAAACGCATGCTATCAGTCCATCAACTGCTCCTTGTAGAACTGTTTGTACTCATAAGTACAATTACCTCACTGTAAACTTGCGATACAGTTATAATATTGCACAACCTGAGCCACTTTATAAAGCGCGTATTTACATATGATGACGATATCATTTTTAAGATGAAATGCAGCAAAATATGTTGATTATATTATACAGATAAAACTAACTTTATTTAAATAATCTAGATTGTCAATAATTAAAGGACACAGTGTCGCTATGCTAGCAAGGATTTGGTGCTCCGTTCACAGATTGTTTCTGCCTCGCACTGTATGCTTCACTGGGACTGGTGTGAAGGGTAGAATAATTAAACACATACTATAAAGATATTTCATTGTTCCTTAAGTTTTGAAGAATCTGCGTTATTAGCTTACAGATGGTATAACGTCTATTACAGAGCTGATTGTGTGGCGTTTGGGTATTTGGAGAAAGAAAAGGAAGGACAGGAAGTGGAGGTTAGTACGTTTGAAAGAGACAGGACTGATGCAATAAATTATTTCATCGAAGGTTGTGCACAATCACTGCAGCACTGAGTTCCCATGTTTAATAACATGCTTTAACTCCTATCATCATGAAAATACCACGTATACATCTCAGTATTTTAGTTATTCAGAGAGCTGTAATAACACAAATGTAATGGATTTTGTGTCCTGTCGGAGGAAGAGAAACCTGGTTTACGAAGCATGTAGTGATTCACACATATAGAGCACATAGAAGATGAAATGCAAAACAAAGCATTTAACGTACTGCTTTAGTTACGATGGGATTTGAGAAACTAGTAAATTAAACGATTTTAAAATTAAGTTTAAGATGTTCTACTTTAATGACAAAATAAACTACGCGATTAAAGTGGAAATTTTGAGATTAAAGTTGACATTTCGTGCTTTTTTTCCCCACTATGTGCCTTTTTTTTCTCTGTACCCCAATAAGCTTTTATATGACACTAAGACGGTGGGCTACGACTGACTTTTCACGGCAACTTTGATATATGACTTCTTTTTTTATTTCGCGCACTGTGCGGCTTTGTGAACTTGAGCTTTCGACTTTCTCTGACATGCTATATCACTCGATCAGCCTCGTTTTCTTGTTTATACCCCTGTTTAAACCAACAAATAGTATGTTTTTCCTTGCCTCCACTTGATATTCGCTGAAATTGTTCGCTGAGCTTAGGGGTTATTTATAGTGATCTACATATTCAAAGAGGAATAATTCTGGGAGGAGTTGGGGCGGGACAGCAGGCGCGTGCATGTGCGTTACTTTTCACGCTGATCGGGATATATGTAGCAGAAGAATGTGGAAGTTTGCGTACGCACAGATTCCTGCATCTAGATTTTTCTCTGCGTATGCACATTCCTGCTTTTGTGCTTACGCCATGTTATAGTGTGAGTCGTACGCACGGTATTATATATGAGGCCCCTGGAGTTTTTGATCTCCTTTGAATATGAGACTGGAAAAAAGTTTTCTGTTCTGACTTGTGTTTCCTTGCAAAAATTTTTTGTAAACACACGCGCACACTGTTACACGTGTTTGCAAGCGTGTAATGCAGCACCATAATTTAGTAGAGTTGAGGTAACCTTCAACTTACTGGGATGACACCGAATCTTCCTCCTCCTACAGAGCCTGAATTGATATGTTTCCTGTTCAAATGTTTGTGCATGTCCATTGTGCTCTTGTGCCATACAAGGTCAGACTTGCATATTTTGCAACTCACAAATTTTTTTTTTTGCGTTCAGAGTAAAGTGCTCCTAAATTCTTAAGTCACACTGTCTTTACTGGGACTTGTTTACCGTATACCTTTTTCAAATGCGTTCACAACTGAATGAAGTAGTGATGCAATTACGTGGCACAACGTACCCAGCATAATGATGTTATCAACTAATTCATGAAAGTGGTTGTTCCTGTCGTTTTTAATTATTGATTATCAATTATGATTATTTGTTATTTTAGCCCAATCTCCCTTGTGCTACTGAGCTCCTGAATTGATAACACAAATTTTAGGTTTTTATTTGCTCTCACTGTCAAGTCTTTTGTGCAGCATCTTTTCCCCTCTCTCTGACTCCCTGACAGTAAATTTAAAACACATGGACTGGTGGAATTTGGGGCGGGTGTTTTGGGAAGAAACCCAGTGGGTGTAGCCTTTTTTAATGGTTGTCCCTAGATGTGTATTCTCGTTTTAGAATCGTGTATGGCCCTGCAAAACTAGTAAGGAAGAGGTTGAGTATATGTGAAAAGAACTGAACAAAAGTTGTAGGTATGCATTTAATCCAGCTTGTGCCAAGGGGTAACTTTAATCAACCCAATTTAGGAACACAAGGAGCTTATTCTATGTTAATTAATGTGACTTATTTTATTTTCTTACTGTCTTTTATTTTTCTATTCTTCATTATGTAAAGCACTTTGAGCTACATTTTTTGTATGAAAATTGTGCTATATAAATAAATTTTGTTACTTAGTAAACAACAGGTTTGTTAGCTTAACAACAGTGTTTGTCTTTTATGTGTAAACTTGTTAAGCATGTTAGCCTTGTCTTCTTGAAAAAATCTTATATTATGGATACATATTTATGTAC
The DNA here is from genome assembly GCA_026402145.1 of Polypterus bichir lapradei. Taxonomy (NCBI): domain Eukaryota; kingdom Metazoa; phylum Chordata; class Cladistia; order Polypteriformes; family Polypteridae; genus Polypterus; species Polypterus bichir. The sequence goes on from JANRMT010028174.1 coordinate 128,275,623, forward strand.
ATATTAGTTGAATTATGCATTTTAAGGAATTTTTATTTTTTAGTATTTTATGTTCACTGAAAAATAAGCCTACAGAATTTCATTGTTATCAAACAATGAAGAATTAATACCAAAGTTAACGCAGGACATAAGGATTCTACATGTCTGGTATGCAGGTACTTAGTATAAAGTGCTTGTTAAAAGGTTAAGAAAAAAATCAATATTGGCCAGTCAATTTTTAAAAAAAAACAAAAAAAAAAAAAGAAAAAATGAACAGTATTAAAGTAAAAATCAAAAAACACGCCTGATCGGAACATCCTTAATAGGTTTCTTTTAGAAGAAAAAGTGATGCAAAAGTAATACATTGTAATACATTACTTTTAAAAGTAACCATATTCCATATTTGTTACTGTTTTGTAAGTAATGTAATTAAGTTACTTTTTAAAAGTAATGTTTCCTGCCCTGGTCCCTTGTTTGTTTTATGTAAGAATGTCTTTTTTTTTTTTTTTCCTCCTCTTTCTTTTTCATATTGTAAAGACTACACTATTGACAGAACAAAAGTATTAGACTAATTTGCATTGTAATCGTGGCTTAAATTAAAATGAAAAGCAAAACTTTGTGCTATTGACTGATTAGTGTTTCACTGTGTAATTGTTTCTGTTATACAAAACTGTTCAATAAACTGAAATAATTCAATATGCCTAGGCAAGTGCTCGTTAAGACGGCTTTGTATTAGAAAGTAATTAGTTGTTTCTGCTTTATAGAATAATATTAATATGCTTGAATGTTGAGTAATGAGTAATGTTTTGATTAATGTCTGCTTAATGCACATTTAGTTTCAATTAAAAATTGCTGTTACATTTTTTTTTTATTGAACAGTAGCCTCATTTTTAGCATAAATAAACAAAGATGGATGAATTGGTGATTATTAAGAAATCATACATGTCAATTTAACTGTGGTTGGTGCTTGCTCAGAACGGTTTATTGTATAGGCAATCAAAGATACGATCATGTCGCGCTGGCGCTTTGACAACAAAGACACCCGTGCAAAACGTGTGAAAACGACACATTTGCTGCAGTCTCGGACATCTGGCAACTTTTGTTGAGAACTGTGTTTTGATTTACAACTCGGGGCAAAGACTTTCCAAATCTTTCGTAATAAAACTTATGGAGCCATTTCTGGACAAAGGCAGAATCGTAACAACAGACAGCTTCTTCCCAGCGATTTTGCTGGCTAATAGACTGCTGCGCCGTGACACAAGCGCATGTGTTTATTTAATATTTGGACTAAAGTCTTCACACATTATACACTTCACGTCATTATTAGCATAACATTGAAAAAGTTTCTGCTTTAGGTATGTGTTCAGGATTTCTTGACTTGCATTTCTTTTCATCCTACACTTACACAAATCGTTGTAGTCGCGTAACATACATGAAATGTATGTATTCCAAATAACGATATATTATTTACCCTATACAACTTAAGGCACCTCTGTGCCAGTTAAAGAGACTTGAGCTCTGAGAATTTTGTGATGGACTTAGTTCTGTGAGTTCAGGTTTGGGGTGGGGGGTGGGGGTTGAAATAGCAGGCTGATTGTGCCAAAAAGACGCTGACCAGGAGAGGTGCGAAGGAATTTAAGGTAATTGGGACGTACCTGATGAGCGTTTTTTTTTTTTTTTTTGGGAGTAAGAGCAGCCTGTTTGACTGCATCTCCCCGCAAGGGCCAAAGGTGAGCAATAGGAGATGCGTATGGGGCTCAATGAGTTGCCCTGCATACACCAAGCGAAGGGCGACAGGGAACGGAGCCCTGATATGAAAGTTGACTACAGTTGTTACAAGGTCCAGATAGGATGGAGGGGGGATACTAGGTTTTAAAGGGAAGCTTTGGGGATCACTGTTTTTTATGGACTGTCTGGTTTTAACCTCCTTATTTTTAATACATTATTTATTGAGCTGTTTTTTTTACCTCCACCAACACTTTTTGTTTTTGGATTATTTATTGAACATTTTGATGCAACTCCACTTTGGAACACTGTTTGGATTTTGTTTTAATAAAAGCACAGTTGACTTTTGCAGCTACCCCTTGCAATGCATTTGTGTGTGTCTGTTCTCATCTGCTGGCTCATCCCGGTCATTACTATCAATGGTGTTGGGTTCAAGAGGCTCCCAGAACTGATGCTTTTGGTGTGTTGCATGGAGGACATATGATACATGCATTGATACTCTTCTACAAAAATGGGTTTTCTATGCATGGAATGTGATATGATCAAAGAGAAAAGTGGAACCGGGAGACTTCACAAGCCTGTAGTGCATATTTGAAACCCAAACAAATCGCTTACAATTACTGAAAAACGTTAAACACACACGTTACGTTAGTTCTCTTATTCCACCCCTTCCTCCAGCTTCCTGCTCCGCTATGTGCTTTTCTTCTGGTGCAAATGCAAGTCAATGCCTGTCTATATTTTATATTGGATGTGTCACTATGAATCTATTCATTGTAAAGATCATTAACACTAGACCACTTCATTTAGAGACAGCCGTTCTTATCTCTACACCAGCCATGCAATTGATATTTGGGCTTCGTTTTTTTTCATATTCACAGCAACATGTAAATTAAATAATTTCTTTTTCTTCAGTTATATTCTTGAATAAAGGCGCATTTGTTTCACTTTTGTGAAAGTGTTTGATATGTGGACTTCAGTCACACTTCATAGCATTTTGTCCTTACATGAAAAAAGTTTTTGTTTTAGTTATGTGTTCAACATTTCTTGCTTCTCATTTCCTTTCATCCTACATTTACTCAGTTCGTTGTAGACACGGAACATACATGAAATGTATTTATTCCAAATAACGATATTTATAATATTATAGAACTCAAGGCACACCCAGATAAAGAGACTTGAGCTGGGAGAACTTCAGCTGCGTCGGTGGGGGATGGGATAGAAGGCTGATTGACACATTTGCAAAACAAACGACACTGATGGAGAGGTGCAAAGGAATTTAAGATGGCACGGCATTTCGACTTTTCTTGCAGGTCTCGGGGATTCTCGTGTTAAGTATTTCTATCTTATTTTTTTTTATTTGGCATACACTTTCATTAACATCAATTTAAAAATTCTGATACTTGTTATTGTGGGTGCGCCTTTTAAGGGGTTGCCACAGCGGATCAACTTTTTTCCATATTTTTTTTGTCCTCTGCATCTTGCTCTGTTACACCCATCACCTGCATGTCCTCTCTCACCACATCCATAAACCTTCTCTTAGGCCTTCCTCTTTTTCTCTTACCTGGCAGCTCCGTCCTTAACATCCTTTTGCCAGTATACCCAGCATCTCTCCTCTGCACATGTCCAAATCAATGCAATCTCGCCTCTCTGACTTTGTCTCAAAACTGTCCAACCTGAGCTGACCCTCTAATGTACTCATTCGTAATCCTATCCATCCTCATTACAACCAATGCACACCTTAACATCTTTAACTCTATCACCTCTAGGTTTTCTTGTTTTTTTTTTCTTGTTTTTTTTTTCAAAATCACAGCAAAATTTAATGTAATTCACAAGAAGTGTTGCTTATTGTTTAAAAAAAGCTTATGGAAGACAGATCAAGAATGCTGAGCATAGCCCAGTTTGACATGTTTGCAGAGTGGTGCACTGGTAGTCAAAGAGTAACAGATGGTATTTTTAGAGAGCAAGAGAGCGCACTGGCTTGCGTGCAGTTGAGAGCTGAGCAGGGAGCCTGGGTGTTTGTCTCTGTGTTATTCAATGTTTTTACATTTAGTTTACTATTACACTGTGCATTCTAAGGTATAATTAACTATTTTTGTGCTTAAAAATCTTTTTAAAGAAAATATATTTACATACAGTTTGTATGGTCTGGAACGGATTAATTGTATTTACATACAGTCCTATGGGGGAAATTACTTCGGGTCACGATCAAATTGGGTTACAACCAGAGTTTTGGAACGAATTACGGTCGTGACCCGAGGTTCCACTGTACCTATTGTAAATATGGTATTTGCTACATGTTTTACAATGTGGTTCAGATCATCCGCAAACATCCTTTGATTTAAGTAATTAATCCATTAATTGCTGACAATGTTCAAAATGTAAAAAGATATTAACTTTAATATAAGAGGTTTGTTTGCTAATGGGTGCAAAATGCAATTCTCAAAACAGAAGAGTGCTCCATGGAAAGGTCTCATGCAAGTTTTAGAGTTAATGTATTTTTGATTGGAGTAGGACAAAGATAACTTGGATTATTTACAAATTCTTGTTGAAAGGTATGTAAGATTTAATTCTGTTAGAGTCTTGGCAGTCCATGGAGAGAGGTCAGAGTACTGCTGTTTGCCCACTCCCACTCAAGTATCTGAGATATGTCCTCCAGCTGAACAGTGTACAGTCGATGCAGCGGTGGTTCAGAAGTTACAGATCTGACATTTTAGTTATTTAAAGTATTCCATTATTCTAGTCATATTAATTGTAACCCTTTGTAGAGTATTTAGCTTTACCTATGGTTACTCCATTTAAAAAAAAAAATCTATTTTATAAATTTCAGTATGACACAAATAATTTTGTATTGTTTTATTTTTTTCACCATCACTTCTAATGAAGAAGAGGACTTTTCTGCTGTTATTTTGCAGGGGGGTGACACATCTGTAAAGAACCTCTGTCAATCAGACTATCTCACACTCTCAATTTATTTTAAAGCCATTAGGTCAAGTTTTGAAGGTCCCCAAAATAGTATGATTAGTAAGACTAGTTATTAACTTTTTACATTTGTATATGGTTCTCAGTGTGAAGAAAAGTTTCAAATGTGTATTCTTATATTATCCCTAACTGGCGTCCATTTTTGATTTAGTACTTTTATTGAAGAGAGAATGTTAAAGTAGCTACTAGCATCAACTTCAGCTGATTTTGTCACATGTATTGTTCCCTGTTCAAGATGGAAATAGCGGACTCATCTATTGCTTCCTCCTGTCTCATTCCTTGTAGAATTTGACTATTTTTTTGTTTTTTTTTTTTGGATCTAAGGCTGCACTGTATTCTTTTTGTATTGTGAAGACCACAGCTGTTGGCAATATTTGTATTGTGTTATTTTGTTATGGAAAAATCGTTATTCTATTAATTTCAGAAAAATTGTAATAACATCATGTTGAAATTATGGCACACTTTAGTAGTCAGTTCGTCCAATGTGAAGGATGTAAATCACAATTTTGGTATGATAATTAGAAGGAAAACATAATTTGCGTTAGTAAGAAAAGGTGATGTGAATGGATAAACACCTAGATTGTTCTGTTTATTAAAGGCTCTCCAGGAGGGATGTACTGTAATTAAAAAAAAAAAAAAAAAAAAATTTTTAGACAATTTGAAGATGAAAACTGTTGGCGAAATAAAATTTAAAGCTGCTTTCACTGGTGGTCCTCATTTTGCAATACAATAAGTAATTCCACACTTAGGTATGGAAGCAACGATGAGGTTATAGTCAAGTTGTGAACTAATAAAAGAGAGAAACCATACTTTAGTGAGATTGAGATACTGGAGGTAGGGCTGGGTGAATTTATATTGTGATTATTTTTAACGAAAATGTGATGCTCGGTGTTTCTCAGTGTTCTCAAAGCACCTTAAACACTGAAGATCAGCAACATGTTAAAGTATGTTTTCTGCATAAAACTGCACATTCTATCACATTTGAGAAGTCAAGTTTTAGTGAAAATTGACTGTTCTACCTTTTATTTTTTGAATAATAACATTTTATTTTGGGATATTCCCCTCAGGTTGAGATTGGTGTACGGGTTTAAAAACAGAAATTCACTGTCAGATGTTTTAAAGCAGTTGTTTTAATATCATATGTTATAAATGGACTTAAACCATGAATAAAAGCATTTATATGTAGTTTACAAACACCTCGGGTAAACAAACAAATGAACCATATCAAACCACCTATATAAATGACACAAATGTGCAGCTGTTAACATTAATAGATCACAGATGTAAACAAATCAAATGAATCTTTATAAAGAAATGAAATGCTTCTGGTCTAATCTATGTATTTAATTTCCTTTATTTTTAAAATGTAAAAATAATGCATTTACTTTGTCCATTTTAATCTGTGACTTGTGAACAGAGAAAATGTGTTCACTGGTATTAAATGGTTTCTCTGATGTTGTAGAGGTTGCTGGAATGCATAAAGGCTTCCTGGCAACCCTGGAAAGATACATGGTTCCTTCACAACATCAGTGGCAGTTTCCCTAGAAAACATATTTCCTAAGATCATTGGGACTCACAAAAACTCTCAAACCCCAGGGACCAATTTCATGATAAGGCCCAGCCTTAGAGAGAGGTTGAGGAGGAGCTCAGTTTAAGTTGTTGCTCCTCTCCATCGAAATAAACCAGTTGAGATGGTTCAGACATCTGATTAAGATGTCTTCTAGACACCTTTCTGTGTTGGTGTTTCAGGCATGTCCAACGAGGAAGAGATCTAATGGCAGACTCTGGACATGCCGGGGAGATTATATATTTCAACTGGTGTGGGAACACCTTAGTCTCTCCCTGAAGAAGTTGGAGCAGATGAAAGATATAAACGAAGTCTGGGCGTCATTGGTTAGACTGCTGACCTCTGTGACCTTGGCCTAGGTAAGCTGAAGAAAATGAATGGATGGATTGATGCACATTGTTACACAAGAATTAATTACAGTATCTTGCTAAATTTAACATGAATTACATAATATTCAGCTTGAATATGGTGAATCGTAATTGTGAGATTGTGAATATAATCTTTTTCAGCCTGTAGGGGGAAAACCTTAGTGAATTCATGCTTCTTGTCTGTGTTCTGATATTAACTCTTATTAACTTTGTCTCGGGGAGTCACAGTGGTGCAGTGGTTTGCATTGCCTCCTTACAGCACAGGACACATTTTTGTCAAAATAATCAGTCCGGCATAGTTGGCAGTTGTTTACCTGATTATCAGGAACACTTAAAATACCATTGCACCATTATAATCCACTCAAAGCTGGTTCAATTCCTTCTTCCTCATTGATTTTAAATGCATTTCACAGAGTCTGGTGAAGTTCCTCAACATTTTCGCAATGTCCCCGAACTTGAGGCAAAGTGAATTCCATGGAGATGACAATTAAAATGTAACCGGACAAGTTAAAGACAGAACCCACCCACCAAGTATCCCAGTTCTGCAGCACCCGAGTCTGGGCAGCAGATCTGCTGGTCAAGGCAGTGCCAAAGTGGGCCACTCGCAATTCCCCCATTCCAAAAAAATAGAATGTAATTCCATCTAGGGCTGAACAATTAATTGATTTCAAACTGAAATCACGATTTAAAACAATGCGATTAGCAAATTGTAAAGGCCAGGATTTAGGACGTATGTTATGAAGCATGTCTGATCAATACATCAGTCAGATTGAATTCTGCTATTCGATTATAATTCTAATTTATTTACAAAAGGTCTTATTCAACGGCAGAAGCTGACATTAAGTTGTAAAAGAGCAGTTTGTTTTATCCACACTAGCTTAGGCATTAAGATACTCCAGACATGCTATGCAATTCATGTTTGTCACTAGTAAAACTTACAGCTAGACCCCGACAAAACTCTCCCCCCCCCCCGTGGCCCGGTTGCTACCTTATTTGCTATATGGTTGCGAGACATGGACATTCTCCAGTGACCTGAGACAAAGGCTGGACTCCTTTGGTACTGTGTCTCTTTGGAGAATCCTTGGATACTTCTATTACTGCTGGCACATTACATGTATTATGAGGGAGTGTCCGTTACGGCACTACAGCGTAATTCCCTGAGGGTCATCCAGCTTGCAGGGTCCTCGTTCCTGACGACCCGACTGGCTGAACCAGATGAAGGGGACACCCACATAACACCTGGCTATTTGCAGATAGATGGTAATTTCTGGAGGGTGGGACTGGACTGCATGTCTGCCTGGGTGATTGCCATCCTGCAGGGGTGTGGAAATCAAATTTGTTTCTACTTGTCCACGGACAAGTAAACTTAGAAAATCCACTTGTCCACCAGTTAAATTCACTTGCCCATAAATAACAAAAGTGAAAAATACTTTATTTTTCTAATCTCTTTTATTGATACCAAAACTGCCTTCCATTTTAAAACTGAAAAAAGTTCTTTCAGGGAGTAGTATTTTGCCACCTTGCTCTAGAACATTATATAAAAGATTCCCTTATTTTAACTGGCTAATAAACAATGCCTTCATTATAGCTACACTAGTTCTTTTTTCATGTATTACAGTTACATAACATAACACTGTCCTGATTCATTTTCTGCCATGTTCTTCAGCTTTTGTCTTGCAACATCTTCTCCCCCAAGAAACTTTACTATCTCAGACAGCATGGGCTGAATGCTGTTCATTTCTGCTTGAACTGAACTGCAAGGTTCCTGGACCGATGGTCCTGCAGAAGTGGATGCTGATGACTTTTCAGGTTTTTTATGAATGATGTGCCTGTTGCCAGGTGACAGCCAGAATTCCACAGCTGGTTGTGGGTCAAACTCTTCTAAAGAAGTAGTATTGAAAAGCCTAGCATAACGCTCAACCTCCTAGCGTTCAGCTTTAGAAAACGCTTTTTCAATTGAACCAACTTTATTACTTTTAGACTCATGTCTCTATCTGACGTACTAAACCCCCAGCTCCTATCCTTTTTCTTTCTGCACATAACCAATCACCACACGATAAACGTATTTGTGAAATTAAAACTAGTTATACGCTTAGACCTCTGAATGGATGGCATGATTAAACATGTATAACGACATTTTTTTTTAAAGTTCTGAAAACTCTGAGGTCTAGGTTTATAACTAGTTTTAATTTCACAAAGACGTTTATCGTGTGGTGGTTGGTTATATGGAGAAAGACAAAGGATAGCAACTGGGGGTTTAGTACGTAAGATAGACACAGCAAACATGCAGTAAAGAAAGCCTGCTCAGAAAAACATCCATTGAATTCTGCGTTCGTGTCTCCGACCGCCAGATCACGAACCCAACATTTACACAAAATTTCAGTTAAACCTGTGCGATACCCATTCAAATATCCAGTTTTTTGGAGCCTCATTACACCTGCCATAAACTTCTCTACACTGAACGTAGACCTGAGGACCCCTTAATGCAAGGGAGCAGCACTATAGCCACGCTACCGTGCCCCCCGTCACCCATGTCTAATACATGCTTTAATGCATTTCACCGTTAAAAAGATATCAAGTATTTATCTTAGTATTCTGAATGTTCATTGAGCAGGAATATCATAAAGTCAATGTGCGGCGATTGCTGCCGGCGCTTCCTCAGTGCAAGAGGAGGTCAGTTTAAGAAGCGCTCTGAGATTAACAACTGGGTCGGGGAACACTTAATATAAAGCATTTAATATGCTACATTCATTTGTGACGGGGTTTGAGAAAATCTAGTAAATGAAACATTCATTTTACGATGAAATTTAGTTTGCGACATTCTACTGATAAACTACGAGAATAAAGTCAACATGACGACTTTAATTTTTTTTTGCCTTCACTGTGTCCGTATTTTTTTCACCGTGGCCTTAATACGCTCTCATAGGTTTTTCAGGGCCTGTTGTGCCAGTTTTAATCAAGCAATGATCCATTTCTCATCCGCGATGCTACTTGTTTCAGTTTCAGCAACACACATATAGCGAGAACAACGTGCTTACCGCAGTGCGTTATGGGTTACGCAGGTAATTCCTAATGACGTATTCGAAATTCCGCAAAATGGTACATTTCCAAAGAAGTAAATATTACCGATGTTGTCGGGGGAAAAAATAATCGCGTCTAAGTGAAGATTTTTATTGATATTTCATAACATTTGGAAACCGTTAGAATGTTTTTTTTATTTTTTAATAAACTGACAGCGCGAAACCAACTTGTTTGATATGAAAAATTAATCAAAAACGATCTATAGACAGCTCATCAAAACTGATGTCACGCAATAAATTTCTTAACTCCTCAATATATCACAACCTACGCGAAATCGCAAATTTCAGGAAAGATTAACTGCCTAACAAACTTTATGTAGCGAAAACAATTGCATTGTAGGTGAAATGACCGAATTTTTATGTAGAAAAAATGAATTTTTATCAATAATATATAAAACTTATCGATTATAATGAAAAATCATCAAATTACATCGTAATGTCGGCATGAAAAAAATGACCGCATCTCCAAGTGTGTAAATAATAGGGTAAAATACTTATGTTGGACCACGAGAGTGATTCCCCTTTGAAAAATCAGCCGTCATTTTGTAAGCAATATTGAATACCAATTTGAGACATGAAGAACATGCCTAAGTAGACTGTTTCCGCACGAAGTACGTACCCAAATGTATAAAATTTGAAAGTAGTGGTAAAAACTTGCCCTGCACAGCAAATATAATTCTTTTTTCTCCAGAAAACTGCACTTGTCCGCGGACAACTGAAACCAGAAAAACACGCTTGTCCGACGGTCAATTTACCCGTGTCGGACGAGTCGGGCGTTGGATTTCCGCACCCCTGCCCTGGATCCCAAGCTGTTTTGTCATGTGATTGGTGCGGCAATGCACTGTAGCAGTGCTACCCAACCTTAACCTGACCCAACCCACTGCTGTACTCTTGCTGTGAGCGGACTTTAGGGGGCCATGCCCGTCCAATCAGACTGCTAGGGCCCTCCATTAATAATTTTGTAATGAGAAAAATGTTCTTTTGTATAGAATGTACATACTGTACATGTAGATTAACAAACAGGTGGTTTTTTTTTTTTTTTTTTTTTTTTTTGGATAAGTGCCCATCTATCAAGTATGATTGCATATCATTCCATCCATCCATCCATTATCCAACCCGCTATATCCCAACTACAGGGTCACTGGGGTCTGCTGGAGCCAATCCCAGCCAACACAGGGCGCCAGCCCACCGCAGGCATATCATACCCATACTGGTTAATCATCATGGACAGTAACTCATCTTTACCTTTTGACAGGAGGTTGTGCAAACATCCAAAGTTACTAATGTGAACCATTAATAATTGCAAAGAATTGTTCATAATTTAAAAAAAAAAAATAAAAATTACATTATACATACTGCAAACTGCTTGATATTGCTCCCGCTCCTTAATTACAAGACTGTCTACCTGTTATTTTATTGGATGATCCTCATATTGACAGCAAAATTTAGCTATCAAATAGTATGATTGAAGGTTCCGAACAGAGTCTGACTGAATAACATGGGCCAAGTTTGATCACTGTAGATGACTTGGGCATGGACATTCCTAACCAGGTTGTACCAAGGGAGCTCCATACAGAGCATTGTTTTTGATTTGGTCTTCTTCTGTGCTTAGCTGTGTGCGCATCTGCTGCATTGCCTCTTTTGCTTTATACATACTACTAGCAGAATACCCGCGCTTCTCAGCGGAGAAGTAGTGTGTTAAAGAAGTTATGAAAAAGAAAAGGAAATATTTTAAAAATAACGTAACATGATTGTTAATGTAATTGTTTTGTCATTGATATGAGTGTTGTTGTCATCTCTCTCTCTCTCTCTCTCTCTCTCTCTCTCTCTCT
>JANRMT010028174.1:128327152-128358261 GCA_026402145.1 Polypterus bichir lapradei
CGTTATTTTTAAAATATTTCCTTTTCTTTTTCATAACTTCTTTAACACACTACTTCTCCGCTGCGAAGCGCGGGTATTCTGCTATAGTTAATATATCTTTTTGAAAGTTTGGCCCTGTGCCTTATTAATTGTCATTGCAAAGGCCAGTCTAACAGGAAATTGTCTGCGTGTAAAAGTGAAAATTCAAATTTGAATCTGATGGGGTCATTAAAATCCGGGGAATAAGGACAGTTTGTGAAGTAGCAGCCACGATAGTTTTACACTCCAGTACATTGTGGTGAATGCTGATAACAGAAAGTCTAGTGCTATTACAGAGACCTCTTGATGGCAAGAGGTTTCTGAGAAGCATGACGACTGAACCAATTTTAATTTTGAGTTTATGCGGAGGCATGCCAGTGGGAGTAAGACTATTAAGGCATGCGGGCACATGAACAGGCAGTACGCATGCCTCGAGAGCGAGGGTGGACGCGAAATGAGGATTAGAGTTCGCGGGCAGGGCTCTGTCGTGCATATCCCATGACACGGGAGGAGGGTTAGATTTGGTGGGTGGGGCTCTGTCGTGCATATCCCATGGTCAGGCAACTTAGTAAATTATATATATAGATACTACTAACATGTCATTGTACTACCTTAGTAATATGTGTGGTATTTTCTGCATAGATGAAAATTAAAATGCATTTCTATTTTGCAATTTCATTTTCATAGTCTGCACAGAAATGTACTGCAAAAATGAAAATGAAATAACCCAATTTGCATTTTATTTTCAATGTCTGCGTGCAGGAATGCTGCAAAAATTAAAATTAAAATGAAAAAAAAAATTAGCCATTTCATTTTCAGCCGGAACCGCAATGAAGTTCCAAAAATGAAAAGTAAAACTGTAACACTGGTGCCACCTGATGTTTCACTGATGCTCACTGAATTTTCATTTTCCACTTTGCATTTTCATTTTCAAGTTCTAATCATGCAAATAGTAAGTGTCAATGGATGGGGTGTTTTTCTCAGCTGTTTCCTTCCTTGTATTGCTACTGCAAACAGCACTCCAGGTTACAGATCTGCTCTCCAGCCACCACCACCAAAGAGCCATTATGGTGCTTGGCACCGACGGTACAATATAATTTATCGCACAAAATGTTTCTGATCATCAAACACATTTAACCATTATTCAAATATAACACAAGTATACACAAAAAGCAGTTTTTAAATGATGGTTTTTATTATTTAGGGAGAAAAAAAAATCCAAAATTACATGGCCCTGTGTGAAAAAGTAATTGCCCCCTGTACATTGCCTAGAAGCAGCCTTGTTACAATTATGTTATGACAGTCATCTTTTTACTTTTATTGCTTGAATTCACTAATTTACATTCCAATGGTAAGGGATTTTTTTTTTTTACTTTGTTAGCTGTTTGTGAATTATTAGGGTAGTTTCATTAAGTTATGTCGAGAGAAATAAATGTAAAATGTCAGTATTTTAGGAAACTTAATTTCAGAATATGGTGGGCCTACATTTTCCATAAGTATTCTATACAGTGGTTTTTATTTTTTTATTCACTATAAATGAAATCTATTTATACATAAGCTATTCAATGAATGTGTATCTCTTCCTTAGAAGGGTCACTTATTCCTGGCATTTTATATAATGGAATTGTATTTGCCACTTTACAGCCCCCTTATTGTCTGTGGTCCTACTTCTACTTCCATTGAGTAGAGAGAGAGAGAGAGAGTGTGTGTGTGTAAGCAAGTACACATTCCAAGGGTAAAGACAAAAGGAAGAGAAATGCATCCTGCAACCAAGAGAATGCACATGCACATTTGAAACTGCACCTTTCAAAGTATAAATATTAACCAGCACCCCTGGACTTTATTGCTTATGTATTATGCCTGTGTACAAATTCAGAATCCGAAAATTAACTGGACTGTCATTACCGTTACACAATAAATTTATAACTGTGAGACAGCATTAGATTATTCAGCATGCCTTTTAAATATATGATGACTACTTTTATTTATGGGTTATACAGAAGACCATTAGTTTACCTTCAAAAAAATGGAGAATACACAAATTCAGTGTTTGTAGATTTGTATTTAGCAATAAAGTATGCTGTTTTGCTTGTCCTGATAACTGTGTGTTTAGACAGTTGCATTTCTGTTAGGACATTTCATGCTGTGTTAATAGGGAGACATTCTTTGGAATCCGGGCTGGGCAGCTGGAGGTCATTATTGGGTTATTAGTGTCAGAGTTCAAGTCAATAACAATGTATTGACACTGAATAAATGTAAATTGTAATAGAATTTTGTAAGTGCTAGTTAACTATTCTTCTTATCTTTTGATAAATATATAGCTAGGGCTGAAAGATATGGCCAAACATATTGTCATGATAATTTTAATATTATTGATCAATCTCTATTTATCATAATGTTAATGTTCATATTACTGCAAGAGTATCTGTATTAATAATTGGGTGGAGTGGTGGCTCTAAGGCTAAGGATCTGCGCTGGTATCCCAAAGGTTGCCAGTTCGAATCCCCGTCACTGCCAAAAAGAGATCCTACTTTGTTGGGCCCTTGAGTAAGACTCTGCGCTTTGACCCCAAGGGGTATGCGAAAACTAACAAATTCCTAATACGAGAAATTGTATAAGGTGAAATAAAGAACAAAAAAAAAATACTGACTGAATAAATAAGATCCGTATTGTTTATTATCTATGTATACCTGCACACTTGACTACTGGGACATTTAATCCTGTTAACTTTTTTTTGTATTGCCTTTTAAGGGTGCACGATATTGGGAAAAAATTCCAGTGAACAAGAAACTTGATGATTATGTGATAACGATAAATAATGTGATGAATCAGAGATTAAGGTTGTGCACTGTGGAGTATCACCAATTGTACAAGATGCCAATACAGACAATAAATTGAGAAAAAATAAATCTGTTTTGTGCAAAAAGCAATACGTGCAGCAAAATATTTACAAAAGTAATTCTGTAAATTATTTTTGGACTATAACACTACATTTTAAATAAATTAAACTATCAAAACAGATTGCAGCAAAATTTAACAATCTAGGACTTGGGGTGCAATTGCACACAGCATCACACAACAGGCAGCAGTGCACTTCAGGAAATGGGGAGAGAGAGTATTTGTATCTCTCTATTATATAAAAGAAAAATCTTGGGAGGAGACAAGACTTTTTCAGAAGTGTCTTTCACAGAGAGACACTTTCACGTCCCATGAGACAAGACTTTGTGCCTTGAGATTTAACCATGCCTGGGGCCGGAATAATTTGTTTAGGTTTAAACTTTAAGTCTGAGACTTGTAGATCGTCTAATTCGTGTTGCCATCAGGGAAAAGTAGTGTTTCTTCCCAATGAAGGGGCATATCTGTGAGAATTGAAAGATTTGTTGTTTGGTGAAAGTAAAATCCACATACGCTGTCACGCTTGGGTCACAGAGTTGCACGTATACACAGGAGATTTTAGAGACAGAAATGTTATCCAGACACTTAAACAAACATAAGTCTCTTTTTTTAGGAGTGAATAGAGCTCCGTGTGTAATCGGAGGGGACAGTTCCATCTCTCAATTAAAAGAATAGAAAATCTTCCTCTTCATAGTGGCGTGCCTCAGGAGTGGGACCCCCAACAGGAGCAGAGAATGTCTGAGGGAGAAGAGAGACAAGGCAGTGAGGCAAAAGGACAGCTACCGTACAGGCTTTTAAATGTTCACAGCGCCACGCGAGATGCAGATCACACAGCCCAGTAGTAACAGCAAGCCAGCAGGTGATTGAGCAAAGAGGAGGTAAAAAAAAAAAAAGCTATATTTGTTTCCCATTGTATCACTGTTTAAGAGGGGGTTTCGGAGGTGCGTTCAGCCCCACTCTTCACAATGAGGCGAGCGGGCTGGCAGGCAGCACAAGTGGGGGAGGGTGGGTTTGGTGAGCGAAGCGAGCAGGGGGAAAAGCCCCCTAGTTTTAAAAAAAAAAAAAAAAAACCCTTACCTGACTATTGCCTTAGTTTTACCTTAAGTTAGGAATTCAATTT
Source organism: Polypterus bichir lapradei (assembly GCA_026402145.1). Lineage (NCBI taxonomy): Eukaryota > Metazoa > Chordata > Cladistia > Polypteriformes > Polypteridae > Polypterus > Polypterus bichir. The sequence continues at coordinate 128,331,186 of JANRMT010028174.1, forward strand.
GTTAGCAACTTTGGTTTATATTTGCCAGTATACTTGAAACATTTACCTAGATGACTACATAGTACTTGCATTGAGTTGCCCTAAAAGCATCTGCCAAACATTGTAAATAATAAGTAGTGTAAGGCATAATAGAACGCTAAAAATTTTAACTCCATATAACTCTCTTACTAGCCAGTTAAATTTCTGAAATAAAATAAACACTTAACGATGGGAAGGTGCAGTCCGTGTCCAAAACAGTGAAGTCTGGGCCAGTCATTTACTTCAGTAGCTTTGATTATTTTTTTGCATTGTCAGTAATAAAATACACTAGCCCATTATCACATAAACACCATCTAACCAAAGCCTCACATAATCCCATAGCTATATTTTCCCCACTGTGTTCTTTGGGGAACTATGATGTCTGTAAACACAGAGTCCTTAAATCAGAGTCTCGGTCGATGAAGTGTAAATTGTTACATGTAGGGCTCTGTTGTCCTGCTTGACCAGATATCGGTCATCCATGTGAAAAATTCCATGTCTTTCAATTATTTCAGCACCCGTTTGCAACTCTGCTCATATGTATCTGATATAGCAACGTGGGGAAAATATGTGTGGAATGGAAAACATAAGTATAAACAGTACAATGCTTGGGTAGCAGTAGTGTCCACTAGAGCATGCGTCGCGTGAAGTATAAACCTGGCCTCATGCAGTGGCCCATTGTGCCTTCTACTTTTTTTTTTTTTTTTTATCCTCTATTCTCAAGACAGTAATAGACATTTGTGCATGAAATCTTCACTTTCAGTCACATGGAAAAACGCTCATTCTGCAAATAAAAAAAAATAGAGTGACTTGTTTCTTGAGAAGGCTTTTTTTTGCTTGCAGATGAAGCAGTAACTTTGTGTCACTGCATATAATGGGCCATATCTTATGAACAGCACTTTGTTCATGTGAAAATACTGTGTGAGCACACAGTGAAATTGAAACATATTTAAAAACTGATGTTCTTTTTTTATTTTATGATGTATGCTTATTCTAGTTGGTGCATTACATGTTTACCAGAATGGTAGCAGCACTTAGTTACTACCAAAATGTGCAAATCTAAATAACAAAAATATCATGTTGCATTTACACAAATTTCATAATCTTAGGACAAATTAATGTCACTTAAGATTTATTGGTTGCTTAGATTTTTAGTACAAATGCTATGCACCTTATGTTTCCTTAATATATTGGAACCCAGATTAACTTGCAGTTGTTTAACATTTTTCTGCATTTAAGTTTTTTTCCATAAGTAATGTTTGTTTTGAGAAAAGAAAGCAAGATTTATTTGATAATTATTTTAGTATCTGTAATTTAGATTTATTATATTACAAAAGTGACATTTTTGTAATTTGTGCCGTTATCTTTTTAAAAATGTATTTTTGTAAGCTTTCCTGAATTTAGTGCTTTTTTGTGGTTCTGTAGAGAAGTGCTAAAGTGAGATTTTACTATATTATGCAGTCATATGACTGCATAATAATTTACTTTGCTTTCAACAAAAAAGATAACAGTAGTATGTCTTTCATTTCCTAGCAACATCTGAGTACTGGGGTGTTTTCCGAACAAAGATTTTTAGTGAAGCAGTAATTAGTTGTATGAAATTAAATCAAATGTGAAAAACTGGCTGCGCAAAAATGTGGGCCCCCTTGTAATTTTGTTGATTTGAATGCATGTAACTGCTCAATACTGATTACTTGTAACACCAAATTCATGAGAAAAGGTATTTAAGGTGGTCATTTGCAAGTTGTGCTTCCTTTTGACTCTCCTCTGAAGAGTGACAGCATGGGATCATCAAAGCAACTCTCAAAAGATCTGAAAACAAAGATTGTTCAGTATCATGGTTTAGGGGAAGGCTACAAAAAGCTATCTCAGAGGTTTAAACTGTCAGTTTCAACTGTAAGGAATGTAATCAGGAAATGGAAGGCCACAGGCACAGTTGCTGTTAAACCCAGGTCTGGCAGGCCTAGAAAAATACAGGAACAGCATATGCGCAGGATTATGAGAATGGTTACAGACAACCCACAGATCACCTGCAAGAACATCTTGCTGCAGATGGTGTAACTGTACGTCATTCTACAATTCAGTGCAATTTGCACAAAGAACATCTGTATGGCAGGGTGGTGAGAAAGAAGCCCTTTCTGCACTCGCGCCTCAAACAGAGTCGCTTGTTATATGCAAATGTTCATTTAGACAAGCCAGATTCATTTTGGAACAAAGTGCTTTGGACTGATGAGACAAAAATTGAGTTATTTGGTCATAACAAAAAGTGCTTTGCATGGTGGAAGAAGAACACCGCATTCCAAGAAAAACACCTGCTACCTACTATCAAATTTGGTGGAGGTTCCATTATGCTGTGGGGCTGTGTGCCTTTAGGGTCTGGGGCCCTTGTTAAAGTCGAGGGTTGGATGAATTCAACCCAATATCAACACGTTCTTCAGAATAATGTTCAAGCGTCAGTCACAAAGTTGAAGTTATGCAGGGGTTGGATATTCCAACAAGACAATGACCCCAAACACAGTTTGAAATTTACAAAGGCATTCATAATAATAATAATTCTTTGCATTTATATAGCGCTTTTCTCACTACTCAAAGCGCTTAGCAATTGCAGGTTAAGGGCCTTGCTCAAGCGCCCAACAGAGTCCCTTTTGGCATTTATGGGATTCGAACCGGCAACCTTCCGATTGCCAGTGCAGGTCCCTAGCCTCAGAGCGACCACTCCGCCACTCTTTCATGCAGAGGGAGAAATACAATGTTTTGGAATGGCCGTTACAGTCCCCTGACTTGAATATCATCGAAAAACTATGGGATGATTTGAAGCAAGTTGTCCATGCTTGGCAACCATCAAATTTAACTGAACTGGAGAGATTTTGTGTGGAAGAATGGTCAAAAATACCTCCTTCCAGAATCCAGACACTCATCAAAGGCTATAAGAGGCGTCTAGAGGCTGTTATATTTGCAAAAGGAGACTCAACTAAGTATTGATGTAATATCTCTGTTGGGGTGCCCACATTTATACTCCTGTCTAATTTTGTTATGATGCATATAGCATATTTTCTGTTAATCCAATAAACTTAATGTCACCGCTGAAATACTACTGTTTCCATAAGGCATGTCATATATTAAAAGGAAGTTGCTACTTTGAAAGCTCAGCCAATGATAAACAAAAATTCAAAGAATTAAGAGGGGTTCCCAAACTTTTTCATATGACTGTATATTTAGAGAATGCTATGAAAGGTGTTAGCATTGACCATGCTTTTTAGTATTTACCAAAATACTTATAAAACTAGACATGTAGGGACCTCTTTGAAGCCCAGAGAGAGATGAAGTTACCTGTAATTGATGCCTGACTGACAGGGTGTTATCATTCTCACTGTCCATTGCTAATGTCCTCAATTATGACAAAAGGGTCAGATCCCCATTTGGGAAGATATAATAGCATGTTATTGGTAAAGCCTGCTCTCTTACGGACCTCACAAGATCTGCCAAGATGGTGATCCTGGGCGATCTGAACAAAAAGTGTATTGACTTACATACAAAAAAATTGTTTGATAGCTCATCTGTTTTTGATCACACTTCAAGTTGAGAGATGTTAGTGAATAAGTTTACATACACTTTAATAACCCAATTATTTGCTGAAACACAGTCTCTAAAATGCCAAGCAGACAACGCACGTAGATTTTTCCTTTAGTAACCTGATTATGTAGCCTTGTATACTCCTAACCAGGTTAGAGTGAAGGATTTTGTAGTCTGTATATTGTCATTTCACTCTTTTCGCCTGTGTGTTTGCTAGCATCGCACACACTTCCAGTAGCCATGGGTAGATAATGTAAGCATCCACAAAGATACATTTCCTGAGGCAGGTGTTTAGATGATTACATTATTCCTTCTCTTCGGTGAAATATTCTCTCTCAGTATTTCGGAATCACTAAACATATGCTGATGAACTGAGTGTCTGGTTTAAGCTTAGCAGCACAATCTTGAGAGCAGCGTTTGGGATAACTTGTTAAAGGTGTCTTATGCACTCAGAATACTTTTTACTTCAACAAAAAATAAGTTACACATTAGGTTAACCTTTACTTTAAAAACACCTGAGTTGCTATCCCAGCCACACCATAATGTGAATCATTGGTGGCTCTGGTCAGGGATATATAAAGGGAGTTAATGCGATTTTACATTGACAACTAAATATTTTTATATATAAAAAAAAAAGACAATTATCACATTTTGCTGTGTTGTGTTTCTAGACAGTTTCATTATGGTTGATATAATGTGTTTAGGGTTTAACAAGAAATGCTGGCCAGTAAAATGTACAAAGTATTAACATATCTTTAAAGATACTGGAATTGACATGGTACTTATGAGTTACACAGCTCAAGAACAGTGCTTTATAGCACAACCTAATTTTCTAGAAAAATGGAATAGTGTAATTAGTAGATTCAAAACAGTGCTTATTTCAAACAGAAATATAACATTTCTATTTTCTTTGCCAAAGTTATGTTGTCATTCCCCTTAACCCCCTTGTGACAGATGTGAAAATGAATAGGTTTTCAGTAACTTTGTTAGAATTGAGTCTAAATAACAACTAGTCAATTTCATTTTGGCTAGGCACTTAGACTGTTCACTGCTAAAATTCTTGGCTTTTTATTGATGTACCTTTTTTGGATATCTTAAACTTTTTGGTTCATCATTGAACATTTCATACAAAAATTGAGCCACTTACAATGAGATTACATGGTAATTCAGATTTCTCATTTACTTAAGTAGCTGTTTATGTACTAATAGAGTGCTGGAAATAGTAAATTTTAATAGAGTAAAGGAGAACAATGCCCCCAAATTACATAATGTTGCTCTTTATAATGCAAGGTAAGGGGCAAGAAATGGTGCTGAAAGTTTTCAAATATTAGTAATACCACTTTTTGACAGTTGATACTGTGTTATGTCTATAATGAACGCTATATAGGCTGATACTGAATACTTAATGAGTACTTTTATTAAAAGAAAACAAAAGATGCTACATTTTCAAAAAGAACTATGTGAGAACAATAGTTTTATTTGAGAAGTCATAATTAAATGAAGTTATGGTTTTTGATTAAGAAAGAATAAAAAATTTTTATTGATACTTATTTATTAACAATAACTATTGTATTTCTTTTAATATTAAGCCAAACATAGATACAAGCTCTATAAAAACTGGAATTTCAATAAAGAAAACACACTGTAGCCTAATTGTGATTCTTGGCAACTGAAATAATTAACTTAACTAAGCATTAAAATGAGATGGGTTATTTTTATAAACTACTAACATTTTAGCTCTATCACAGATCAGTCTTTTTCTTCTCTTATCTCCAGCTCTTGAAGCTGCACCTAAAGCCCTCTACTGACTGCATTGGCACACAGTACTAACAAAAGCTTTCTTACTAAAAGCCATGTCATACTGCACAAATTTTCCAGCACTTTTTTTTTTATTTATTTTTTCCCCCTTCCATTCCCAGACCTTTTTTTATGTAATTTTACCAAGTCTGAGGCAGTGGTATGCCCCATGACCACCAAATCTGTCATCTGACATACTTGGCTACTCAATGCAACCAGCATGCACCAAGAAGTTTGAGTTTTGTCTTATTGGTTGGCTTGTCTGCATGTGACAGCTAACAACCATTGGGCTGTCAATCAAAAATACAGCGCATAGAGTGCAGTTACAAGGAATAAGGAACATTGGTATTTTGAACTCCTAAACAGAACAGAAACTTGTCTGTTTCATGTTGCATATTTATGTACCATGACAGTATGGAAAGGGAATTGTGCCTGAACTTGCCATATTTGTACAGCCTTCACACAGCACTGGCTCTGTTAAGCAGTATGCTATTGGCTGTCAGAAAAGAGGTGAGCGAGTGATGCTTTGGAAATGTGAAACACTGTTGGATAGGAAGAATTCTGTCATCAAATTTGACATACCCTCTATTGTCTAATCATGTTGTCCAACATTCTCTGGCAATGAGATCAGCAATCATAGCCATCTAGTCTGACATGACCTCTTACTGGAAGTCTTGTAATATTTCTGGATTAAAGTAACCAAAGAAGGAAGTCTGAATTTATTGCTTGTCCAGTAATGCAGAGCACTGTCTGATCTCTGGATATTAAGTTTTGATAGTTGTGAATGAAATTTTTAGTTATGTACCTCCCCAGAATAGTGACTGCAACACAGTACCAACCAAAGCTAAGCACACCAACATTATACTCTGTGTGTGTGTGTTTTCCTTCCTTTTTTGTGTTATCAGTAATTTTACTATTGTTTGGGTCGCAGTGCTTCTATAAAACATGGCATGCTTTTAACTGCCTACAATGAAGATCACCCAATCCTTCGCAAAATTGGAATCTTTGCATGCACAGAATGACTTAATTAAAGAGACAATGTTCTTGACTTTTTATCCAGCATCCCACTGTCCCATTTTTATGTGTTTTTTGTTTTTGGCAAAGTAATGTCATTTGTGTGTACACCAGTAGTGTCAAAGATATGCAAACATTGAAAAATTTGAAAACCATAGATAGTTTTGCTAAGTAGGCTTTTATGTATAATATTTTTGAAACACAGGTGCTTTGAATGCTTTACAAAATAAACAACTGAATATACTGATGGCAATAAGGAGAAAATATGTAAAGAATATCACAATGTAGCCTTTATGTTAACCCACTCAAAATTACAGATATGCTTAATCTGAAAAAGACCCATTTTCTGGTCTTTTTAAATTGGTGGTGTTAACACTTAGAGAACTGGCTTCTATCTTTGACTGTTCTAAATAACAGAAATGAAATTTTTATGCTGTTTATTGCCTATTTTTTTAATCTGAAAACAACAAATAGCAGACATAACTTTGTTTCTTTTTGAACTTTATTTGAAAATGTATCATATCTGATGTGCAATTAACACAGTAGTACAAGTGGTGCAAGCAAATTTTTTACGACTGTTTGAAGGATCAAGGGGTGTCTCGCTCAATTCAGGACAGCAGTAAAGAAATGCAGACATATATTCTTTGTAAAATGAAAGATGAATTCTCATTATCAGTCCCTTCACAATGGAAATTGGCATGTTGCAATTAAATAGATTTACCCTTGGTTTCATATAGATTTGATTTTTTTTGGTTATTAGTGTAAGTGCAGTTGTGCTCATAAGTTTATTTACTCTAGCGGAACTTATAAAATGTTGGCCGTTGTTTGGAAAATATAAGTAATCATGCAGAAAGTTTTCCTTTTAATTACTTAGTGTGCTCAGGTGAAGAAATTTATTAACACACAATTTTTTGTGCCCTTTTTTTAAATCCTAATGATAATTGAAAATCCCCAAATTGGCCTGATTAAAAGTTTACATACCATCAAATGTTGGGACTGATAATATACAAACAAGTTGACACCCACAGGTTCAAGTTAAGAGAGTGAGTGTCCATACCTGTAACTTTGATTGTAATCAGTCTCTTTGTATACATAGTCAATTTAAATTCATGCAGAGCTGAATTGACTTTGTTGGATACTGAGGCATGGGGAAAGCAAAAGAACTGTCTAAAAACTAGTGAGAAAAGGTCATTGAAATGTATAAATCAGGAAAAGGATATAAAAAGAGATCGGAAAATGCCTATCAGTAGTGTCCAAATTCTGATTAAAGAAAAAATAAAGTGGAAAGTTAGGGGTTTTGTTGCTACCAAGCCATGGTCAAGTAGACAATCAAGATTTCAGCCAAATCTGCCAGGATTATTTGTCAAGATGTCAAGAAAAACTCAATCCATTTCAGCTGAAATGCAGGTTTCTCTGCAAACAAGTAGTGTTGGCTGTTTAAAGATGCTCAATAAGGAGGTACAGTATGCCAAACAACATTTAGACAAGCCATGAAACTGCTTGAACCATGTCCTTTGGAGTCATGAGACCAAAATTGAACTTATGGTCACAATCATAAATGCTAGGTTTGGAGAGGCCCATGAAGAAAAGTACACTATCCCTTCTGTGAAGCATGGAGGTGGATCTCTGTTCTGGGGGTGTGTGAGCTACAGTGGCACAGATGACTTAGTGAAAACTGAAGGCACGATGAATGTATCATGAGTCTGGGAGCATGCTCTAATTATAACGCGTTGCCTCACCCACTACATGATGAACCACCTGGATTTGGACCCAAATGCAGTCTTGCAACTGGTGACACCTCAGCAGCACACTGGACAACTTGCATTTATCAATCCAAAAGCCGCACATGGAACACACTTAGATCTTCCAACATAAAAATAATCCAAAACACAGGGCCATGTCGACTCTTCAGAAGCAGAAAAAAGTGAAGGTGCTGGTCTGGCTGTTACATTCTCTTGACCGCAATATCATTGAGCCACTTTGGGGAGATCTTAAATGTGCAGTTCATGCAAGACAACCCAAGAACTTGCGGGACCTGGAGGCTTTTTGCCAAGAAGACTGGGCAGCTGTACCACCTGAGAAAATCAAGGGCCGCGTCCACAACTGTCACAAAAAGACTACATACCATCATCAATGCTGAATGGGGCAGTACACAGTATTAAGATCTAAGGGTGTGTAAACTTTTTTTTTTTTTTTAACAGGGACCATCTCATTGTTTTACTTATTGTTTTTTTATTTGATGGTTGTGTTACCCAACTTTAGGAGACAATCTAAAGTTAAGTGTTTTTTGGCATTATATGTGCATTGTTCTCTTGTTTGAATGCTCATTAGTTGTCCGCTCTTGCACATGTGATAGGCCACCCCTACAACAAGCTCCTCAGTATGGAAATAAAAATCAAACCAGTTTGATTTTGCCCTAGTAAGTTGCAGAGAGCTATTCCTAATTTGCTGGAAGGTTTCTTAGAATTATGTAAATTAAGGCTACACCAGAAAATCTCTGGAAAACTGTAACTCTGACTTAGTTCTAGTTAAAAACAGTAACCACTTGTATTTCCTGCTTTTTTTGATTTGTATTCATTTGATATCAGTATTAAAGCTATGGTTCATGTTTTCTTTTTATATGTTATAATAATCCTTTCAGTTTTGTCCTTCTTCAGCTCCTTCCATGTGAAATTAGGTAACTCACAGACATAAGCATGCAGAAGTTTGGGAGCCAATTTCATATTTATTGCTATTAGCTGAACATTATTTTCTGTAACATTAATGTAACATTATTTTTAAACTGCTGTTGTCTAAAATGATTTTTAGGTTAAGTGGAGTTTCTGTTTTGTTCTTCTTCCTAGACTTGTTTTTATATGTACATTGTTATTTTGTTTTTGTTTTTTTTTTTTCCACAGAAGTATTTTGAAGGTGTTAGTCAAGTTGAGGTATGATGAGCACAGCAATGGACTATTGTGTTCCGAAGTTAAGAGAAGTGCTAAGGAGGCTATCCAAATTTTTTTCAGCTGAAAGAATTTAATTCTCTTGGGTACTCCTGCCTGTAACAACGGTATTGTACATTTTATGTTTTCTTATCAAAATGTAATGTTTTGGTTTTTATTAAATAAAGACTTTTTTTGGCTGCAATATTATAACTAACTTCAAATCTCAAATTAAATTTTAAATTCCTGAATCTGCTTTCTGAAAATTATTTACAATTATATATGTAATAATTAATAAGCTTAAGAGAATTTAACCATTGTGTATTAACTGTTGGTTTGAAGGCTTAGAGTAGCATTCTACATAAACATGTTGTAAATGTGTTAAAATGGAAGATGTTTGGTCAAGGTTAGTTGACTTGTGTCTTTACAAAACCATACTTTACAGCATAGTATAATCAAGTTTATTTAAAACAACTTAAAAGTACACTGCAGTTTTCAAAAGGCAACAGAATTTGGTATGAATATGTATGACTTACAACTTTTGGCTTGTGTGCTAATTGATACACTACATGATGATTAGTTTTTTTGTCTGTGTCTGGTCTCTTATACCTCTCAATGTAAAAGATGTAAGAATAATGATAGTTTTGGATAAAATACCCAGGTAATTGAAGAGGATGAACCATCCCTGTAAGTTGAACTAGGAAAAAGAAGCTGTCTGGAGACCTTGACCACTTTTTTTAATATCTGGAATTGTTAAGTAATTTGATATTATGGAGACATGAAGCTTTTTTTTTAAGAGTACTGCAAAAGCATGAACAGATTTTTAGCAAAAGTATGCTTTATTCATTACAAGGCACAAACCATACATCACAAATAAATAATGAAATTCACAATTCAGGAAAAAATAAAAACCCTTAAACTACACAAACAAGTTGTTTAGTAATAAAAGGCACTCAAACTTTTTTTTTATTTTTATATAAAGTCCATGAATCATCAGCATCTTAGAACTGTCATCTTAAATGTGTTAAATGCACATTGAAATGTTGCTGTGTTTGGATGTTTACCTTATGCTTTCTAGTAGGTTGGCATGTGAGCAAGAAAAGCAGTGCTTTGTTTTGAAATTCTAAAAACTTATCCATCAGTTTCTTGAATTGAATGGTTAAAGCCATGCCCCCAGCCTTTTTTTTGGTAACAGATCTTCAGTTTGTATTTCACTTAAGAGTGAATATTTATATATTCTTAAGGACGAACTCTGAATTTCAAATTTTGCAACAGGTTGTTTTATTTTTATGACAGTTCCCCAAAACAAACTTCAGCCTTAACTTCAAATGCATACTACTAGTTTTGCTTTTTGGGACAATATGAAGCATTACAGAGGTAGGATTATTATGTATGTTTGCATAGGGTTATATCAGTGAAACGTCTGTTCTGTCATCAATGTTACTTTGGTTTTAATTGAAACTGAAGGCACATCCTGTTTTCCTTTTTTTTGTTTTTGTTAAATGCTTCTAGTATAGACTCACAGGGTCCCCATTATCAAGGGAATCCTGGAAAAGTTATGGAAAATTAAATTTAGTTTTCCAGACCTGGAAAAGTTTTGAAAAATTATCAAGTGACCATTAAGTTTTAGAAAAGTCATGGGTTTTGTAATACACATAAAATAAGGCCTGTGTCAGGTAATTTTGTAAATTAACAAAATCTTGAAAAGACGATTGCATTTATTATGAGATCTTGTGACAGTTTGTGTAGTGATCTGTACTGTGTATACCAAAATGCTTAGTAAATGTGTGTTTGGTAATCTTTGCTAAACAAATGAAAATATAAGCTATGGCTTCATTCAGATGAAGACAAAGGACATAAAAAATGTAAATTATTCTGGAAAATATGTGACGTGAAGAATATGGGTGAGGCTCTGCTAACAAGTCACTGGAAAGATTAAAAAAAATTGGAAATGAAATTTTAGCAAGAAAAAGGATTGTAATTGACATATTGTTTAACTCTTCATCAGTTAGCATAAAAAAGGTTGGTACAATTCCCATATGCAATGAAGTAGCCAGTCAAACAAAGAATGTTCAACACTGAGTGTCTACTAAAGGTTTGTAAGCGCTGAAAGTAATTGATTTGCACTATTCTTACAAATTGTGCTGCAGTCCTGGATAGCTATTGTAATCAATTTTACTGACAGCAAAATTCTAGCATAATGTGCATATTTGACTACATTTGGTATTGCTCCTTATTGTAAATCATTGCACATCAGAGAAGTGACTCAACAAGCTAGGAATGGTCTTCATTTTGACGAGACTCTTAATTGTTCAGCTCAGACAAATGGATATACAAGTGAGGATTTGGAATTTGTTGTTTTGATTTTTTTTTTGTTGTCAATTCCTGAGGACAATTTGACTTTTCTCATGACATTTGTGGGTCAGAGCGCAGGGTCAGCAATTGTACAGCAGCCCCGGAGCAGTTCAGATTAAGGGCCTTGTTCAAGGGCCCAACAGATTAGGATCCCTTCTGGCAGTAATGGGATTTGAATCGAATGGCGGAGAAGTGAAAACTAAGTACATAGACACAGAGGTTATTAACGAAAAAGTGTTTAACTTGTTACATTCTGAGCTTTTGCGTGATTGAACAAGACATTGATGAACATGGGATCATGTGGACGTCATGTTCTCTGTAATGCATTTCATGATAAATGTAGGTTCGACGGATGGGAATTGGATCATATCGTTTCCAGTCTCTGCTGGCTATTCAAAGAATCCTCCATGTAGAAAGGACTTTTTTAAAAAAAGTCACAGGTTGTGACCGACTTATGCGTGACGTTTTGTCAACAGTGCGGGATAGAAAATGTGGCCGTATGTGAAAGAGCATTAATGCTTTGGCCTCCTTTTTCCTGAATAATATTCCTATTCACTAAGTACCATGATAATATTTTCATTTTAATTCTAATATTCATTTTAAGCAGTATTTCTTTTTTAGTTACCGAACAAAAATTGTCAGTGAATATATTCATTGTGTGCACATGGTGACATAAATCATGTAGTCCATGAGGATCATATTCTTTAGTATTGCCCTTTGAACTTCAAAAGAAAAGCAGGAATATTTCATTGACATGAATAAGTAAATTGTGGAGCAATCATTGAGACTGATTCACAAATAGCACTTCTCAGTATTAATATTCCACATTTAGGATTTCAAGATGTTATTCATACATAAAATAGTGTTTATGAAGAGAAGCATTTCATGAATGAGGAGAGTCATAACAGTTGACATACCTGTTTTGGATAACCATTGTGAAATGTTGCTAATTTTCCAGAAATTAACATATTGTTGAAATACCAAAAGTATATTTCTAACTAGTTTCAACTCTGCAAAATGTTTGGAAGCTATAGACAATTTTATTTTGGTTTTTATTGATTTTTTTTTTTTTTTTTTTTTAAAAAAGCCAAAGTTTACTAAATTATACATTTGACCTAACAATAATCAAGTCTTCCTATGAGTTGTATTTCATGGTTGAACCCAGTACTTTTCTACACCTGTAAGAACTAATAATCAAGTTATAAATTCCCTGGTGGAATCAGGTTTGCAAGACTTGAGCTAGACAGAAATTTGTAAAGCAGAAACCTAAACACTTTATTAATTAACTAATACTGTTCTAAATCCCACAAACCTGTCTCATTTGTATTATTATCGTAGCAGTTGTAAGGGCGAATGTACTTGCAAAAGTGCAAAAATTAAGTTGTACAAATTTGCTTAGAAGCGGTGTAGAAGTTTTGGAATTTTGCAGGTTAAAAAAAAAGTGGGGGGGGGAGCCCTGAGAGTTGTTGGGTGCTTCAGATTTGAGATTTCTGATTCAAGAAGTAGACAGAGGTTTCGGTTTTGGTACTAAAATTAATCGCTTTAGTCAGCTTGGCAGTTCCAACAGAAAGTCTCAAAAGTTAGTAGAACTTTAGAAAGGCAAATTTCCTAAACCTTGTAATCTTGCGTAACTTATGTTTTTTTGCTGCAGTATAGGGGATATGAGGGTTAGAAGTTTGTGAAAAAGTGAGTTTGATTTACAAATAGAAATTCCTAGTCGGACAAATAAAAATTCCAGGTGTTGACGATCATTTACATTTTATACCAAAAAAAAAAAAAAACAGTTTGGTAAGGTGTAGAATTTTTTTTCAAGGTACTTTAGGAAAATACAAGGCTTTAGTAGTGTCTAGAAATGTAACAATAGATTTACTTAAAAAAAAAAAAAAGAAAATCACGCAGACAAAAATGAAACACTAATCATTTGACTGATAATAGAGATAGTGTCATTGACTCTTTGATATAGTACTTAAATGAAACAGAAACTGTTGGAAGCTTTTCTAAAATACAACAGAATTAATAGCACTCTTAACTAAAATAAGTCTTCACAGTTTCTAAATGACTTTATTCCACCCAGAAGAGGTGCATGGTTAGCCACTAATGCTGTTAGTAACACTGGGAACAAGTTAGCCATTGAAGTTGTTGGAGATCCCTGAAAGGTTTGCTGGAAGGGTATAACTCAGGAGCAGTGGTCTTATTGAAAGAGCTAATTTAATTGTTAAAAAAAAATGCCCCTCATTTTGTAACAGAACAGTGACTTTAGCTGTATAGGTGTGTTTTTAATTTTTATTATTAAGCACTGTTTACAGTACCATGTACTGTAAAAGTTATGTGGCTAATATCTTTTTGTCTATTAGTGTTTGACCAGATGCCTAAACCTGCCTTCCGGTTTTATTGATAGTCTTATGTTTGTTGAGGGCACTGCACTGATGATTACCCGGCTGTCAAGACAGATCACTATACTACACTTTGCATGTGGTAGTTTTACAGAGGCTGAGTGCTCTGAAAGAATTCAGAAAGCTATAAACCTATGGATAAATAACCTGACCCGCATGACGTTATGCGTGTTTTTTTTTTTTTTTAAATACTTGTCGCATGTACTCAATTTGGAAATGACCTTGAATAAGTGCTTAAGCCAAATATGTTCTACTCTTTATTAGAATGTGGAATTTACTAGTGCTAATTGCAGTCAAGTAGTGTATTATACTTTTTCAGAAACCTCACTTTTACATGACTAAAATCCTAATTTGTGTGGAAGAGACTATAGAAAAAGTGAAGATTTAGTGTAGTTATATGAATTTTGAACTAACCAGGGTTTCTGTTGCTTTGAAGATGTAATGATAAGAGATGGTTCATCTTTTCTTTGTGTTAAGTATGCTTTGGTTAAAAAAAATATATATGCTTGAGCATCCCAAGAATATCTGACAACATTTTGTACCTGTGATGTTGGTTTGCAGAAGAAACCTCATAGGCATAGTTTCCAAATCACTAGTTGCTGCCAGAGATGTTGAGATTAATTTCCAAAGGACTTGCATGCCAGTGCCTCTGTATCGTTGTACGCCTACGGCAGTGATTGTCACAATAAATGGACATTTAACATTGTAGACATCAATTCTACTTTTTCTTGCTTATTTCCATGGGCCTTTTTCCAGGTGGTTTCCTGCATTAATGTATCCTGTTCTGGTGGGATAGGCTCTGGCTGCTGTCTTGGATTAAGCATGTTTGAGAATGACTGTGGACACTTACTGAGGATATTTGTATGTACTCTTCCCCTAAAGCTTTGGAATTTTAAATGCATTTGTGGATTGACAAATGTCTATTTCTGAGACAGTGGAGTTAAAAAAAACAAAAAGAAAAAAAAAAAGTTGACCCTGTGTTTTTAAAGTGTGTTTTGGTAACAGGGTTAATGAAATACTGTAATTTCATGCTGATAATATCAGTTGGGTAACATTAGAAGATGTTTCCAATTGAGAGCCCTGTTCTCATTTAAATGTGAATAGGTGGACCATTTCTGTTACAGTAATGTGAAAAAGTCTGTACAACCTCTTTTTAATTTATCACTTTTACATGTTATGGCTTTACATGTTACAATATTACTATCATGTAGTTTTCACAAAGCCCAAAAATAAGATGAATCCGATCTTTAGTAACAAAATACACTTAGCAGATTTTAATTTATTGTAACTTTCCCATCTTAAAAATAACTCTTGAAGTAGCAGACATGTAAAAAAAAGTGAGTACATCCTGATGCTTCTTAATTTGCTGATGATCAGGAAGTGATACAGTGTCTGTATAAAATTTTAAACTGTCACTTCAGTCTGGACAATTTTGATTTGTTACATTAAGTGATGGTAAACCTATTTAAAAATACTTTGTTGTCCACCAATTTAGCAGTGAACAGTGTTATTTACAAATTAACAATATTCCACATATAAGACAGTTGCCAGTCTTCACAGAAGTATACATTTGACCAAGTTAAACCCAGGGATCGTAATTTTTAATGCTTTGCGAGATCAGACATATAAACATTGTGTCAGAGGATCTACAGACCCCATTGTCAACATTATAAAGTTTTCTGTTCATGATTCTAATGTTAGAAGTAGCCTGAAGGAACATGGCTTTCATGAAAGAACAGCTAGAGGAAAACCCCTTCTCTTCAAAAGCAGCACAGTAGTATTTGAATAAAGTACAGTAGTTTGAAGTTCATTCATTGTCCACTAGACAGTAGGGCTGAATGGAAAATACCTAAATGCAATTTTTCTGACAGATACTGTGATTGTGATTTGATTTGCGATTATAATTTTTTAAAGTCAAGCTTCAGTTTAGAATTCACTGTGTAATAGATTTGAAAGTTGGATGGTGCATTACTACATTATATACCATTAAAATATTAAGTGCTTTATATTCTAATACAAGGATGACATTTTTATTACATTTTTAATTGGCTTCCAATTATCAAACGTACACTCTGTAATCAATACCACATTTACTTGTACCCCAGCATTTAGCTTATAAACTGACAAACCACAGAATGATTATCAAAAACATGATCACTAAATATAATAGCAACAGAATGTTACACAAAATATCTAAATATTGCATATTCAAATAAAATATTTATTTGCAGATAACCAGCATGTAACTTTTGAACTTTTTTCACCAAGGCTGGATTTAGTACAGAACAACTAAAATCTTAAAATTACTCCAAAGAACAGAACTCTTTACATAACACTTCCCTAACATCATGTTATTCTCAACACTCATTGTGGCCTTTTACATAATTTTTATCAAGAACATTCAAGGACTGAATGCTGAAACATGACTTAAGTGCCCCAGCACTAAACAGTCTCTATAATGGTGAACTAGTGGCTGGTATGCACATAAACTTACAAGCCAGGTTTCTCTGCATTAGAAGTTAACATTGTATAGTAGTGCAAAAAATAAAGCCAAAAAAATATTAGGCAAAAAATAACCAGTTGACCAGTTAGGGCATGATATGTGATAATATTTGATTATTTGTGAATCTACAAGTACATGCAGTATTTACATTTTATACAAAAGAGTATTTTTTCCTCATTAAAAAAATATGAATGGATGTCCCTAGTTGTCCGATTAGAAAAACTGATCTGCAAAATACTGCAGCTTTACATAGCACGTCTGGAGTAACATGATGCCAAATTAGTGCAGGTAAAATAAACAACCATTCTTTTATGTAAGTTTTTGCCTTTGAATCAGTAGTGTTTTTTTTTTTTTTTAATTTAATTTATATTGCAATGTTTGATCTAGCAGCCTTATTGGTCAGACGCGCTGCAAAATGTACATCCTAAATCATAACCTTTGCGATATGCTAATCTCATTGTTTGAAATTGCAATTTCAGTTTGACATCAGTTAATCATTCAGTCCTACTTCTCGTAAGGTGTAGTTTTGATTTTCAGATTGTGTATTAAACCTAATATTTTTATTTCTTACATGTAGTTCTTTACATACATTAAATTTTATCCGCCATAAATCTGCCAAAGCGTGTAAGTGTCTATATTCCTCTTTAATTATTCAATGTATTCTAGATTTTCTGCCAGTACACCTAGCTTAGAATCGTCTGCAAACTTAACCATCTCGTGATTTTTTTTTTTTTTTTTTAAAACCCTAGGCACATTATTTTTATTTATGGGGTGCCATTCTTGACAATTCTGACAGGGTACCTTACACCATTACACTCTCCTTCCTATGTCTGAGCCAGTTTTGCACCCACCTATGCACTACATGCTGAATTCACACTTCATTAAGTTTGATGCCCAGCTTCTCATGTGGCACCTTATCCTGTGCTTTCTGATTTGACACATTATTATTCTGCAGCATTAATGAGTCTAACCAGAATGCAAAGACTGATTTTAAAATTGAGGTGTGAGAAGGTACTTGAGGTAACTATTTATTTAGGTTTACTTGGATAGCTGTGAATTTGAAACAATTGTGCATTTACTGATATTTATTTCATTTACTTTTTAGACTCTCCCCAATGATTGTGCTGGACTTTCATAAACTACAACAAGCTGTGAGAATCTTTTTCACACAGAAAGGGGCATCATCTCCTGAAAGCCTACTGCAGGTTTGCCAAGGTAATGAGGCAGACCAAATTATTTATTTTATTTAGTTATATTATTTATTTATTTTAGTGTTAAGTGTTTTTCTTGCTTGAAATGGTTTACTTGATAACGCAGTTTGACATGAATGTCAAGGAATCTGTGAATGAAAACTGAATTTGGTATAAATCTGAAACATTAATGGGTTCAAGCCAGAAGTATATACTTTTTGTCTTCATTCATTTCTGGCTTATTAAAAAAGGAAAAAAAAAAGCATTTCGACTGATAGCTTACCATTATAATGTCCATACCTAAAAGATAAAATTTGTATACGAGCACTAAGCAACGTTCATATAAAAAGGTTACCTAAAAAAAAGGTAGAAAGTGATAACGCACATGCAATAAGAATTGAAATTGTGAAATTTGTATATGTACTTATTTGAGCAGCCTGCAGTAGAATAAACTCTTTCAAGTAAAACGCCCGAAGCCATATATTTTGCATGTGAAATATTCAAAATTCTTTAATTTATAATGTAATGACTTCTAAATATTGATTTCTACCTCTGTAATGAAAAGGTTAAAATATGCAATTTGTTGAAATTACTAGCAAATATTTGAGGGCCAATTCAAATTTATTTTGATGTAGCTTCAACTGGAGTATCTGAAATGTATGTGTTCATTGGTGTTTGGCTTGACATTCTGAGCCCTTTGAACCAGTTTTACAGCATGACAGTTTTTCTTTGAATTAACGTATCAAATCAAAATGTATCAAACAGGTGTTTAAAGAAAGTTGTTCTCCCACAACCTTTTTAGATAACACACAGTTCTCTGTAATTTGGAGCAATGGAATTTTGGTTGATAGTGAAGAGAGTCTATGGCAGGGGTGCCCACACTTTTTCGGTTTTCGAGCTACTTTTAAAATGACCAGGTCGAAATGATCTACCTACATTAAAAATTTTATATATATATATACATATACACAGTGTGTGTGTGTGTGTGTGTGTGTGTGTGTGTGTATATATATATTTATATACACACACACACTGAGTATACTTTATACATAAAATATATGTTGTCGTACCTTGCATAACAGAATAAACTTTATGGCACAATAACAATTCAGTACATTTATGGTCACTACAGTATTTGGATTTAATAATCTTCATGTGGGAAAAGGCTGACTCACATAAATAAGTAGAGCCGAATAATGCAGTCAAGGAGGTAGCACATTTCCTCATGTTTGGGTACTTTTCCTCTGTAAGTTCCAAAACTGTCCAAGAGCCCCAGACTTCAGCTGAATATCATCCTGTAGTGTCAAAATCTCATCCTCCACTGTAGAGGAGTTTTAGGTGAAACAGTGTTGCAATTTCTGATGCGAGTGAATCACCCTTAACATCTTCTCTAAATGGATAGCACTTAAATGTAGCGATTGGCTAAAGTAAAGCTGAGTCTTGTAACCGTCTGTCAAAGTCTGGCAGGCAATTTTCAATTTGCTCTGTGTAGCGTATGCTGTCAAGTTACGCACACGCCTTCCATTGCGTCTCCAGCTCTGATGCGAGGTTTTGGATGTTCCCCAAATCAAGGTGCTGCAGCTTTGAGGACAGATGTTGCGTTTTTCGTTTGAAAGCATTAACTGGGCTAATCATATTGACCATAGAATTCTCTTTTCTTTGCAGCTATAAATTAAGCTCATTCAACATGTTGGTCAGATCGGGAAAAAAATGTTAATTCTAGCGGCCATTGATCATTAAGTTGCTTGTATTCCTAGCCATCTGTCTCAACGAAGGCCTCTTTTTATCATCAACTGTCCGATTTAACTGCGATTGTAGTTCCCTTTCCTTTCTCTTTCTCAGATTGCTTTTCGGAAGGAAGTCAGTTTCGTAGTTTTTATGAACAGTTCTAAAGTGCCTTTCCACATTTTCCTTCTTTGGAATAGCAATGATAGATTGACAGATCAGACAAACGCACTTCGATTGTGACATTGTGAGAAAAAAAATCTTTCAATTCCACGTCCAGCCCATTCCCTCCCCAAACAAATCAGACTGGCCGCCCTGTATGTCAATCAAGTGGCAAATGCCATAGGGAGGATATATGATAGACTAACATCTAAAAAAAAATTTTTTTGAATACAACGCGATCTACTGGTTGATCGCAGTCGACGCATTGGGCACCCCTGGTCTATGGTATTAAGTTTATTGATTTAATCTGTTTGTGAATAGAAGTGGAATGACAGCCACACATATAACAATTAAGGAAATAGTTGAAATGTTAACTTTCTGCTCTTTTAAATTCGTCATCATTTTGATCTACTGCAGTTTGACTTCTCTAACTAATCCATTATTTGAAAAAGCGGTATCTTTAATATACTTGAGAACTGATTAATAAGAGCATTGAGATAGATTTCTTGCATTATTGCTGATCATCACTTTCGCTGTTTTGTCTGAATGGCTGATTTATGTGGCTGACTGAATAGTGTCATACATTTATATCCAGTGTTCCAAGAAGAATCTCATGCTAATGATTTCAGAGTGGAAAAATATTTAACAAGCATTTTATAACAGCATATGAGGCTTAGTCAAATCCTTATGACCCAGAGCCCAAACAGTCGAAGTAATGAAAAAATGTAGACTCTTAAACAGCAATGAATTTTAAGGTTCAAAACAGTACTGCCAGGAACAAGCACTTAATATTTTTTTTTAAGATGTTGAGGGTGTAGCCCATATTGATTTAAATGGCTCAAATGATCCGTTTAACCAGTTAAAGTTACACTTTTTATGTACTGAAATTGGAATGAAAGCTGTCAGCCAAAGGCTATTGTATGAAACAGTGGATTAGTGATGCCACATTTACCCATTTCTCTTGATCCTACCCCATGTGACAACCACCTTTTCCCTATTCAGAAGTGCTGCCTCCATGGGTCACTTTATACCTATGAGGATGTCATCAAAAAAAGTAGTTTTACAAGCAAGACAAAACATTTTAAGTTTAAGAAGGCTGTGACATACTATAGGATTCATGGCAACAATTCTGAAAATTAAAATGTGTTTGTTTTTACTGGTGTTTAACTAAATACATTAGATTCAGAACTGCTCTTGCCTGATTGGATGATATTAAGGAGTCCCTTCAGAAACTTGCACCCAGAGTCACTTTTGGAGATAAAGATGTCACAAGAATTGATAATTGGGTACCAAGTTAATATCAAAATTTTGAAAATGTGACAGTAGTAGTATTTTTTTAATACAATATTGGTAGTACCAAGTAAAAGTTACAGCCACATTCATATCTGACTGGAAGTACAGAAATAGCTAATGAATACGCACCGTCTGTGAGGAAAATTATGAGAAAAAACTATTTGAAAATAGCTGACAGTAGTGATGTTACAGCACCACAAATAGTAACACATTTGAAAAGAAAAATAGTAGAACCTTGGACCACAGAAAGTATCAGCAATAGGGGGAGGTGGAGACACAAAGATTTTTGTAAATCAATGTATTATAAGTGTTAACACTAGTAGCGGTATTTGGTAATGTTATGAAGATGACCATTATAATTGGTTTTAATTTACCTCGAATCGCATCTATATATTGGCATCAAATTAAGATCTGTCTTATCATAATTTGGCTTTGAATAAATCTTCACTTTATAAGAAACAGTAAAAGTTACTATAGTAATTTAGTCACTCAAAACCCTTTCATTGACTGATGCTGTATTCTGAAGGATAGCGACTCAGCATAGGCTACAAAAATAAACACGTAATTGGTATGAAGCCCTTCATTCTGTTTCTTTGTGGCATAGCTTTATCACTGGATCATAAATAATGGCTTAAACCAATGTATGCGAAAGCAGGAAACAGATCAAACCTGGCAAAACATCTGAATAGCTGACACCTTGTTCTTTATACAAGGAATGCGTTTCAGTTTATGCTAGTTATTTTAACAACTCGTATCACAAGGTATTGTTAAAGGGTTCTTATCCATACAATCACGCTTTGTCTTTATTTTTGCTTTAAATGACTGCTGTTTATTTCTTTGTAAAAAAAAATGTGTTGACAACAATGACCCAATAAGCAAATGCTGCATATGTTTGACATGGCCAAGTTATATGGTTGGTTTACGTTCTAGCTTGTTGAAACATCCTTAACATACAGTTAAAATTCAACAAATTATCACAATATTAATTAGGTTTTTTAGAGGCAACAGTAGTTTGTCACTGTGTCAGTAAATGTTGACATTTGATTGCACTCAGAGTTCACAAAACATGTCTAGTGTGGCAGCCTGCAGAAGGCCTCAGTGTAGAGAAAACTTGACTTGTTTTTTTTTTTTTATCTAATAGAGATTTATTTTTACTGTTCCTAACAGTGTTCTTTTTGATGTTGTGAACTCTAAACAATCTAATCATTATATCAGATCAAGACAGTTTTCCCAAAATTTAAAATGTAGAAAATCATGTTTTAAATTCAGATGTGTTCATATTTAGTGGACAAATGCCGTGAGTGCACAAAATGATCATTGTGTTTTATTGTGGTAATTTAGAACATCATTTAGTTGGTGTTGTTTGTATCCATATATTTGATTTTTTCATGGTGCTTCTTGGGCTCTGCATATGAGACCGTGCATTAGAAAGGTTCATTATATTTTGATGTTTATGAATGTCAGTATTTGTTAAGTTACATGATAGTTCAGTAACTATTTGAGGGCTGTACCATTTTAAATCTGTTGCTACTGTTAGTATTAAGAGCATAATTGTGTCCACTTGATTAATGTAGGTACTTTTTAATAAAAAAAAACAGCTGTTATCTGCTTGGGTGCTGCATGTTATCTTTTTTTTGTCAATGAAGAAGAGTATGTTGAATTTCTGTTTTTGCTGAGGTGTTGAATAGGTATTGAATACTGTGAAATGTCACTGGTGTTGTATCAGCTATGAAACTTCTGGTGTTGTAACATCCTTGTTTACAGTGAAAACAAAATTTCAGCATAGTCTCCCATAGAGGTCAGCATTTGCTTGCAATGATGGACTGATTTTCAGTGATGTGTGTGGGAGCTAGAGTCTGGGAAATTAAAATAAAATTTTAAAACAATGTACATTAATTCAAAATTTATGATTCATTTACCTAAACAGTTAGGATACATGCATATACTATCTCGTGTACAGCCTTCCCAAGACTGCAGAGCCCATACACACCCTTACATTCACAGTAGTGGAAATGGCATTAAAAAGAAGAGTAAAAGACTGCATAATTCACTAAAGGGAAGTCTGACATTTGGCAGACATTTTCAATTGTTATTGAAGATGATGGCAACCAACTGCCATTTGCTTGCCACAGTAAATGTGTGAAAGTACTAGCATAGAGTGCACACAAGTCAGCCACCTCAGGTGTAAAGCACCATGTGTGTGCAGTAATGGAAGGTCAAACTAAACTGATATGCTAGTCAAATCTGGCAAAAATAACAACTAACACTAAAAGCAACGCACTGCGTAAATGTGAGGATCTCGTTTGCCGAGGATATAAGGTCTTAAGGCACGTTGTCTGTTGAGGGCTATGTTCAGCTTGTGCAATACCTGGTTGACATAGCAAACAAAATTTGAAAGTGTGAAGCTCACTAATGGCAAATAAGGTTGTCTTTGTTACTGATCAAAGAGCAAACATGATCAATGCCTTGGGCGGCTACACATGGAGAAAGCACCTGAAGTTGCACAGCTTTTGGCTAGTGTAAAAAAGTTTGTCAGGTATTTCAAACAGACAGCAAGGCAAGCTTACGAGGTCACTGAAACAGTCTGTGGAGACAAGATGGAACTCTTATTTTGTTAGGCTGGATTCAGTGATACAGCGATTTAATGATTGGCCGTATCAACAAAAGATATCTTTTTCTGAAACTGTTCAAAATGTATCAA
The DNA here is from genome assembly GCA_026402145.1 of Polypterus bichir lapradei. NCBI lineage: Eukaryota > Metazoa > Chordata > Cladistia > Polypteriformes > Polypteridae > Polypterus > Polypterus bichir. The sequence goes on from JANRMT010028174.1 coordinate 128,354,831, forward strand.
CTGATTTAGAATCTAGTACTTCCATGGACAGTGAGGTGCCTACAACTGAACGTGTACTTGGTGTAATCGCATCTGTTTATGGTCGATGTCTGAATGAACTTGTCTGCTCCACAAAATATTAATATTTATCAGCCTAAAGCTTCTCCTTCTATATCTTTTATTTATTATATAAATAAAATCTCAGGCGAAGAAGATTGCAAAGACAGAGAAACAAAGTGAGATTTGTAATAATTTGTAATAATCGTGCCTTAATGCAACTGTGCTAAATCAAAGAGTGCAGTGAAGTTCACTGGACAGCTGTTACTACCGTGTTTCCCTTTGCAGCTAGTAAGCAAATGAGGAAATGCCTGTACATTCACAGTGCTTTGCTTGGTTGCAGTGTGCTTGTACTGTGAGCTGTTTTAAAAAAAATATAAAAATGTGTTTATCTCCAAATACTAGAAAAGCTTATGTTTTAAGTAAAAATTAATAATGTGCGGCTTGTACATTGATAACACCTACCTTCAATGTCAGAATGTCAAATTTTTGTGGAATGAATAGTAATTAACATAGATCATACTTTATCACCATATGGAATAGTAAGTGTTTGCCTATTTACAGAAGTTTAACAAGACACATTGCTTAAACTGCTCTTTTCTGATATATTATGTGAAAGAGATATGGAGACTTCTTCTCAGAAATTCTCAGATCAGAGATCTTTAGTACTGCTGGATTGAGCATTTTATTGGTTCACAGGATTGTCCACCCATTTAAATGAAAGAGAGCAGTTTATTGCCTCTTATTTTTATAAGTGACTAGCCAAATACCTGCGCTTCGCAGCGGTGAAGTACTGCCTTAAAATTTTTATTAAGAAGACAATTTAACCTTTTTAAACTAAGGGAAAATATGCCAATAATTATTTGTTAAGGATCTCTTTGTATACCATGTTGTCAGTTCGGCCCTCTGGTTGTAACATGACCAAGCTGTGCACTGAGCTTACTCTTGAGCATGTAACTTACAGTTGGCCATGTGAACAGTAATCTTGTCTCAAATCTCACAGCTTGGATTGCTGCTGTCATAATCGGTTTGAGTTTCATGGTTTGTTTCAATTATGACAGTATTTGCAGGATTTGTTGTGTTGAAGTGACATTCAGCATCTGTCAAGCGTTGTAAGCACACAACCGGTTTCATCGATAAAATCACATCCAGGTTTTGAGAGTTTAAACATTCATAAACATCAAAGTGTCCACTACTGAAATCGTCACCTGTGAATCTAAGATGTTTAAGAGGCATTGGCGGTTGTCGAAAGGTGTAAAATATTTGGCCATTTCAGTACACTTGAAAGCGACAACCGAACAATTCAGCGGCAGCCATCAACTCACATGCAGAACCATAGGTGAAGGGCTTAAGCATTTCACTCTTATAGTGCTCCTGTGTAGTATAATTATCTCCTGTACCGTCATCAGTCCACACCTTGAACCTGTCCCAGTCATTCAATACATAAGACACAATGTTCCTCCGGATATCAAGAGTGAGCCTGATATGGCCGTGCAATATGTAACAAAGAGAATGGAAAAGGTAGGTGCCATCTCCGGGCATGGAAACCACTCAGTAAGTGACAGTTCTTTGATCGATAGTGATCACCTCGATAGACATGGTAATGGGGGTTGGAATGATAAAGGAAATAGGTACCTGAGCAATGTAAAGTAAGTCTAAAATACCTATACAATAACCATAATTGTAATAAACAAACAATAAAACAGCGGAGAAGCCGTAGATTAAACAAAAAGGCTGTAGTTATCAGTAGGGAGATGTGAATCCCGTGGCGAAGCAAGGAAAGGAATGTAGAGACCAGAGCGATGGACAGTCTTATATAGGCAGGCAGCCAACAATGTGGGAGGCGTTGGGATGGGGGACCCAACGCCACCTCACACGGTGACCGAGCTGCAGGCTATGGACGTATATATGCACGTAAGTAGGATTCAGTTAGCGTTGGGAACCCGTGTACCAAATTTCTTGAAGATGGGCCCATAAGTAACAAAGACTGTTGAAAAGTTCAATATGGCGGCCGACAGTGGCATCATACCACCGAAATAAGTACCAAATTTCAGCCTTCTACCTACACGGGAAGTTGGAGAATTAGTGACGTTGGAAAGTTCAATATGGCGGCTGACAGTGACGTCATACTATCGAAATAAGTATGTACATCGGTTTTGGTTAGCGCAGGGAAGCCACCTACCAAATTTCGTGAAGACGGGGTCAGCCTTCTACCTACATGGGAAGTTGGAAAATTGGTGACGTTGGAAAGTTCAATATGGCGGCCGACAGTGGCGTCATACCATCGAAATAAGTAAGTACATCGGTTTCAGTTAGCGCAGGGAAGCCGCCTACCAAATTTCGTGAAAATGGTGCCATAAATAAGAAAGTTCAACATGGTGGACGTTGTCGACCGTTATGACCGTTACATGTAGAATTTCGAAATGAAACCTGCTTAACTTTTGTAATTAAGCTGTAAGGAATAAGCCTGCCAAATTTCAGCCTTCTACCTACACGGGAAGTTGGAGAATTAGTGATGAGTGAGTGAGTCAGTGAGTGAGTCAGTCAGTCAGTCAGTGAGGGCTTTGCCTTTTATTAGTATAGATTTCCCTTACTTATGGTTCTCCAACTTTTGTGTATTCATTTTTTTGAGATTGTGTGTTTATGTTCCCATATTAAATATGTACCTCTCATTTGAGGAATGTGTTTTTATCTCCCAGTAGATGATCATTGGAATGATCAGTATTCATAAATGTAAGTCCTTCCTTACATGAGTCACATACATAGGTTAGCACCCATCTGTAAACAAAGACTAAGAATTATTTTTCACCAGTTTGAAAAAAAAAATGGCTAAAACAAATAAACGGGTCAAATCGATTACATTGACAAACTGCTTCATAACTCCCTTGCATGTGCCATAGTAGAGCACGAGATAAAGCGAAAGCATGCACAGCGAAAAGGCAAACATGAAAATTGATGCTGCACATTTGAAACCCCACTGCCCAAAATACAAAGGAAAAGTTGTTTTTGTTTGTTTTTTTTTTTAAATGTCAGTTATTTTTTTCCCAGTTAGGCTATACATTAATTTGCTACATAAAATTGTTTTCTAAAGTAAAACTTTTTTTATATCAATTTAACAAATTCCTTTGTCTGTTCTTGCATCTTACATTGGATTTTTGTTGAGCACCGCATCGTTATTTGATAGAAAAAGCCTTAGAACTTACCAGATATGTCCGATTTAGAGCAGCAAGTTTTTGATTTAAGAAAATGTGCTTCCACATTTATGAGGCATCCTTGTTATAATGTAAGGAAACTAGAAATACCGTAGATCCCGGAATACAAGCCGAGAATTTAGTCCTAGATTTTTGGCTTGGAGTTTGGGGTTCGGTTTATACAACGAGTATCATTTCAGATTC
>JANRMT010028174.1:128408632-128439941 GCA_026402145.1 Polypterus bichir lapradei
TATATATATATATGTATGTGTGTATATATATATATATGTGTGTATGTGTATATATATGTATGTGTAATAAAATATATAGAGAGAGAGTGATTGTCAAGTTAAATCTGCTTGTACTCTCGGATTGTGTGCACTGATATTCTGCTACCCCAACAATAGTTGAAACTGTGCCTATTACATTTTCTGATATTATACTTAATATTAGATATTTTTCATTATTACCATATTAAAGAACTGTAACTGTGCAATGTGCTGTTTTAAAGGATATCTGACAAGAAATTTTTTTATATTTTTTTAAATTCCCAAATTTCTCGCCTTTTTCCTCTCTCTCTATTCAGATTTCCATACATTTTCTTTTGCAATCGTTTTTTTTTTTGTTTTTTTTTTTTTATATACTTAATGTATACTTTAAAAAGCAAAAACAAAAATATTGTAAAGTCAAAGGTTTTTTTTTTTTTTTTTTAATTTTTAAAGCCATACTTTACCTTATCACAAGTGTTGTATTTATTTCAAAGAGATTAACATGGTCATTTTTAGTATGAGAAAAGACTGCTTAGAAATATTAGAAGACTTGTATTAGTACTTTATTGATGGTGGTGGTGCTTTATTAAGTATAGTTTCAGGATAATTTTAGTTTTATTTTAATTTAGTAGATTATAAAAACAGGTAAATATGTACGTTGCATTAAAAAAAAGTCTGTCTTACAGTAATTCACCAAAATTAGGTTTTATTGTCATTTTGCAACTGCATTACTAATTAACATTTCCTCTAATTTTCACTTTACAGACTCAGTGTAAGGTTTACATTAACTATACACCGTCATATGAAAATGTTTGGGAACCCCTCTTAATTCTTTGGGTTTTTGTTTCTCATTGGCTGAGCTTTCAAAGTAGCAACTTCCTTTTAATATATGACATGCCTTGTGAAAACAGTAGTATTTCAGCAGTGATATTAAGTTTATTGGATTAACAGAAAATATGCTATATGCATCATAACAAAATTAGACAGGTGCATACATTTTGGCACCCCAACACAGTTATTACATCAGTACTTAGTTGAGCCTCCATTTGTAAATATAACAGCCTCTAGACACCTCCTATAGCCTTTGATGAGTGTCTGGATTCTGGTTGGAGGTATTTTTGACCATTCTTCCATACAAAATCTCTCCAATTCAATTAAATATGATGGCTGCCGAGCATGGACAGCCTGCTTCAAATCATCCCACAGATTTGCGATGATATTCAAGTCAGGGAACTGTAACCATTCCAGAACATTGTACTTCTCCCTCTGCATGAATGCCTTTGTAGATTTCGAACTCTGTTTTGGTTCATTGTCATGTTGGAATATCCAACCCCTGCGTAACTTTAACTTTGTGACTGATGCTTGAACATTATCCTGAAAAATTTGTTGATATTGGGTTGAATTCATCCGACTCTCGACTTTAACACAGGCCCCAGTCCCTGAACTAGCCACACAGCCCCACAGCATGATGGAACCTCCACCAAATTTGACTGTAGGTTGCAGGTGTTTTTCTTGGAATGCGGTGTTCTTATTCCGACATACAAAGCGCTTTTTGTTATGACCAAATAACTCCATTTTTGTCTCATCAGTCCAAAACACTATTCCAAAATGAATCTGGCTTATCTAAATGAGTATTTGCATACAACAAGCGACTCTGTTTGTGGCGTGAGTGCAGAAAGGGCTTCTTTCTTATCACCTTGCCATACAGATGTTGTTTGTGCAAATTGCGCTGAATTGTAGAATGATGTGGTGATCTGTGGGTTGTCTGTAACCATTCTCACAATCCTGCACATTTGCCGCTCCTGTATTTTTTTCTTGGCCTGCCAGACCTGGGTTTAACAGCAACTGTACCTGTGGCCTTCCATTTCCTGATTACATTCCTTACAGTTGAAACTGACAGTTTAAACCTCTGAAATAGGTTTTTGTAGCCTTCCCCTAAACCATGAGACTGAGCAATTTTTGTTTTCAGATCTTTTGAGAATTGCTTTGCGGATCCAATACTGTCACTCTTCAGAGGAGAGTCAAAGGGAGGCACAACTTACAATTGACCGCCTTAAATACCTTTTCTCATGATTAGACACACCAGGCTTAACAAGCTAATCCAACCAATTTGGTGTGGCAAGTAATTAATATTGAGCAGTTACATGCATTCAAATCGGCAAAATTACAGGGGGACCCATATTTTTGCACAGCCAGTTTTTCACATTTGATTTAATTTCATACAACTAAATGCTGCTTCACTAAAAATCTTTGTTCGGAAAACACCCCAGTACTCCGATGTTCCTAGGAAATGAAAGGCATACCACTGTTATCTTTTTTTGTTGAAAGTAGAGTCAATTATTATGCAGGCTGAGAGGGGTTCCCAAACTTTTTCATATCATTGTATTTTAGCTTGTCTACTGCTTTGTTTCCCCAGTGTGCTTTATCATGCTTCTGTTGTGTGATATGATGGCTTTTTGTATCATTAAAAGAATTCCTTCCCTCCATGTTTTATTTCAGTACATATATAGGTTTCCCGTTTTAGGAGATTGGAATAAACTTGAAGACCACTTTTCAACTTATGCTAATATTTTTTTTCCTTTGGATGCAAAGTTAATTGATGTAATAGAATTATGAAGTACATAATGTGAAGCTGACTGCATTTTTATATATATTGCAGAGAGCAAAGTGTTAAAAGTAGCTTGGAGATATAACAAAGTACACTTTCACTTCTTGTTTATTACTTGTTTTCCTATTGGACAATAGAGGGCAGCTCTACCTTGGCAACAAAAGTAGGCTATTTGCATACTAAACTCTCATAGGCTTATGTTTGAAAAGGCTGCACCAATCGTAAAGCACCCTCCTGATGGTAAGCTATGCTAATTAGGTGCTGTTGCTGGGGTTCAGGAGGGTGGTAACTGTGTGTGATTCCACTGCATTGTGTTGCCTAGTGAGAGACATTGATAAATGAGTAGTTAATGATCTGCAGAATTCCCACTCACTGCAGACAGAGCTGAAATTTCAAAACTGAGGGAGCTGTATGCTAAATGCTAGTTTTACCCAGTTAATGTCTTTTCCAGAAGACTCACTAAATTAGTCCAGTGTTTGTTTATCAAATTTAAAGTATCAATCAAAATATACAGGTATACTGACACCTTATTGATTCATGTGTCTTCTTGTAGAAAATGTCATTTGAGTCTTGACATAACTCTTAAATTGTACTTGAAAACATTGGAACATTTTTTTAAGCTTTGCAGTTTGGAACATTTTTTAAGCTTTGCAGTTCTGTGATTTCACTTTTCTTTTTCTGCCACTGACTGACGCCTTGAATGTTGCATTCTGTTCATATTTAACATTGCCAACATATCAAACACTTTAATTTATCCATGTTGTTTCTTAGTGTTTCCTTGTGACCTATTATTCTTGAAGACCCTTTTGTATGGACAAAAGGCTTTCTGTTTTTATTTCAATATCCTGTGCACACCTTTAACTTTACTTTATCCCCCTTTACTGCTTCATATGTTTAGTGGTCATTTTATCAAATTTCAGACAATTGCATCCATTTCATTATTAGAATATGGCTTTAGTAAATGTTACGTTCATTATGGGTTGGGTGAATTTCATAACTAAAATATTAAGGTGATGTCAGAGTTTCTTTGACAATATTTACTGTCCTTGAAGTGACTGCAGATTTTGTATCATTGCCAATAAAAAAAGGTTGTCTACCTTTCAATTATGGGACCTTACTTTGGAAAATTAAATCATGAATTGATGCTCATCTTCTTAGTTTTCGAACAGCGCTCCAAGATCACATCTGCTATGATTAGGATTTTTCAACATTTTATCTGCTGCTTATGGCATCTTTTAAGCTTTAATCTGATCTTGATAACTATACTGACGGTATTTCAGCTAATCCTTTGTGATTCTACTAACACCAAACACTGTTTTAACAATAACATGCTACAACAAGAGAACCAACTGTGTATTAAATTAATAATGCTCATGTTATTGCATTTAAATATATGTTTTGCGTCTCTTTACAGCAGGGGTGTCAAACTCATTTTGATTCAGGGGCCACATACAGCCTAATTAGATGTCAAGTGGGCTGGAACAGTACAATCATAACATAATTACCTATAAAAAGTCCATGTTTTTTCCTTTGTTTTCGTGCAAAGAAGTACAAGTACATTAGAAAATCTTCACATTTAATGAAATATCCTTTTCCAAAACATATCAAAACATATGAACAACCTCAGATTTCTTAAGATGAGTATTTGCACAAATACAAACAAAACTTTAAGTCAAAGGTATTTGGAACTGAAAAATATAGTATTGCACTTTAAAATTTATGGCATTGCATGCACAATAGGATTCCATCAAACCAAACTCTTCTGTAGTGAAGCTGTTGACTTACATTAAATTGAACATTTTTCAACTATTTCTACAGCAAGAATTCAATTTCACAGAACTGTATTCTTTAAGTGCAATCGGTGTCTGAAGCAACATTTAAAGGAGTTAGTCACGTCTAGACTACTTTGTTTTTGCTCTTGAAACTTGGCATCTTTTGGTCTGTACAAGTGCATCAATATCAGGTGTCATGTCCTGACTAGCAGCCAATCTCAGAATGTCACCTAAGTGCTTGTGTATGAGCCTTGAGAGCAATTTTGTTTTATTGATGTTCATTACTGAGAAAACTTGTTCACAAAGGTAGGTTGTCCCAAACATGCACAAAATTTTTGCAGCCAGGGCTGTTAATTTGGGGTACCCTGGCAAGAGATATTGATAAAATGTGTCCAAGCCCACTGAGGCAAACTTGTCCTTCAAATCTGCATCACATTGCAAATAAGTTATCTCTAGTTGGATGTCGACAGGTACATCAGAAGTTTTGACTGTGAAGGGTGAGTGAAAAACTGCAATTTCTGTCTCGAGTTCACCAAAGATCTAAAACCGTTTCTCAGACTCACACAGCAATCCTGCAATCTTGTCTTTATACTGTTTCATGTCAACATTAATGCCTGTTGCACATATAGTGCATCTAGAAAGTACTCGCATTGCATCACTTTTCCCACATTTTGTTATGTTACAGCCTTATTCCAAAATGGATTAAATTCATTTATTTCTTCAGAATTGTACACACAACACCCCATAATGACAACGTGAAAAAAGTTTACTTGAGGTTTTTGCAAATTTATTAAAAATAAAAAAACTGAGAAATCACATGTACATAAGTATTCACAGCCTTTGCTCAATACTTTGTCGATGCACCTTTGGCAGCAATTACAGCCTCAAGTCTTTTTGAATATGATGCCACAAGCTTGGCACACCTATCCTTGGCCAGTTTCGCCCTTTCCTCTTTGAAGCACCTTTCAAGCGCCATCAGGTTGGATGGGAAGCGTCGGTGCACAGCCATTTTAAGATCTCTCCAGAGATGTTCAATCGGATTCAAGTCTGGGCTCTGGCTGGGCCACTCAAGGACATTCACAGAGTTGTCCTGAAGCCACCCCTTTGATATCTTGGCTGTGTGCTTAGGGTCATTGTCCTGCTGAAAGATGAAGCGTCGCCCCAGTCTGAAGTCAAGAGTGCTCTGGAGCAAGTTTTCATCCAGGATGTCTCTGTACATTGCTGCAGTCATCTTTCCCTTTATCCTGACTAGTCTCCCAGTTCCCGCCGCTGAAAAACATCCCCACAGCATGATGCTGCCACCACCATGCTTCACTGTAGGGATGGTATTGGCCTGGTGATGAGCGGTGCCTGGTTTCCTCAAAATGTGACGCCTGGCATTCACACCAAAGAGTTCAATCTTTGTCTCATCAGACCAGAGAATTTTGTTTCTCATGGTCTGAGAGTCCTTCAGGTGCCTTTTGGCAAACTCCAGGTGGGCTACCATGTGCCTTTTACTAAGGAGTGGCTTCCGTCTGGCCACTCTGCCATATAGGCCTGATTGGTGGATTGCTGCAGAGATGGTTGTCCTTCTGGAAGGTTCTCCTCTCTTCACAGAGGACCTCTGTTTAGCTCTGACAGAGTGACCATCGGGTTCTTGATCACCTCCCTGACTAAGGCCCTTCTCCCCCAATCGCTCAGTTTAGATGGCTGGCCAGCTCTAGGAAGAGTCCTGGTGGTTTCGAGCTTCTTCCACTTACGGATGATGGAGGCCACTGTGCTCATTGGGACCTTCAAAGCAGCAGAATTTTTTCTGTAACCTTCCCAGATTTGTGCCTCGAGACAATCCTGTCTCGGAGGTCTACAGACAATTCCTTTGACTTCATGCTTGGTTTGTGCTCTGACATGAACTGTCAACTGTGGGACCTTATATAGACAGGTGTGTGCCTTTCCAAATCATGTCCAGTCAACTGGATTTACCACAGGTGGACTCCAATTAAGCTGCAGAAACATCTCAAGGATGATCAGGGGATAAACCGGATGCACCTGAGGTCAATTTTGAGCTTCATGGCAAAGGCTGTGAATACTTATGTACATGTGATTTCTCATTTTTTTTTATTTTTAATAAATTTGCAAAAACCTCAAGTAAACTTTTTTTACGTTGTCATTATGGGGTGTTGTGTGTAGAATTCTGAGGGAAAAAATGAATTTAATCCATTTTGGAATAAGGCTGTAACATAACAAAATGTGGAAATAGTGATGCGCTGTGAATACTTTCCGGATGCAATGTACCTCTCTTAGGCAAGGGAAATGTGCAGGGTCACCACTTGATAGCTGAGTCTCCCACAAAGTCAGCTTCAACTTGAATGCATGTATGCTGTCATAAAACTGTGTGACAACTTTTTTTGCAGCCTTGCAACATTTGATACAAATATCAAATACAAAGACTCGTATTTTTTTTTTTTTTTTTTACCAATTTACAAAAGAATGAAGGTAGCTATTCAAATAAAATGTCTTATAAGGCTTGTTTTGCTGCTGGTGAGCCACCAGAAAAGTTAAAACATTCAGTACTGTTTGTCACCCTGTGTTCATCCCTCTTCTTAAAATATGCATTCACCCCAGCCATGTCCATTGTTTTTTCTAAATCTACTATCATCTGGCCTTCTTCGTTCATCTCCTTGACACCATACTGTCCAATCACTTTGTCATCCCCTCTGTTCCCTTCTCCAACATGTCTAATGAAATCTCCCTTGGGTACATTCTCCACCATTTCATCCATCTCACTCCAGAAATCTTCTTTCTCATCCATTGCATATGCTCTAACAACATTCATCATCATGCCTTCAATGTCCATATTTATAATCGTCCCTCTCTCCATCACTCTTTTTATCTCCAAAACACTCTTGACATACTGTTCCTTCAGGATAACCCCTGTCCCATTTTTCCTTCTATCCACACCATGGTAGATCAATTTGAACCAGCCTCAGATGGATCTGCCCTTACTCCCCTTCCTTCTGGTCTCTTGCATGCATAATATATTATCCTTTTTCTTCTCCATCATATCACCCAACTCTCTCCATTTAGCAGTCATATTACCAACTTTCAAAGTTCCTACCCTTTCATTCTCTTTATCTCCCTCTTCTTTGGCCAACAATAGCTCAGTATCCGCCAGCTCCCTTTTGGCTAGCAGTACTGGTTTTGACTGTTGTTAACCCAGGCCTCCACTGATCCGGTATGGGAATTTGTATGGTTGTCTGTGACGATGCAGGTTTTCTTCCATGCTCTTTTCTTTCGTTTGGGAGCCCTGAACCCAACATCGTCGATAATGTCACCAAGATGAGCTGACAAATGGGGACAAATCTCTCAAAGCCAGGGGATATATTCCAAAAAGTGATTAAGTGTTTTTATTTTAAATAATCAAAAACAAAAAGTGCAGTGCAACAAGTTCCAATAAATAAATAAATCTGTAGAACAAGTGTCCAGTGGGGTTAAAACCATCAATAAATAAATCCTTTAAAATCAGAGGTTAAAAATGCAGAAGTTAAAAATGCAGTCTCTCACTTCCTTGTTATTCTCCGGCCCACCTTCATCACTCTGTCCCCGGCTTACCCATTGCTCTCTCAGCCGGCGGAGACCCAACAGCCGGGAACTCCTTCAGTCTACCTCCATCTTAGCCTCCAAACGGACGTCACTGCCAGACCGTCGAGGTTGGCTCTCCTCCCGTGATCTTTCGCGCACCCGTAGTTGCTCCTTAGATCCAAGGGAGGACACCTCTCCTTTTCACCCCACTCACTTGCTTTGAGTGGGGCGAACTAGCCCCCAGAGATCCTCCCACCTAGACTGCTTTCACACCGGATGCTGTTACTGACTTAACCCTCCCCATTTATCTGGGCTTGGGATGGGCACAATGAAGCACATTGGTTTGTGCATTACATGTGGCTGGGTTCACACAAACATATCTGTACTGAACTTAATATCCTAAGGTCAGAGAGTGTTCTCTACTACTTGGCAAGCAGCACAGTTCATTTTTTTTCTTTGGCTGCTTTTGTTTGAAATCTTTGGTCAGCATCATGCACCCATGTGGACAGTAGACATTTTCGTGCAGCTTCTAGAGTCATAAAAAGTCTGATCTGAGATATCTCTGAAATGTTATTTTTTTAATACATTGCATACCTCTTACATGTGTAAGCCCAGTTAGTTAGGCTAGGTATTTTCTTCTATTGCCAAGATTTCAGTTTGGCTAAAGTTGGTTCATGTATGTATACAGTAGGTGAGACAATGTAATTCTCAGAATAAATCTTCAGGGAAAAAGGTTTGCATGTCTGTGCACTAGCAGCTACTGTCACCTTCAAAAAAAGCTCCTTGAGCAGCTGTGCATTTAGTTAAATAACATTGCCATTGCTAGAAACATAACTGAATTCTTTGCTACGTTATGCTGTGTGCCAGCAATGTTTAAAAATGTTCATGCTTCCATACCAGTTTTTATTTTTGGAAAGAGAAAAAATTACAAGGGGCCAAGTCAGGTGGATGATGCAGTTTGGTAATTGATTTCTTAGCCAGGTCGTTGTGAACACCGAATGAATGTTTTGTGGCTTGAAGCATTGTAAGATGGATGATGCACTTCGGGCATTGTCGCATCTTCTGACCCCTCCTCGAACCCCTTACTCCTCGCATGGACACTTGGCTTTTTCATAGCATTTTCAATGTGCACTACTTTCAACAGCTCCATCTTTTCAATAGAACTTTGTAGCAAAAGGCAACATCTCCACAGCCATTCCCAGAAATTGGAAATTCACATCTAGTATATGATGCAAAGCTGACTCACTTGTATGCAAAAACACTTCTTCCCGCCCAGTTAATAAACTGAAATTTAGCAGAGTTGTATGTCTAGGTCAGTAGGTATTCTATAAGAAAGAACATTTTAATTTATTTAGGAGTGTAAAGCCCCTGCAATAGAAAAATTAATTTCCCCAAAATCTCGAAAATGCTTTGACTTATTAGAGTCACTAAATTTCAATCAACAATAGTGAAAAGAGAAAATTAGCCAACTTTTTTTATTTTAGTTTTTTATTTTTCAATAATAATACTGCAGTAAGTGAGGTTTTCTAATCCACCATGTCCTATTTTTGGCAGAGTGCCTTGAGCACGCAGAGAAATGTCCTTTCAATGTATGCAAATGAAGAAAGCTGCAGAAGCAATGGAAAGTATAGTGAGGGAAAGAGGAGTACAGCTGGAAGTGGTTTCCTGGCATCAATGTAAATGCTCCCATAGTTTTGTACAATGTTGCCAAATTCTTACAGAACAGTCTTCCTTTGTTTTTAAACACCACCTACCCCCAACCATTAAATACTCCCAAACTCAATTATTTTTAGTAAGTTTCACTTAATCTTGAGTGAGATTAAGGCCACTAGATGGTGGTGGTTTAATTCACTTGGCCAGGGTTGCACCTCACTTTACTATGCACTCCACACATAGCAATAAATCTGAAATGTACTTTTTTTTTTTTTTTTTTTTTTTTTTTTTTTTTTAAGCATTGGTTGCGTTTTTGAATAAGCCAGCACTGTTCTCTACCTTCATGTTCACTGTCTGCAGGGGTACATGCAAGCATTTCATTGTACATGGTACTTGTACACATGACAAAGAATTGAAATTGAAAAGTTCACAATACCAATCAACAATTAGGAAAACAGAGGAAATGGAAAACAGAATCACTGATGGAGTCAAGCTGCAATGGAGCAATGCACAGTTTTTTCTGTAGTGGAAGGTGATGCTCTTTTTCAGAATATGATACAAAAACAACAGAATGGTGCTTTTGAGTGAATAAGAGTAATTAGTAACTTCTTTTTTTTCTGGTGGACATTTATTCCAGCCCACTGTATAACATGGCAGTACTAATTTTAAGTGGTGATGCCTATACAATAGTTGAGAACTTTTGCAGTTTTTAGCTTTGAATGATTTAACTTTAAATCCCCTTTACCCAATACCGATAGTGGTGATGTACTGAAATACAGAATTCTGATGCAATCTCTTCCAAACCAACAGCCAACACACTATAGATGCTTTCAGCTGTCCATGCTGTACATAGTCCACAATATTTCTTTTCACCTGGTTTTTTTTTTTTTTTTTTTTTTTTTTTTTTGTATAATACTTGAAACATTGATTTCATTGCATGGGCTGCATACACCTTTGCTTTATAGCTTTGGCTACCACAGTAAAGCCATACTAGTGTCAAAAAATACTAAAAAAAAGTAGTACAATACCCTTTCTTCATGAACATACAACTGGTGTTAAACTGGATAAATTCTTTAGTGAATAAAGTAAAAATCCAAATTCTCTGAGGTCAACTGCCATTCCCATATGCACTAGTCCTGTTTCAGTTTGTGTATTGCTATTGAATTAAACCCTCAAAATCTTTGTAATGACACAATATTATAGATCAAATTCTGATTGAAGTCACTATTTGTACAGGATGTGCCCCAGAGTGAAATTATATTTATACCCAAAATTTTGTTGTTCAACATATTTCCAGTTTCAATTCAAAAGATTAATTTCCTGTAAAATTGTTTTCTAATGACCATCAACAAAAGCCAAGACCAGCCATCAGGAAAAACAGCAGTGTTGATGTATGAGCAATTATACGTAGCATGTTCAAGATTAATAAGCTTTATTGAACTAATTAATAATAGCCACAGTTTAAAAAACAAAATTGTATACAGGAAAGTACTCAGTTACGTGATACTTACATATCCGTTTAACTGATGGCACTGTAACTGATGCCAGTTGTTGTAAAACATTTCCAGAGTAAAGCCTGGTAACATGGCTAGTTGCTCAATTAATGTCAGAGAATATCTGTTCAGACCAGTGTGTATAAATATCTCAACCAATGTACAGTACATACTGTATCTGAACTAATATTTTCAAACTTTAAAGTTCTGAGCAATTTGAAGGTGAAAACATTTTGGAAATAAAAAAAAAAAAAAAGTTGACACCTTCCACCCCACCCCTAAATCACAATATGATTTACTGATAAAGCAAGGTTGCAGTGTCTCAGCAACATGCAGTTTGTCAAGGAACCTACAAGTCAGGTTTGCTCAATTGAATTGGTGTACTATAACAAAGAGACCTGTGATAGTCCCAAGTAAAACGGCTTATGGAAGCTTTTCCTTGGTAGTCCTCATTTTACACCTTGAGTTGCTTAAGAAAAGCATGTTAAGGGAAACATTTTATATTACAATTTCGGTTTAGTGTCCTGCATTTTGGTGAATATGTATTTACTGTTTCTGAGTTTTATTCTCACATTTATGTAGTAAATCTTGTATTTGGAAACCATGTATTCTTTCTCCTTCCACATTAGCATAGAAAAAATATTTTTTCATGCATAAAGGAGAGAATAATCAACACACATTATAAGCAGGAAAGCTTAATCCATATGGGAATGACTTTTTGAATTGAAGATGGGACCTTTGACCCACGAATGAGTTGCGCACCTTTACGTATATAGTATATTACTATATTTGTAACACAAATTTCATTAGTCATCCTCAATTACATTGATAACCTCTGCATATGTTTACTGATCACATGCAGCGTCCTTAGCAATGGCATGTGGCATAATATAAATAGCAGCAATGAAACTTAAAGTGAATTCCCTAGGCAAGTAGCAGGGCTAGTATTTTACCCTCATCACAAGACTGTTTATTTTGATGTAATATGACTGATATCTGGATTTTATTAAGGCTAATGTCATTCTGCTTGCTGTGTTGTCCTTCACCTTCCAGCCGATTCCAAAAATGTTCTATGATAGTGCATTTACAAAACTACATTTTATTATTATCTTTGTCAAATTTAGTCATGAAATATATTTGTAGAAAATAAGTATTCATGTACTGAGTAAATATATTTTAAATTCGCCACTCTTTAAAGGCTAAATCTTTAATAGGATGTGAAGAAAAGTAAATGTATTTTATCTCTGCCTCATTTGGTTTTCTTTGAGTATACAGTATATTTGATTTAAATTAAAAATAAAATATGAAACTGGTTCACAACATAGAAAATATTTAAGGTCAGTTATATTTAGCTTCTTATATTTGTGAGAGCAGGTATGTAAAGAAAATTGTATTGTGATAATTTTCATGACCTCAGTCAAAATTTGAAATGAATTATCTACTCTGTTGTCATGGAGAGAGGTATGACAAAACCCACCTGTTCCTTCACTTTTTTTTTTTTTCATCTGTTCATCGACTTTCCCTAAAAATTTAAATATGAACTAATTAATAAATAGTTTGTATTTGAGCAATTCACTACTACTAAGTATTCAAACAGAAAAAAATACATTGCAACTTCAACAAAGTTTGATATTATTAGTTCAGCCAATTGTAGACCTTGGAATAACCTAAGATAACCTTCCTCATGTTTACAGTTGGAGCTAATAAACTTAGAAAATGTGATCTACACAGTGTGGAGATAAATACCCTTAAGTTGAAGTGTCTACATGTTTTCATTCTTTATGAATCTGTATGAGGAGATGTTTAATGGAATCTCTAAGTATGCAGTGCTGTGATTCGCCAAAGCTAATCAGTAGACAGCACTTCCATTGTTTCCTGGACAAGGTAAAAAAAAAAAAATGTTTCTTGTATAGGAGAAAAGATAACATGTAACAAAACAGGATTCATGTTTTCACAGCTCATTGTTAATCTGACATTAAAAGACATCTGTGAATTTTTATCTTTGTTTCTGTGTGCTTCATAGTTAAGGAATTCTTGCAATACACATTCTCAGGAACCCTGTAGAAACTGAGCACTTACTTTGTAAACACATTTACAAATGACTTCTTTGGAAGTTTTCACATTTTGTTATTCTCCAGCTAACTTCAGAGCCTCCCTTGTGCTTTCTGGCAAACTCTACCCAAAATGTCATGTGTGGGGGGCTTTTTTTTTTTTTTTTTTAAATAAAAATAGCAGTGGCATTCTCTTTGCCACTATCTCAGAAATCTCCGACTGGTGAAGCTGGCAAATATTGTATGTGCAAGCTCTCCATTCTTGTCAACTGTAGCTTCCAAGTCCTTCAGAGTTGTCCTAGGTTTTTTGGTGGTCATCCTCACTAGTCATCTTAATCAAACATTCTGTTTTGTTAACGGCCTGCGCTAAGTAGATTTACAACAATGCAATACTTTTTCCATTACATACAGATTGATTTAACTGTACTTCTAGGAATATTCAGCAACTTTAATATTTTCTTCTATCCATTCAAGAAGCATGGAGTTGCTTGAAGTGTTCTTTTGTCTTTTTTATTAATTAAGGTTAATTTGTTAGTGGGTGTATACATTTTATAGGCAGTATAGTTTTTGAAGAGGTTAGATTGCCACATAAACATTTACTGTTTCGTGAGGATACAGTATTTATACCTATCGGAGCAATCTGGTTTATGGCTTTGTCTTTCTTCTTTTTCATATACATGTCAAGGTTGTGTGACACTACAGAGTAAAATTTTGCTCTCATAGGAATAATTTTTTTCAGAAATACACTGCTTCCTAATTTCCTGATGTTCCTTCAGTTATGATAGTTTCATGCCATTTTCAAATTTTCTTTGTAATGTATGGAAAAATGTCTTGTCAAATCATGTCTTGCTATTCTGAATTAGTAATCTTTGAACATTTTGTAGCATTAGTGAACATTTTTGAGTGCAGTGTAAGTGAAACGAATAATACATACAATTACCTTCTTTTTTTGTTTCAGGGGGAGAGACTTCAGCATGCAAACCTTCATCTGTTCGGCTTGCACCTTCATTTTCTTTCCATGCTGCTGGCCTTCAGATGGCTACACAAATGCCTCATACACATCAGCAGTACAGTGACCGTCATCCGCAGAGTACTGACCCATCCGTTGCTGCATTGTCTTACAATGAACAGGTTCAGCAGCCAGTTGTCAACCAGGTAGAGCAACCACCAGTTAATTGTTATAAATGAAATGTATTCTCTTTTTAATGCTAAAGATACTTAAAAAGTAAGATATATGTACAAAGCTTGGTACAAATGGTTTTTTTTTTTTAATTGAGATGTTTATACCTTCCATTCACATTTAAAACATAGTGTCAAAGGAAGGTTGGACTACCACAAAAGTCTTCTCCTTGTCAGTTGAAAGTGGAAAATAGATAATACTCTAGATGGTGACATTTGAAATTACTTTGTTTGAAATGATCAACAGTTGTCATTCAAAGATATTTGGAAATTATAAATGTTATGTCCTATAAATTTAAGTGCTTGCCTGCCTAAATTTGAAACATTTAGTTGTATCACAAAAAATCACATGCTTTAGAAACATAACACACATCATCAAAAGCCTCTTCAAGGAAAAAAAAATCTACTAAAATCTACTTTTAATAGCATTAACAGAATGTTAAGATTAGTTTAATATGCACCTGTTACTGGTTTGAAAAGCTAACAATGTTAATGTGATTTTTCTTTAAAAGATAAAATGTTAACTGTTTAGCTGTCTTTTATTTAGAACAGCCAGTCATGCTGAAGACTAAGCAGATTGAATTGTTTTCTTGAGCATGAAGCAATGAAACAAAAAGTACAGTTGCCTGTGGTGTGCATCTTCTTCTGTGACCTAATCAAAAGGTTAAAATACCTGTACCCAGAGGAATCAATAGGTTTACATAAGGAGTAAGCACCAGTCTTCATCCTCCGAGACACCAGTGAGTGCAGTCAGCCTTTAAACTTGCCCATGTCTTTGATGCCATCCCTCCTATCTCCTGTCAACTTTTCTCTACCTTCAGCAGGAGCTCACTCAGACTGGTTGGTTGCTTTTTTATCTCAAAGGTTTCCCTCATGCTTCCCCAGACACGCACACCTCCCCCTAAGCTACACCCGTTCCCTTTACATACACCTGTGGGAGCAGCACCCCGATTTTAAACTGTGCAGTGCCAGTATGGAGCAGGTAATCTAATCAAGCAATCATCTCAGCTTCACAATGAACACCTCGTGGCAGCCAAACTCCTCTGCCGCTGAGCCCGAGTTGCACTGTTTCGATTCTCAAATCCCACACTGCCATTGACCCACAACATGCGTCACCACATGTAGTAATAACAAAACTGGGCTTATGCAAGTATAATTCTGTGTCTTGGTTAGTACACATATAGTATACTGTAATCTGCACAGGGGAGGCCTGGAAATCAATTTGCAACAGTCAAGATCGGATGAAAAAGAAGCAGGAGTTTGTTTTGCAACATCCTACATGGGTAAAAATGGTCTGTGTTTATTTATGTTCTATAAATTATGAAAAGATGTTCTACAGACTTTGCCAGTATTGCTTTGAAATGAAATGTCTTTAATAAAAGAATGGAGAAGAATCAAGTGGCCTTGGGTGGAAATAAAAAGAAAAATTCATAACACCATAAACACCTAAATTAAATGACAAAGGCATCAAGTTAAAAAACATTAGAAAACAGTAGTATTCACATGTTCAACAGGTGAGCACAGGAGGTTGAGAATGGTAAACAGCAAAGCAAAAAAAAACGCCCACTGTGCTCTTTTTCTATAGATAGAAAGTCAGCAAGATAGTCAAATGTTCTACAGGTATTCCACAGATAGCATGCACCTCCAAAAGCATTCTTACTAAAATATTAGCTAAAGGTTACTAAAAATTGTTGAGAGAATGTAACAGCCAAAATGTGCTATCATGCTTTAGGGTTTCAGAACCTTTTGCTGCATAAGACCCCTTAAATGCACAAAGCTGAAATGATCAGGGGCAAAAAGTGTCCAGAAAATTTCTTAATTAACTAAAGGGAAGGATAGGATCATGGTCAATGGGCAGGCCGAGGGGCTGGGGTGGGAGGGTTTTTGGAATTGCTACCAATCTTCTTCTCTCGGCTGCTCTCGTTAGGGGTTGCCACAGCAGATCATCTTCTTCCATATCTTTCTTTCCTCTGCATCTTGTTCTGTTACACCAATCACCTGCATGTCCTCTCTCACCACATCCATAAACCCTTGCTTAGGCCTTCCTCTTTTTCTCTTACCTGGTAGCTCTATCCTTAGCATCCTTCCCCCAATATACCCAGCATCTCTCCTCTGCAAATGTCCAAGCCAATGCAATCTACCAATCATCAAACTCAGAAAACAAAGTCCTATCATTATATCTTCTTAGCACCTGTTAGCTACCTGCTACCACTAAACAAGAAAAGCAAAAGGTAGAAATCAGAAGAGTGTATCTGGTCAAAAGTAGGACCTGGTAAACTTGGCACAGCTATCTTGTATATAAAATGAAAGTGATTGTCAACAGACACAACATTTAAAAAGGTTGCAGTGCCTGTGACAAAACCACACAATTTCAAAATTATAATTTTGTGATATAAATGCCACAGTTATGCCTGAAGAAACTACTCAAATAAAAAATAGATTAATATTAAAAATGGTATTGTAAATGCACAGTCCAGTATTTGTCATTTCCCTTATGACTGTTAACATTTTATCAGTAGAACTGTAGAGTCGCTAGACAGTACCACTAAACGGTATACAGTAAACCCTCGTTTATCGTGGTTAATCCGCTCCAGACTCTACCGCGATAAATGAATTTCCACGAAGTAGGATTCTTTATTTATAAATCGAATATTTTCACAGAGCATAGAAAACCTGTTTACGACCTTCTAAATACGTTTTTTTTTACATTATTAGAGCCCTCTAGACATGAAATAACACCCTTTAGTCAAAAGTTTAAACTGTGCTCCATGACAAGACAAAGATGACAGTTCCGTCTCAATTAAAAGAAAAGTCGAAGCGCGATATAGCGAGGGATCACCGTATAGGAATACTCTCAGTAGTTGTTTGGTACATATTAGAACAATCTAGATAAGGACAGGCCATTCAGGTCAACAAAGTTTGCCAGTTCTGCCCAATTAATTCTTCCAAAAATAACATCAAGTCTACTGTAGTTTTGAAAGTCCCTTAATGCTACTGTCTACCAAACTACTTGGTAACTTATTCCATGCGTCTGTGGTTGTACTTTTGCCCTTTATAATTTTAAACACTTCAGTCAAGTTTCCTCTTAATCTTCTTTTGCTTAAACTGAAAAGGATCAGCTCTTGTAATCTTTCCTCATAATCCATCCCCTAGTTGCTGTTCTCTGGACTTTTTCTAGTACTTCTATACCTTTTTGTTTTTTGTTTTTTTTTAATATATACTGTAGACTAAAATTACACACAATTCTCCAGGTGAGGTCTAACCAGTCCACTATAACTCCTAAATCTTTCTCACAAGGTGTACTTATGATTTTCCCATTTTGTATTCAAACCTAACATTTTTACTTCCTATATGTATTACTTTTTAATTAAATAAATAATGGAATGGCTGGCTTGATCTCGGGTGTGCGTGCTTGCACAGTTGCAGGAGGTTGATGAGGTAATTGAGGCGAAGATGCACCTGTACGTGAGGGTGCTGTCTCTCTCAGTTCGTTCATTAGCTTTCTGCAGTATGCGATTGAGACGCTGCATTCATTGACGTATTTAAGAGGGAGCTGGCATTGTGGGACAAAAGCAGACAATAGACTGGCCAGCAAGAGAGAAGGGGTGGGGAGACAGGAAGGAGATTAACCCTTAAACCGCCGGAACTGGCTATAGTTCCCCTTGGGATTAATAAAGTATCTAGCTATCTAGCTAGCTAGCTATCTATCTAGCTAGCTGGTTCCCAATGTAATTTGCCAGCACGCCGGAGCCAAGTATATTCAGCAAAGTACATTCGTTGAACGCCGCAACTGGCTAAAGTCGGTTTCCAGTACAATTTGGAAGCACGCCAAAGCGGAGTATATTCGGCAATGTAATTTCATTGAATGCTGCAACCGGCTAAAGTTGTTTCCCTGTGCAATTTGCCAGCATGCCGGAGCTGATTGGTCAGTGCTGTATATTCATTGTGCAGCCAGCTGATGACCACTGCCAGCCCCGGCAGAACTGCAGCATAATTGTCCCTGGGATTCAGCTGCTGCACTAGACTAGCCTGCAAGAATCAGCACTTACCTCTGTGTGCTTGCACGCAGCCAGTTCAAGCGCAGTTTGTTCGGTAATTTACTGAACTTCGTTAATCGTGTCAGTTGCACCTTGTACATATAATAGATTCTTGCAGTAGTTTTTTTAATAGTTTTTACAGTTCATTGGCAGTGTGTAAAATGATCAGTGTTGCAGTAATTGTGATGCTCTTTGCATGAAAAAAAAATGTGTTCCATTAAGATTTCACATTTTCTTTGTGAATTGTGACGTTTACTTAAAAAGTGCAGCAAAAAAGTATTTGGTGTCCAGTGTGGATTAACCCCCTAAGTATGTGGCAGTTTAAGGGTTAAAGTAAGATGAGAATGAAAACAAAAAAAAGAGGCAGAGAGAGCCATGCTGAACTGTGTGAGGCAGGTAGTCAGGGGTGAGTCTCAGGGCTGTTGGAAGGGGTGCTCCTACTGAGTGTTTGCCTGGGAGTACATTTGAAATTTGAATTAATGTAACTCATCCATGAAATATTACTCTTGTAATATTTTTTTAACCAGCTAATGATGCAAATTTAAAATCTTACAATAACAAATCTTAAAAACTTCACAGAGTGGTTCTCTGACAAAACAGACTTTAAAAGCATTTTTTTTTTTTTACAAAAATAGCTTTTAATAGTTTGTTTAAATGGAAATATCCTGAATTACCTTGGAATTCACTAATCAGCTATTTAGTTTAAGCAGTATTTTTTTTTACTGGACAGAAAATATTAGAATAAATTCAGTGAAATAGGTACTTTAATTAAAAGCCATTGAATGGGATTTCTTTTTTTTTATTATTTATTTATTTATTTTTTTGTATTATTATTGCGGTAGTGTCAAATGGAATTGAGTATCGTAACATTTCACTGGTATCGAAAACTAAAATTTTGGTATCACAACATCACTATTGGTTACTTGTAGGTCTTGTTTGAAAGCACAAAATTTTCAACCCTGCTTAATCAGATTCAGGAACAATGATTTTGGCTTATCTCATGTCTACCACAGATTTTACTCATTTACACACGCACACTTGTATTCACACTGGGACCAATTTGTAATAGATAATTGATCTAAACTGTATATCTTTCTAAATGCTTGAGGAAAACCTATGCAGGCACAGGCAGAATATGAAAACCCCAGTCCAGCAACAGCCCATCAACTTTTGATATCCTCTGGGACAGTGGTTCCCATCTATCAGTCTATAGGAAAATTTTGCTAGTCTGTGAAATGGCAGCCATGGTTGTTATAATAATGATGTTATGGTCTACTGCAGATTGGTGATTATTGATCCACAGAGGTGGTCTTCTGTTATATTCATAAGCAACACCCTCCTGTATAAACTGTTAGATGATCAATCTGCTCAAAACCCCAGTTTTAAACTCTGCTAAAAAGTCGTCACAGAGTTCTCCCAACTCAAGTCTCTTTATCTGGGTGTGAGGTGCCTTGAGTTGTATAGGGTAAATAATATATCATTATTTGGAATACATAAATTTCATGTGTGTTCTGTTTCTACAGCGATCTGGGTAAATGTTGGATGACAGGATATGCGAGGCAAGTAATGTAGAACACATAACTAAAACAGAAACGTTTTCCATTTTATAGTAATAATGGCATGAAGTGTATAATGTGTGAAGACATGTCAAATATCAAATAAATGTGCACTTTTATTCAAGAATATAATCAAAGAAAACAAATCATTCAATTTATATGTTTCTGTCAATGAGTTAAAAACCCATGCTCAAATGTCAATCAACAGAACGTATTTTTGCCTTTATTATGGATCACATTGGCTTAAGTCTGTGGCTTTGGAATGTCATTCCAGCAGTTTAGGATTTGATGTTTTTTTTTTTTTTTTTACATAAACTTTTAAAGTAAAACAAATGGAATTGTAACAAAGAATATGTAGTAAAAAGTGGCTGTTGGTAATAGATGGTCTCCTGTGTCTTTGTAATTTCTATATTTAAAGTAGTTGAATGCTAGTCTATTCTTACTTTATTGTTGGTTATTTTAACTCTCCCTTTTTATTTAAAGAGTTGTGATTTGCAGTTTTTCTTACAATTGATTTTTATGTTTATGCTTTAAATGAAAAATAAAAATTGCAAAGCTGTGGTATATTTCATAAGTAAAACATTTAATAAAAGTATTCCTTGTGTTCTCTCAGACTTGCTTCATCTGGTTCAGAGACATGGTGGTGGGGTGGAAAAATCCTATCCCAGAAACAATGGATGCAAGTTAGGAAACAACCCTGGTCATGTCCATCACATATCCTACTTATAAATATGTGCATTTTATATTGAATAGACTAATTCACAGATCTTTATGCTGACTTTCATTTGTTATGTAGTTTTCCTCCTTAGTTCACCATCCGTTTTTGTAATTGTTACCTTTTTTTAATGCCTTATGTCTTCATGTCATGAAAGTGAGATTTGCAAGACAAAAATACTGTAGAGCCAAGAACCATGCTTAGCTCAAACTACTTAATTTTCTGTACTTTTGTAGTCTATACATACTACCCATTCATCACTGTCCCGTTGTGCTTTAAAATCAGGAAGCTGGATTGTAGTACAAATGGTCCGGTGCTGTAATCCCTTTTATTGGATATCTGCCTCCAGTCAACTAGCTGTAGTCTAACATATAAAACTTACATATATGGCTGATATGATGTAAACTTTTTCCAGAATATTATTAGTCAGCAGGTACGAATCACAAATTAAACTGTAGAAAATGAAACCACTTCCCAAAAATCCATTATCAAACTAACTGGCAGATTAAAATCAGTCAATTTATTTAATTTGTGTCATTTACCGCAGAGCGGCAATTTTCAACTGGTGTACCACAGCATTGGTACACAGGTGTACCGCAAGATTTTTTTAAAAACAAATTAGTTGAAGACTTCTTTAAGAAATTCAACACAAGTCTATGACACAAACTTTATACCATTTTATATGATTTATGTATCATTTTAATATACGATATGTGAAATATGAAGCAATAAATGTATATTTTAATTAATTTATTACCAGTTTACATGTCACAACTTGTTAAAATTTATATGCAAAAAATGATTTCATATAGTTAATTTGAACATTTACTTCAGTAATATACACATTATGTTGAATAGACACCATGCTGTGTAACTATTGCAGTGAATGCATCTTATTGTTGAGCACATCTAGTGTCCCTGTTTATCCGCCACTCCCCCATGGCTAAATTTAATCACGCATACACCTGTATAATAATTCTTTACCTTTTATATAGCACTTTTCTCACTACTCAAAGCGCTTTGCAAAAAGCATGCAGGGAGGACCCAGGATGCAAACCTGTGATTGCTATATTGGGAGGCAGCAGTGCTACCGCTGTGCCACCTGCTCGTAATAAAAGTAAAGGTACCTGAAAATTTAATCTCTTTTTTATTTTAAAGTATCATAAATAGTTAGAAAATGTTTTAAAAAGCCACTTTGTAGCAAAAGAGGTAGGTAATTACTATTACAATTTTTTTTTTGTTAAATCAATCAAAATTATACCTATTTTTTTGTCAGATTGGCAAAAAATATATTATTTGGTGTGCCTCCGAATTTTATTAATTAGTTTGTGTACCATGCTCCCAACCTATGCTATGAGATGTAAAAGATTTAAAATCACTGCCATAAGGCAATGTGTGGCATAAGGTGCATGAATATTCTTTTCCATGGAATTATCATTAGTTCATTGTTGTTCATGAGATAAATGCAGGTTATAAAATGCCTGAGACAGGAATATTTTACTGCACAGAATTCAGTTATTCCTGTTCAAACATGATACATACTGTACCTTTAAACTACAGAGTTTTTTAGTTATATTGTGTTTGAGTTGCAATATTGAACCCAAAAAATATTTTATATGTTACGTACTTTAATCTTCTATTTTCATGGAGAGATTGCATATGGAGAGACATTAGAGATTTTTAGTGTCACATACACTGCAAGAGCACAGTGAAATTTGTATGCCACAGTTATTGTGATATATAAATAAGTACAGTAGTTATTATGTGAAACCAGAAAATTATATGAAAAATGTCCATGGGGGAAAAAGAAAATTCACATGTGTCAGTTGCATTTTTTTTTTTAACTAAAATACTAACAGCTGCCTTTTGAAACTCTGCATTGACTGTCAATTGGAAAGACGTCATTCCCACAATACTGTGCGTTTAAATTAAAGACCCGCCTCTCTCCTTAGTTCACTGGTGAAGTATCCTGCCTTCAATTTAAACGCTATTCAAATTAATTTAAATCTATCTATTAATGCTTCAGAAATTTCAAACCTCCTGTTTCATCACTCCGATATCTAGCAATAATGGGGTAAATGTTAATTTCCAAAATAAGTTTGGTTTCTTTTAAAGTTAAATGTTAGACTTTTTTGTATTTGTTTAAGGTGATTCCTGATGTTGTCATATTACAGAGGCGGATGCCCCAAACCTTTCGTGATCCTGCAACAGCTCCACTAAGGAAACTCTCTGTTGACCTGATCAAAACCTATAAACATATAAATGAGGTAAGCAAATAAAGACAGTTACATTTAAGAAACTACTGTAAGGTGTATCTATTATCCAACCTCAAGCACACTCCTTTTACCAAGGAATGTTGTAAATATAAACTTTACCAAATTGTTAAATGGCATATAAAATTTTTCTGCTGAGAATTTGTCTATGAAATATTAAAAACAAGTATTATTTAGTGCTTTAGAAAACTAGTGTGCTTTCTGCATTGTATTACTTTGGGTTATTTGTCTATAGAAATTCTTTATGTATCCTTTCCTGTTAGTTGTTTCAAACATTCAATATGGAATTTTGTGGCCCTTCAGTACCACTGCTCCATGGATAATTTCAAAGAAAGTATGTCACCCATAAGGAAGTGAAGCATGATTTGTTTCTGTTTTATAAAAAAATATTATGGAATACGTGTGGTGGTGTGTTTTTTTTTTTTTTGTTTTTTTTTTTTTTTTTTTTTTTTTTTGGTAAATATTAAAAGTAATGCATGTCAGGATCTTGATACACTAACAGTCTCTTCATTATCACAATACCTGCAGTTGACTTTCACCCAACAACTTCAAAAGTATGCCCAGAAAAGGCACTGAAATAAAGTATTTGGTAATGGTGGTGCCAGTCAGGAACACATTAAACAGAGGAAATAAAACTACAAATTATCCCGAAAAAAAAGCCAATGACAAACAAAATTTGTATGCTGCAACCTGTTATTCATGCACTCTGAGGCATGTTGTTTGTGAATCGAAAGTGAGAATGGCAAGAGTGTTCCAAATTTATGAAATTCAAATTTTAATACATATCCACATCAGGTAAAGTTTTCAAATAACACAGCATCTTGAGTTTTGACTGAGTGTAAGTTGGTAAGTCTGGCTTGAAATTACATCTCTTAGTGTATAGATTATGTACACGTATACTGCACCTTAACCATGTTACAACGTTGCTGAATTGGCTGGCACTGAAATGTTCCGAATTGGCTATTGGCACTTCATGAAGATTAGGAGTAACATAAGAGCTAACCTTAATGATCTGCAGCAGTCTGGGAATCATTTAGTCAGAATTGTTATAAAAATATTGCTGGGTTCATCTTCTAGTAAAATCCTTTAAAACACACTGAGGATTTAAACATAATATAGTGAATTGCATGGTGTGCATTTGAGACAAAAAAAACATACCAAATGTACCTACGCATATATAAAACCTGCAAGAATAAACATAGCACTGTTAATTGTCATTTTGATCTATGGTCATAATGTTTTCCTTTTTGTGGAGAATAATGAATAACATCTTGCTAGAAATTTGCAGATCGTTTATCTGCTTGTATAACAAATGCAATCCATTTTGCGACACCTGTCTAATCATGCCTGTTTGTGGATAAGGTCCTCATTGTGGATAGAGAGATGGGGTGGGCATAGACATCATTGGGTTGTATTCTCGGCCATGTGCAACAGAACAAAAATTCAGAGGCCTGTCTCTCACTAACTGGCCTGTGATGCCATTTAAATGTAATCTTTTGCTTATGCATTCTGGGGCTTATTTGTTGTGAATCGAAGATACAAATGTCAAAAGATTTGCACATTTATTGTTTTCAATTTTGATACTTTCAGCGTCTTGGGCTGCATGTGCGCTCCACCAAAAGGATTAATATGTTTCTTAACAGTGCCGAGAGGGGTGGGGCAAAGTATTTGAATCCAATTTACGATGGGGACTGTGGCTTGCTGCTGTTCCCCATGAATGAGGAAATCCCAGTAAGTGCGGGTCATGCTTGCACTGATCAATTCCTCTGCCCCTTGTAATCACTGTCCATCGATACTACCGATTGGATGGCTTAATGAGGTCCCTGGATCAGCTCCAGTGCTGTCGCTTGTGGTTTCTACCAGCGTAACCTAGAAGACAATTGAACAGTACTACAGAGGAAGTTAAAGTCGTAGCAAGGCTTCCCTAGGTGAACCTGTGAAAACATCATTACTGAGAGTGGAGGGGTGGCACATCCATCTGTCCCCATCTCCCATGAGATTGCGTCCCATTGGAAATTAACCCAATTTTTTCCCATAGAATCAATGTTTCAGTATATTTTCTATATCCATTTTTCAGAAACGTAACATTCGCAGATAACAAGAATTGATCGTATTTCTTTTTCCGTGTCCAAATTATGTGTTTTTTGGAGATTAACTCAGTTCCAATAGAATAAGAAATCTCTGCAGCATAGATTTTCATTAAATATAAATATCATTAAATGTATAGTTTATTTTACAGAGAAACATAGATGCTGTGCTGTGTTCTAGTTGTAGGATTCACTATAGGCTAGTTTTTGGATACATTTCTTCACCAAACCACCTTGATTTCAAATTGCTCTGAAATCTTAAAATTGGATTATACAATATATTTTAACACCTGGTTCCTGGAAATCCTTGCAGCAACTATGGCGAGCAGCTTAGGACATTTATTCATTTTTGTTTATATTTTTTGGTGGCTATCTACAAAATTGTCTGATTGTTATAACTATAACTGTGTGTGTATATGTGGATGTGTGTATATATGCACACACTCACATACACAAACTAGCTGTGCTACTGGCTTTGCTCAGGGAATTTCGTAAAGCATTGGGTGTCAGTTATAGTGCCATCTGTTAATTAGGTGCATCAGAAGAACTATGTAAGTAAGTACTTCTCTGTTTACAGTAGTTGTAGGTTATTGGCAGACAGTCTGTTGTAGTGGTTAAGGCTTTGTATCTAGGACTTTAAACCCTGAAATTCAGGGTTCAAACCTTCTACTGACACTGTATGATCACCTGGCTGTACTACAACTGGATAAACAAAATAAATGTAATCAATATATCAAATGTTGTATGCCACATTAAATAAAGACATCAGTCAAATAATAAGTAATAATATTTTTAGGTCTTTGGAGCTGCTTACTGTTATAACACGCTATACACAATTGTTCAGGAGTGAAACATTCCTGCATTTGTGTTTTGCGCTTGGCTTTTGTTGATGGTCATTGTATTCGTTTGAAATAGGTAATCAGGAAGAATAACATGAAATTTAAGTATATATGATCACTTGTCGTTTACAATTTTAATTTGATTATGCTATTTACTAAAGTACAGGTAGTCCCCAGGTTATGGACATTCAACCTATGACTTACGAATGAGGCCACAGCTGCGACGCATGCGCCTCAGTAACTGCCACTCCATCATCTTCAGCCTGGGGATGATGCAAGCAGTGGCTCGAGGGGGGTGATTTCGCTGCTCGCGCAATGTAGTGTCCCTCAGGCGGCTCCCAGCGGCAAGCGGTGACCCATGGTCCGTAGTCACTGTAGTGGAGGTGACTGTGTGGTGGGTGAGTGATGAACCCCCCCCCCCCGCCACCCCAAGTCATTCTCAATAGCAAGCCTGCTTGTACTGTTACGCACATAGCAGGAAGTTGTCTCTTGTCAGTACCTCAGACGTGTTGACGGGTGCCTTTCTGCTGTGATAGCGTGTACAGAGCTGTGCAGAAGAGCTCATCTTAACCTTTTGTCTTAACCCTTCAAGAATGTCTCTAAGATGCAAGTGCTGGCGATATAGTAAAGAGAAAAACCATCACCATTGAATAATAAAGTAGAAATAATAAAAGGGTCAGAGAGGGGTGAAACTCGCATCATTTATTGGCAGAGCACTTGGTTACAGTCGGTCAGCAATACCATCTAATAAAATAATGTACCTGTTCTGACTTACATATAAATTCAACTTAAGTACAAACCTACAGTCCCTATCTCGTATGTAACCTGGGGACTGCCTGTATCGTATTTCTTTTCATGTTTTTCATCAATTGTATGTGGTCCCCTTTTAAAGTTATCAGATATATATGCTGTACAAAGCAATGCTTGAAGTGAGTGTACAGCACATAAGTGATAGTACCCAGATCTTAATGTAAAAGGTAAGGCAGAGCATTTCTCAGAGTCTTGTAAAAGTCTTGTTACTCAGCGCTAGCATCAGGAAAATAAATGACTATAGAATGCACGGATTTAACAATTAGAATTAAAACTGCAAAGCTTGATTAAAACTGCAAAATTAAAGTGTAAAAGGATATGATTATCCAGGGGGTAGGTGCATCGAAGCAGAATGTTAGTGTTCACAAGGGCGTGTTGAAGTAAAGCTTTGTAGAGGTAGTTTGTTTGTAGATTATTCAACTCTGTTAGTGCATAATTAGATAGATAGATACTTTATTAATCCGAAGGGGAAACTCACATACTGCAGCAGCAGCATACTGATAAAAAACAATATTAAATTAAAGAACGAGCTTCAGCGACAGACTGCTGTCACTGTCCTGTTCCACTGACAGACTGAGGAGATTGTTCCTCTCCCACACTAGGTAGTTATTCATTGTTTTTATAGGAGAAGTCAATTAGCCTCCACAAACGTTTTAATCATGTTAAACCTCTTAATATAAGCATCGCACATTTAAAACCAAAAGCAGTGTGAGTTATTCTTTCAATATCTAAGACTAAATATTGGGTTTCAGATAATTAAATATTCTAAATACTAGTGTTAAAAGTCTTCATGGCTAGATTCATACTGTAGCTAAAAGTGACTCAGTTTAGATTTTTTTTTGAACAGTTAAAATGAATTTTTCAAACTGTCTAAATCCAATATGAATTTGTATAGATACCTACAACAATAGGTCTTGCCAGCACAATTTAATGAAAAAAATTGTCAGACAAACTCCCATAACATGCTGCCCCACTTAATATTTTCTGTGCAGAATATCTGTAAATTCTTTGGCTTCAGCTTTTTTTGAAAATGAAATAGCATAGCTGTTTCTTACCGCACAATTATTACTGCAGTATCTCAAATTAGAAAACTATGAACTCAATTGAGTTGCAAGGACTGGTTGGGTTGCAAGATATGATGCATTTTTGTGCAAAACAGTGGTTTGACAATTTCAGAATACCAAGGGGCATGTTTGATTATATTGACGACTCCTCAAAAGTTGCCCTAAGCTGTTGGGCTACATCGGTTTCGGACCATCACCCCATATGCTCAAGTCTGCCATGTCACTTCATTTCCATTAGGAGTGTAACCCAGCATGATTTTCAATGCAGAGATATGATGAAAGTCTGTTAAACAGTGATGTGTAGTTAAAGTGGGAGTGTACATTTCCTGACAGTTCTGATTTAAGCATTCAAGCACAGGTCACATATGTCTATGGGATCTATTGCTGCAAACAAAAGTAGTTTTGAATCCACTCTGAAATATTTTGATTCCACGTTGTTTGCTGTTTACACTTCCCTAAAAGATCAGATATGTGTCTCATGAGCATAAAAATTGTAATTGAACTACAATGGTAATATAGCTCATGTTAGTCCATCCACTGCTTGAGCCTCTTATCCAGATCCAGTATCATTGGGTACAGGGTAGTAAATGGCACAGGGTGGGTGACAGTCCATACCATAATGCTATTTTGTATTTAGTGGAAATGTTTGTATTATACTTTGATGTATAAAAACACTTAAAGCAATGTCTACAAACAGAGTTCTAGAAAGTAGCTATTGCTTTGTTTTCTTTTAAATAAGTTATGATTTCTTGTTATTCAGATTAAATACATATGTACACATTACCAATCAAAAGTTTTAGAACACCTGTTTTTTCAGGTTTTCTTTAAATTTAAACCTTTGGCAGTTAGCGTTTCACCATTTTAGGTCATTCATTGCAGTTCAACTGATTTATATTTGAAGTTTCAAGGCTCTCTAATTAAAAAGCCTACACTTCTCAGGCTCTATTGTATTTCCTTTGTTAATTGCTGCTTTCTAGCTGTTATCACTGAAATATTGTCCAAGTTGTACTTGGACAATAGTGTGGAGGGTGTAGTAACACTGTCCGTTCCAACTCTGTGTTAAGACAGACCAAGGGAATTTAAGTAATCACTAGCAGTTGGGACAGTTGTACAATTTTATTCTTCAACTTGCAAGACTTAATTTACTTTAATTGCTGCAGAACATCTGTAGGCTGTAACCTATTAGTTATTTCATTAGTCTGATATTTCCTTTTTTTCTTCAGTGTTTACTATCCCTAAACTTTAAATTTATACCTCTGGTAGTTTACTGCTTACCCTTTCACCATTTTAGGTCATTGATAGCATTTCATCTGATTACATTTGAAGTAATATTAAGGTGTTCTAAAACTTTAAATGTGTATGTCTGCGTGTGTGTATGCTTTTATATATAAGATATTAGATAGATCCATCCATTATCCAACCCGCTATATCCTAACTACAGGGTCACGGGGATCTGCCGCAATCCCAGCCAACATGGCACCAGCCCACCACAGGGTACACACACACTAGGGACAATTCAGAATCGCCAGTGCACCTAACCTGCATTTCTTTGGACTGTGGGAGGAAACCGGAGTACCCGGAGAAAACCCACGCAGACACGGGGACAACATGCAAACTCCACGCAGGGAGGGAAGCGAACCTGGGTCTCCTAACTGCAAGGCAGCAGCGCTACCCACTGCGCCACAATGCTGCCTAGATAGATATATATAGAGATATAGATATATAGATAGATGGATAGATACTAGTCGACGCCCACCGTAGCATACGCCGGTGTAAGAATGGGAACGGAAAACGGTGAGAAAGGAATTCAGAGATCAAGAAGAAAGAAAGACGCAGTTGTGAATAGGTGTTTTGCTGGAGATGACAGATAACGAGTCAAAAGATCTAACCGTAGAAAAAGCCATGTACAAAAGTAGTTTTGTTGCATGTATCTTGGACTTCCTGGAAATGTGTATGGTAATACGATCATTTTGCCTACACGCACGTTATTTTCAGCCTTTGCTTGCACTGCATCTGATACTCCTTTGTATTGTTCCACGCACAGATCTTGTTGATGTAATCAACGTACTGTTGGAATAGTTTGCTGCTGGAGTGCAAAATACTAAATGTATTCCTCATTGATAATCTGTACACATAAAATTGGCATTGAGTAAGCCTGATTCGGTTGGCGTTTCTTTTATCGCGAACACGTTGTAAATCTTTGTGCCAGCCAATGTCTCCGTAAGGGAATAAAAGTGGGTAAACCACAGGATCGTAATTCATATTGCACATGGAAATCTGTTTACAGGAGTTGCCACTGGGATAGATGCAAATGTCCCTTTCGGCAGGGGGTTCACCATCTTCTCCGACGAAAAATCGCTGCAATATCGGTATGACCTGTCGGGGCATTGTATCGTCATAAATCCTGCCCAGGGTTTTCATGGAAAACCATTTGTACAGATGCTGTTGGATTGGACTGAGTGATTTCATGCATGTGTTTGTATGATTTAGCGAAGGGGTTGATGGTTCTGAGCATGGAATATAACTGGAGAAGTAAATTTTCGCTGTATGCAGAGTTTGCTTTATTTTGTAAGCGTACTTCTGTAGCTTGCGCTGTGTCAAAAACATACAACATATCCTGGAGATGTAGAAGTGTTAGCGTATAGTGGAGAGTTTTGGTGATAAATTTGCCCGTGTATTTTAAAACAGTATGGTCCATGGCCTGGCCAGGAGGTTGAGTTATCTGTGAAAGAAGACGAATAGGAATCGAGAAATGCCATGTCGGCTGCTTGTGAGCGGGACCGGTTTTGAAATGGAAGCAGGGCAAACCAGAAGAGAAATTATATATATATATAACAACAACAACAACATTTATTTATATAGCACATTTTCATACAAAAAAATGTAGCTCAAAGTGCTTTACATAATGAAGAATAGAAAAATAAGAGACACATTAAGAAAATAAAATAAGTCAACATTAATTAACATAGAATAAGTGTAAGGTCCAGTGGCCAGGGGGGACAGAAAAAACAAAAAAAAACTCCAGACGGCCGGAGAAAAAAAAATAAAATCTGCAGGGATTCCAGGCCATGAGACCGCCCAGTCCCCTCTGGGCAATCTACCTAACATAAATGAAACAGTCCTCTTTGTATTTATGGTTTTCACGGAAGGACTTGATGATGATGATGATCACGTGGACTTCTGGCTTTTAGTCCATCAATGCTGGGACATCATGGTGCTTTGAGTAAGTTGGTGGTGGCGCAAATAGTTTTTCACACCACTATATATAGATAGATAGATAGATATATATATAGTGGTGTGAAAAACTATTTGCCCCCTTCCTGATTTCTTTTGCATGTTTGTCACACAAAATGTTTCTGATCATCAAACACATTTAACCATTAGTCAAATATAACACAAGTTAACACAAAATGCAGTTTTTAAATTATGGTTTTTATTATTTAGGGAGAAAAAAAAATCCAAACCTACATGGCCCTGTGTGAAAAAGTAATTGCCCCCTGAACCTAATAACTGGTTGGGCCACCCTTAGCAGCAATAACTGCAATCAAGCGTTTGCGATAACTTGCAATGAGTCTTTTACAGCGCTCTGGAGGAAT
>JANRMT010028174.1:128444941-128496246 GCA_026402145.1 Polypterus bichir lapradei
ACAAACTTACAAAATCAGTGAGGGGTCAAATAATTATTTCCTCCACTCCTGTGTTTTATTTTTTCAACTCGCCACCCTTGCTCTGGCTTTTCCCCACCAGTAAGGTATTATTTTGCATTCCAGTAGCACGTTTTCCACTACTGTGATCCAGTACATCCTATTCTGTCCAATACATAATGACCCTGCCTTGCATCACTTGACTGAACCAAAGTTGACACTGTTGGTCATTTGCCACCAGCACTAACCCTGGGCTTGACTCCTAGTTTGTCTTCCTGTGTACCTGTGGCAGGATTTGTTTCTTGAGCTATTAAGGGGATTGTTGTTGGCCTGGTTCCACCCTTTAGAGCAATGTGCAGTTGGTGATATTACCAGAAACACAAAGTTCCTGATAGCTTTCCTCTAAGAATTTGTGATTCACACAGGACTCATTAAGGAGGCAGCTATTCATTTTTGTTACAAGTAGTATATACCACTAAAAGAAATCTGCATATTGTCCAAATATATATTTTTGGGGGAGGGGCATGTTTTAAAATATCACTTTCTAAAAGTAAAAATGATAGGTTTTTAGGGGATTTTATTGTGATGTAAAAAGAAATAAATTGTAATTGTGCAGTGTACTGTTTTGCCATCAAATAATTTATTTTGTGGTTTGTTTTTTTTTTGTTTTTGTTTTTGCTCATTCAATCTTTTGTAAGTCAGTGCCATGTTAATTTTTTATGAGAAACATTTTGTGTTTAATGTGAACAGTCACATTTTTTTTTTTTTAAACTTCTTGCCAATTTTTGAATCATAAGGTTAAAGGAGAAAAATATTTGCAGCAAAATATGGGAATTGTTGTCATAAGCATATTATTGTGCTAATTAGCCATAGATTACAAATTGGCAGTCTGGAGTTTTATAAGAAGGTACAGATTGACTGAATCTTTATTCTTATGGTGCCCTTGAAATTAATTTCCCTGTTCTGCAAATTTAATCTGACTGCACCTTGCTGCCACAGGTAAAGTATGCTGAATTCAGCATATCACTGTAGTGATTCTGCCTCCAACCGAAACAAGTTGCATTAAGTCTCTACGTAAATGCACAGTTCTTTTATGTGCATGTTCGGGGCCTTTCTCTTTTCTGAGAACCAAGCTGAACTGATTATTCAGTACCTGTGAAGCACTTGTCCTTGTAGATGATTTTAATAATGGCAATTGCCTTTCTTAGGCTGTTCTGTGAAATGCTGGAGCTAGTTTTCTGCCCAACAAACAAGGATTATGGTTGGAAAGTGTATGCTACACGATGCCCAGCGCATGTGTGTCTTTCTAACGATAACATTTACAGCACCATAACCATTACATTTAATCTTGCCACTTGTCAAGATAAAAATGAAATGCTTACAAAATGTGAGAAGAGCATTGCAACACGACATCAAACAAATTAAATTGTCACAGTTGACTAGATGACTTATTGTCTAAAAGACACTAACCTTAGTGTGAAGTATCAGTGACCAAGTGTACAGTGGTGTTAGAAAGTTTGACACTATATACCTTTCAAACATTTATAGTATTTGTTTTGAAGTACAGTACAACTGTAAAAAATATTTGTGAAAAATTCTATGCAGTAAAATGGTTACTTAAACTTTACTAATTCATCTTTCTGTAAGAGCTTTCTAGTTTTCATACATACCAAGTTGTTTGTTAGCTCTAAGTTCATTCAGTACATTAAGCATGTTGTTAAAAGTATATGTTAGGGAAAGTTACTGCTTTATCAGTTTTAAATAACATTTCTATCTGTCTGTGTTCAAATTTTACAAACATTCACTCACATTCTAAGTTGTACTATTTTGCAGTACTTTGGAAAAATCCCTTTTTGTTATCCAAATACTAGTATAGTATTTTGTGTGTTTGGTTTAACTTTTTGGCAGGTTGTTAAGGCATATGATCGTGTGGAGCAAGAATGGGTGGCAATTAAGATAATCAAGAACAAGAAGGCATTCCTAAATCAAGCCCAGATAGAAGTACGACTTCTTGAGCTAATGAACAAACATGATACAGAAATGAAATACTATATAGGTAAGTATGCTTTTCCTCCCTATTTTTTGTAATTACTTTTGGTAGCATGTATGAGTGTATATACATACATATGTATGTATATATAAGATTATATTCATTAATGCAGAATTTTTAAACTAAGTTTTTTTAATACAGTGAATATAACCACCTGAAAATGAACTATGCTGTAGTTGAATGTTTAGGTTTGACTTTCTATGTTAATAAAGATGTGATAATGTCATATTAAATATGATCTTTTGTATAACTGTGTCTTTTGATTGTTCTATATTTTTGTCTTTATTTATACATAGTCCTAAACTGATTAGGCAAATGAATTGTATTAACACTTGTCCTATCTTGTGTTTTGTGTGTGCCTCTTTTTTTTTTTTTTTTTTTTTAGTTCACCTTAAACGTCACTTTATGTTCCGGAACCACCTCTGCCTAGTTTTTGAGATGCTTTCATACAACCTCTATGATTTGCTGCGCAACACAAATTTTCGTGGTGTCTCTTTGAACTTGACACGCAAGTTTGCTCAGCAGATGAGCACTGCACTTCTTTTCCTTGCCACACCAGAACTGAGCATCATCCACTGTGACTTAAAACCCGAAAACATTCTTTTATGTAACCCTAAAAGAAGCGCCATCAAAATTGTTGACTTTGGAAGCTCTTGCCAATTAGGACAAAGGGTGGGTATTTTGGACATTTTCTTTTCTTATTTTTTATTACTTAAAATTGTTGCTTTTGCATTCCTCACGTTATGCCTTCTGTTTAAATATTCTCTGTACCGTAGGATAAATGTAATGTTTCTGTGTAAAATCCATAATGATGTTTTTAATTTATACTTTAAAGTTTCTTTCCTTGCCAGATTGTTTGAAATTTATTTCTTTAGAAAAGTACTGATGCAATCTGTTTTTGCTATATTTCCTGGTTTGTTTACCACTTTTTTCTAGATTTTAAAATCTAAATGAGTTTGTTGTTGTATTTTGTTCTATTAGATATATCAGTATATCCAGAGTCGGTTTTATAGATCCCCTGAGGTGCTGCTGGGAATGCCTTATGATCTTGCAATTGATATGTGGTCTCTTGGCTGCATTCTTGTGGAGATGCACACTGGAGAACCTCTTTTCAGTGGCGCAAATGAGGTAAGTTATCTAGTGAGTGTGCTTTGAGCATTATTAATGTGTTCCTTACAGTTATTTCCTTTTTTATTTTATATATTTTTTAAAGCCTTTTACAGTTTTACAAGCTGGTACATGACCTGTCAGCCATGCTTAATGAAAACTTTTCTAGATGTGCTTGATATCTGGTGGAAGCAGCCTTCTGTTATATAAGCTAGAGATCCTTAAGTACATGTTGTCTGATTTTGTTGTTGATCTCGGTCTGAAAGAATTTACAGTGGGGGAAATAATTATTTGGTCCCCTGTTGAATTTGTAAGTTTGCTCACTTACAAAGAAATGAACAGTCTTTAATTGTTATGGTAGTTTCATTTTAAAGGAGAGAGGCAGAATATTGACCAAAAATCCAGAAAAAAACGCATTACATAAAAGTTCTAAATTGATTTGCATGTCATTGATAGAAATAAGTGTTTGATTCTCTACAATCAACCCAGAATTCTGGCACCCACAGATTGGCTGTGTGCCCAGCCAGTCAATCAATTACAGATACTCCTGATCTCAACTTATGTGTATAAAGCACACCTGTCCACAGAATCAATTTCTTCCATTCCATCCTCTCCACCACCATGGGCAAGACCAAAGAGTTGTCAAAGGACGTCAGGGAAAAGATTGTACACCTGCACAAGCCTGGAATGGGCTACAAGGCCATTAGCAAGAAGCTTGGTGAGAAGGTAACAACTGTTGGTACAATTATTCAGAAGAAATTTTATTTATTTAGGAAGAAATATAAAATGACCATCAATCGCCTTCTGTCTAGAGCTCCATGCAAAATCTTGCCTCATGTGGTAAGGATGATCATGAGAAATGTGAGGAATCAGCCCAAAACTCCACTGGAGGAGCTTGTTAATGATCTGAAGACAGTTGGGACCACAGTCACCAAGAACATTGGTAACACACTCAAGAAGGCACATGTATAGGCCCTTCTTAAGTTTGTCAGTGAACATCTGGGCCTGTACATGTGCCTTCTTCAGCAGGGGGACCTTGCAGGCGCTGCAAGGTTTCAATCCATTACGGCGTAGTGTTGTACCAGTGGTTGTCTTGGTGACTAAGAATGAGATTAAGATATAGCATTGACCTGCAATTTGAGAAGGAAGCTATAAATCAAATTTACAGAAGTCAATCAAATCTAGTATCTGTTTTGTGATAATACTTGATATTGTAGTCCTAAGTAAAAATGGTTGTTGAAACGTTTCTGTATGGTCCTCCTCATTTTGCAAGCTTCAATGATATTCACAATAGGAGCTTACAAATAAAAAAGCGTTCCTATACTGGTGCCTTTATAACACAGGAATGGAAGTAACAGTGAAATTATAGTTAAGCAGCAATCAAAGTACAGAGCTACTGGAGTCTGTAGTATGAGCACACTGATATTATATGTGATGGAAAAGTCAAGTAAATATTTATGAAGGGACCAAGATATGAGAGAGAAATTACCCTAGTTAAAAAAGGCTTTTCTGTTGTGTAGAGAATCAGGGGCTTTAATATTGAGTTTAAGAAAAGGTCATTAAGCCATGTTGTTTCACAAGTTTCATTTATCATCTCATGTTTTTGTAAATGGTTCCCCTTAACATTCTTCGGCTTTTATGTATTTACATATTATGAGATTTTTTTTGTTTCTACATTTAATACTCAAATCTATACTAATAAAAGGCAAAGCAAGCACTCACTCACTCACTCACTCACTCACTGACTGACTCATCACTAATTCTCCAACTTCCCGTGTAGGTAGAAGGCTGAAATTTGGCAGGCTTATTCCTTACAGCTCACTTACAAAAGTTAAGCAGGTTTCATTTCGAAATTCTACACGTAACGGTCATAACGGTTGATAACGGTCGACAACGTCCGCCATGTTGAACTTTCTTATTTATGGCACCATCTTCACGAAATTTGGTAGGCGGCTTCCCGGCGCTAACCAAAACCGATGTATGTACTTATTTCGATGGTATGACGCCATTGTCGGCCGCCATTTTGAACTTTCCAACGTCACTAATTTTCCAACTTCCTGTGTAGGTAGAAGGCTGACCCCATCTTCACGAAATTTGGTAGGTGGCTTCCCTGCGCTAACCAAAATCGATGTACGTACTTATTTCGGTGGTATGACGCCACTGTCGGCCGCCATATTGAATTTTCCAAACATCACTAATTCTCCAACTTCCCGTGTAGGTAGAAGGCTGAAATTTGGCAGGCTCATTCCTTACACCTTACTTACAATAGTTAAGCAGGTTTCATTTCGAAATTCTACGCGTAACGGTCATAACGGTCAACAATGTCCGCCATGTTGAACTTTCTTATTCATGGCCCCAACTTCACGAAATTTGGTAGGCGGCTTCCCTGCACTAACCGAAACCAATGTACATACTTATTTCGGTGGTATGACACCACTGTCAGCCGCCATATTGAACTTTCCAACGTCACTAATTCTCCAACTTCCCGTGTAGGTAGAAGGCTGAAATTTGGCAGGCTCATTCCTTACAGCTTACTTACAAAAGTTAAACAGGTTTCATTTCGAAATTCTACACGTAACGGTCATAACGGTCGACAACGTCCGCCATGTTGAATTTTCTTATTTATGGCCCCATCTTCACGAAATTTGGTAGGCGGATTCCCTGCGCTAACCGAAACTGATGTATGTACTTATTTCGATGGTATGACGCCACTGTCGGCCGCCATATTGAACTTTCCAATGTCACTAATTCTCCAACTTCCCGTGTAGGTAGAAGGCTGAAATTTGGCAGGCTCATTCTTTACAGCTTACTTACAAAAGTTAAGCAGGTTTCATTTCAAAATTCTACGCGTAACGGTCAACAA
Organism: Polypterus bichir lapradei; assembly: GCA_026402145.1. Taxonomy (NCBI): domain Eukaryota; kingdom Metazoa; phylum Chordata; class Cladistia; order Polypteriformes; family Polypteridae; genus Polypterus; species Polypterus bichir. Next base: position 128,450,959 of record JANRMT010028174.1, read on the forward strand.
CGTCCACCATGTTGAACTTTCTTATTCATAGGTAGAAGGCTGAAATTTGGTACTTATTTCGGTGATATGATGCCACTGTTGGCTGCCATATTGAACTTTTCAACGGTCTTTGTTACTTATGGGCCCATCTTCAAGAAATTTGGTACGCGGGTTCCCAACGCTAACTGAATCCTACTTACGTACATATATACGTCCATAGCTTGCAGCTCGGTCACCCACGTTGTTGGCTGCCTGCCTATATAAGGCCGTCTGTCGCTCCAGTCTCTACATTCCCTTCCTTGCTTCGCCACGGTATTCACGTCTCCCTGCTGATAACTACAGCCTTATTATTTAATCCACGGCTTCTCCGCTGTTTTATTGTTCATTTATTACGATTATAGTTATTGTATAGGTATTTTAGACTTACTTTACATTGTTCAGGTACCCATTTCCTTTATCATTCCAACCGTACCCCCATTAACATGTCTATCGAGGTAATCACCATCGATCAAAGAACTGTCACTTACCAAGTGGTTTCCATGCCCGGAGATGGCACCTGCCTTTCCATTCTCTTTGTTACATATTGCACAGCCATATCAGGCTCACTATTGATATCCGGAGGAATTGTATTGAATGACTGGGACAGGTTCAAGGTGTGGACTGATGACGGTACAGGAGATAATTATACTACACAGGAGCACTAGAAGAGTGAAATGCTTAAGTGTACCGAAATGGCCTTTGGACAACCGCCAATGCCTCTTAAACATCTTAGCTTCACAGGTGACGATTTCAGTAGTGGACACTTTGATGTTTAGAAATGTTTAAACTCTCAAAAGCTGGATGTGAAGTTATCAATGAAACTGGTTGTATACTTACAACGCTTGACAGATGCCGAATGTCTCTTCAACACAAGTCCTACAAATACTGTCGTAACTGAAACAAACCATGAAACTCAAACCGATTATGACAGCAGCAATCCAAGCTGTGAGATTTGAAACAAGATTACTGTTCACATGGCCAACTGTACGTTGCATGCTCAAGAGTAAGCTCAGCGCACAGCTACAGCTTGGTCATATTGCAACTGGAGGGCCGAACTGACAACAATGTCCGCCATTTTGAACTTTCTTATTCATGGCCCCATCTTCACGAAATTTGGTAGGTGGCTTCCCTGCGCTAACCGAAACCAATGTACATACTTATTTCGGTGGTATGACGCCACTGTCAGCCGCCATATTGAACTTTCCAATGTCACTAATTCTCCAACTTCCCATCTATGTAGAAGGCTGAAATTTGGCAGGCTCATTCCTTACAGCTTACTTACAAAAGTTAAGCAGGTTTCATTTCGAAATTCTACACGTAACGGTCATAACGGTCGATAACGGTGGACAACGTCCGCCATGTTGAACTTTCTTATTTATGGCCCCATCTTCACGAAATTTGGTAGGCAGATTCCCTGCGCTAACCGAAACTGACGTATGTACTTATTTCGATAGTATGACCCCACTGTCGGCCGCCATATTGAACTTTCCAACGTCACTAATTTTCACAATGTCCGCCATGTTGAACTTTCTTATTCATGGCCCCATCTTCACGAAATTTGGTATGCGGCTCCCCTGCGCTAACCGAAACCAATGTACATACTTATTTCGGTGGTTTGACGCCACTGTCAGCCACCATATTGAACTTTACAATGTCACTAATTCTTGGCCCCATCTTCATGAAATTTGTTAGGCAGATTCCCTGCGCTAACCGAAACTGACGTACGTACTTATTTCGATGGTATGACGCCACTGTCGGCCACCATATTGAACTTTCCAACGTCACTAATTTTCCAACTTCCCGTGTAGGTAGAAGGCTGACCCCATCTTCAAGAAATTTGGTAGGTGGCTTCCCTATGTTAACCAAAACTGATGTACGTACTTATTTCGGTGGTATGACGCCACTGTCGGCCACCATATTGAATTTTCCAAACATCACTAATTCTCCAATTTCCCGTGTAGGTAGAAGGCTGAAATTTGGCAGGGTCATTCCTTACAGCTTACTTACAAAAGTTAATCAGGTTTCATTTCGAAATTCTACGCGTAACGGTCATAACAATCAACAGCGTCCGCCATCTTGAACTTTCTTATTCATGGCCCCATCTTAACGAAATTTGGTAGGCGGCTTCCCTGCGTTAACCGAAACCAATGTACGTACTTATTTCGGTGGTGTGACGCCACTGTCAGCTGCCATATTGAACTTTCCAACGTCACTAATTCTCCAACTTCCCGTGTAGGTAGAAGGCTGAAATTTGGTACTTATTTCAGTGATATGATGCCACTGTCGGCCGTCATATTGAACTTTTCAACGGTCTTTGTTACTTATGGGCGCATCTTCAAGAAATTTGGTACACGGGTTCCCAACGCTAACTGAATCCTACTTACGTACATATATACGTCCATAGCCTGCAGCTCGGTCACCGTGTGAGGCGGCGTTGGGTCTCCCATCCCAACGCCTCCCACGTTGTTGGCTGCCTGCCTATATAAGGCCGTCTGTCGCTCCAGTCTCTACATTCCCTTTCTTGCTTCTCCACGGTATTCACATCTCCCTGCTGATAACTACAGCCTTTTTATTTAATCCACGGCTTCTCCACTGTTTTATTGTTCATTTATTACGATTATAGTTATTGTGTAGGTATTTTAGACTTACTTTACATTGTTCAGGTACCCATTTCCTTTATCATTCCAACCGTACCCCCATTAACATGTCTATCGAGGTGATCACCATCGATCAAAGAACTGTCACTTACCAAGTGGTTTCCATGCCCGGAGATGGCACCTGCCTTTTACATTCTCTTTGTTACATATTGCACGGCCATATCAGGCTCACTCTTGATATCCGGAGGAACATTGTGTCTTATGTATTGAATGACTGGGACAGGTTCAAGGTGTGGACTGATGACGGTACAGGAGATAATTATACTACACAGGAGCACTAGAAGAGTGAAATGCTTAAGTGTACCGAAATGGCCAAATATTTTACACCTTTGGACAACCGCCAATGCCTCTTAAACATCTTAGATTCACAGGTGACGATTTCAGTAGTGGACACTTTGATGTTTAAGAGGCATTGGCGGTTGTCCAAAGGTGTAAAATATTCGGCCATATCAGGCTCACTCTTGATATCCGGAGGAACATTGTGTCTTATGTATTGAATGACTGGGACAGGTTCAAGGTGTGGACTGATGACGGTACAGGAGATAATTATACTACACAGGAGCACTAGAAGAGTGAAATGCTTAAGTGTACCGAAATGGCCAAATATTTTACACCTTTGGACAACTGCCAATGCCTCTTAAACATCTTAGATTCACAGGTGACGATTTCAGTAGTGGACACTTTGATGTTTAGAAATGTTTAAACTCTCAAAAGCTGGATGTGAAGTTATCAATGAAACTGGTTGTATACTTACAACGCTTGACAAATGCCGAATGTCTCTTCAACACAAGTCCTACAAATACTGTCGTAATTGAAACAAACCATGAAACTCAAACCTATTATGACAGCAGCAATCCAAGCTGTGAGATTTGAAAGAAGATTACTGTTCACATGGCCAACTGTACGTTGCATGGTCAAGAGTAAGATCAGCGCACAGCTACAGCTTGGTCATATTACAACTGGAGGGCCGAACTGACAACGTGGCATACAAAGAGATCCTTAACAAATAATTATTGGTATATTTTCCCTCAGTTTTAAAAAGGTTTAATTGTCTTCTTAATAAAAATTTTAAGGCAGTACTTCGCCGCTGCGAAGCGCGGGTATTTTGCTAGTATCATATATTTGTGACTATGCTTTCTTTCATACTGTGTATTGGCATTGGAATTTGTAATATTTTTAAGTGTAAAACACTAAATACCTAGTGTAGCCATTCCGCCCTGCTAGCAGACATTCCATATGCGCAGTACACTCCATGTGATGTTCGGTAATATATGAAAAAAGCTTTGAAATTTAAATCTGTTAGTTTTCAACTGATATATTTTTTCATTAAGTTCCAAATTACATGTAAACATTTGCAGGTGTCTCATTTATCATCCTAAATGTTTACCCAATTCATTTAATTTTAACATCCCTGAAATATGTAAAATGAGTTTCTGTTAGAATGGCAATGTAGATTTTGCCATCTGTCCATGTTTCAAGCTGTGCTTGTACATGTAAGGTTATAGTAAAACATAAGCCTCTTAGTTAAGAGAACACTAGAGAAAACTACTGTATACAGGTATGTTTGACAGAATGGAATCATTACCACAGTTTTCATGTGAAAACATTTTTTTGATTTTTATTGCTGAAATTACCGATTTCAAAAAAGAAAATTAAGTTAAAGTAAGTGATTGCTGACAGGCATTTATCTTAAATGTAATATACAGTCACTAAAAGTTGAAGGATGGAGATTGACAGTATTGTAAAACTACATACCTGTCTTTCCTCCAGAATGTCTGGTTTATTAATGTCACTGTGGACAGGTCGATAGTAGGGTGTGGTCGTCGGACTAGTGTATGATCATAGTTTGACATGGTCCACAATTGCGGCTCATACTTCATTGGTAAGAAGACTGTGTCTTTGCCCTTTTCTACCTCTCCTTGTGTGTTGTTGTCTTCCACTCCCCATACCTCCACTTACACTTAAGCTAGATTTATACTTCACGCGACACAACGCATGCTCCAGCGGATTATACTTGCTCTGTTTATACTTGCGCACGTACTTTACGTAAATCTCTAAGAATCCACCAGGTGGCAGTGCGAGATATTATCACGGTGAGAACAGGTTCAGCTTCGCTGTGTTGTAAATTGCCTGAAACAACCATTAAATTCCGATGACACCTTACCGCATTATCTCTGAAAAGGATGTTTAATGATTAAATCCATTAATCCAGGGATGTTCCCATTCCAGCTAGCATTCAGCATTAGGCAGAAACAACCCTTAGACTGGGCATCAGCTCATTGCAAGGTGAATACAAGCACTCACATACACTAGTGTCATTTTAGTGTCACCAAATCTGCATATCTTTGGAAGGAAACCGGAGCACACTGTGGAAACCCAGCAGGAAAATGTTAACTCCAGGCAGGGAATACCAGCGACGTGACTCCCTGCGAGACAGCAGTGCTACCGCTCTGCCAAAGTATGTGTAATAATAACGGTGTTTATTATTTAAATGAAATTAACGGTTTGTCTGTAAAATGTAATGTACATACTTTAATGCATTTCATCTTGAATGTGATATCAAGTATAAATCTAAGGATTCTAAATGAGCAGAGAGTTAGAATATCATACATTTAATGTGTTCTGTGTGGTGATCTATTGTTGTTTGCCGCTGCTGTCAGGTCAGGAGGAAGCCCCAGATGTTCATAGCGATTAACAACTTAGATGATGTTTACGACGGTCTGCTTTAATGATAAACTACGATAATTACAAAATACACCTTTTCATCCATGTCCTTAAACTTTTTTTCTGTGTGGCTCAAATATAGTGCTGTACATTATGTTGCTGTTGTGAAGTTGCAAAAAAAAAAGAACCATTCATCAAACATCGAACCGTGCACATTGATCCTGTAGGATCTGCATAGCGGCTTTCTGTCATATGTACTGTAAACAGAGACTCTGACGTCACATTCCAACTGTTATTACACTGCACCCCCTGACTTTTTGCTGGTACTGCCACTCACGCACTCATCGCGTTAATTTCTGAGGACGTGCTCAGAGGACACGTCAAATGAACACTGGGATTGCGTGGCAACCATGATCCATACATGTTCTGAGCATGAAGTATAAACATACCCTTGCTCCTTTTTGTCTTTCACAAGCAGGCAGTTGCCTCTGGTCAGTATCCAACTGAAAGAGTGGTTCTGCTGTATGTTCAGATATTGTAGTATTCCTAATTTAACTGTTCTCTAACTACATAAATATAACTGCTAATTCCTATGAATTTCACCAGTAGAATCAGTTCGTTTGGTCTTTCATTGGTTTAGCTAACATGTTGGAAACTCCTCTTTGTAAATGAATGTTAAAACTCACCTGGCAACTAACTTATAAATTCAGTAGACATTTGTGCCTTTGTATGCTACATTATTGTTAATGTGTTTGATTTTTTTGCTTGGGGTGCTTCTGCAAATCACCCAGTGCTTAAGAGTCATGCACTGACACAGCTTTCACTTGGAAAATACATCCCTTCACAAAAATTGGCTCCTCTGTGAATGGAAATTGACATGATCAAAGAAAAAAGTATATGAAACCCATACAGAATAACTCATGATAACTTAAACATATTCAGTACACTTGTTACATTCTCCTCACTATATTTTTTAACTGCCAAACATTTTCATTAACAGCTACATAAAAATTCTGCTAAATAAAGAAACATCAAAACAAAATAAAAACAAATCACAAGAAGCATTGTTTATAATTTAAGTAACTAGGGGCTTCACCCCCTGCTCGCTTCGCTCGTTTGGTTTTCCGGATACACACTTTTAAGGTTTTTTTTTTTTTTTCTTTGAATTGTTGCTACATATTTCATTAGCTTCACTTTTATTTCAGAACTTCGGTAAAAACGATACAGTACAATCCCTCTTAACTCGCCTCACATTAACTGTCCGACGGATTAACCGGCCTGTTAAAATAAATTTTTTTTCTTTTAATCCTGAGTTCTTCTTTATATTACGTGTATGCACTTCCTTCTTTCCTGAAGGGTAAGAGGTATTTTAAAACCAGCAAACAACAAAACAGTGTTCAAATTAAATAAAGAGCAGTGCATCAAAAGTCTTCTTTAAATAAATAATCCATTAAAACGAGTGAATTAGTGGAGGTTAAAATCCATTAGTTAAAAAAAACAAGTCCTTTAAAAACAACGCAAATAAGGTTAAAACAATGGCTGGAAGTGGTCTCTTAAAATCCAAAGCACGGTGCCGCCTTCTTTCTACCTGGTGGCTCCCCAGCTTCTCCCATCGGGCTTCGCAACAGGGGAGTCACCCTAGCTACAGGTGCAGCTGCCTTCCACACTGGTCCGGTAGCCTTCCGTTCCCTGACTGCGTCGGGCTCCATCCGGACTGAGACTTGGGTTCTTTCCCCAGCGGCCAGGGCGCTCACACTGGGCCCAAATCAGCCTCCACGACTGCCGCTGCCTTTCGACAGCCAGTCGTCTTCAATACCAGTCACTCCAGCTCTGGGACCGCTTTCTTCAGCATCACGAATTCCCCAGGAGCGATCGGCCACACATCACGCCCCCTCGCTAAGCCGCGAGTGTGGCGATTATTTATTTTAAAAGTGGCCTTTTTGACTTGAACTGTGGACCCGCTACACCACACTGTCCAGTCGTTGTACGAGACAAAAAAAAAAACCTGTTTGCGAAATCATGGATGAAGCCTTGTGGATTTGGTTTCTTCAGGAATGTCGAAGAGGTACAATACATACCTTATTTTTCTACATGAAAATAGGTATGCGTCGGATTAACCAGCCAAACGGCAGTCGGCCATGGGTCCAGTCCCGAGGTGGCCGGTTAAGAGGGATTGTACTGTATTTGGAATCTTTTTGAGTCCCAGCATGCTGAATCTTTTAAATGAGGTCAGTGAGACATGTGTTTAATGACTTTGTACCATAATTCAGAATAGGTTTCTCTGTTTGGAATTTCAGCACAGACAAAATGATCTACATCATCAGTTAATATTTTTTTTTGCGAAGTAACCAATAAATGCATGTGAGGTAAACCCCGTTTTTGAAATTCTCTGACTTAAACTTCAAAGCCTTACAATATTTACATACTTTTGACATATCACCTATGTTCATATATATGTTTACTTTCTTTGTTTTGACACATTTCGTTTTGTTCTGCTTTCATATTCTGTATCTTGCATTGCATGTGTTTCACGCCTACTTTTTTTTTTTTTTTTTTTTTTTTGAGTCTTTTGAATTCCACTGTTTTTTCATTATCTATAACCTGCTCTGCATGTGTTTGGCCCCCTTGTTTTTTAACCTCTTTATGACTTTTACACTCTTTGTCTTCTATTTCTGACCTCGTTTCTCATGACACCTGGTATGTGGTGATTATTTTCCCTTTTTTCGAGTAATAATTTCCATTTGTTTGCGCTACTGTGATCTTTACTTTTTTTTTTTTGATACTTTCTAGTTTTCCTTCTTTCATATTCTTTAATGTTCTCTGCATTTGTAACGCGCCTTTTTTTTTTTTTTTTTTAGCCTTTCAAATTCCACTGCTTTCATAATCTCTAACCTGCTCTGCATGTGTATAGCGCCAGCGTTTTTGAACATCTTTATGAAGTTCTAAATTGTCTTTTACTCTTTGTCTTATAGTTCTGAGCCCGATTGGACCTGCTTTTTTTTTTTTTTTTTCCTTTTTTCAATTCCACTTGTTCTGGGCTGATTACCTTATTTTCTGAATTTGCACCTAGGTTATTCTTTTTCTTTTTTGCATTTTTTTTCTCTCCTACGCTTTTCAGTCTCTTTTCTCCGCACTGCTCTTCTTCGCTTCGTCGTCGATGTTTCATCTATAATGTATTGTCCTTATATGCTTTATATGCGCTGAGAGGCCTGGATCTTTGTGTGCTCAAAGCCTTTACATGACTGAGTGTTTTGCTGCCCGTGGTCTTATTTGATATTGGTTGTAAGTAGGGCGTGTCTTGCAAGAATCTCATGTTCTCTCTTCACACAAAGTCTCATGTTGTGTCTTCCGTGACCTTCAAGTGAAGATCACGTCTCATCTCCCTAGCCTTTCTCTCCCAGGATTTTTTTTATAATAGAAAAATTAGCTTGTGAAAGCTAAATCAAGTGTGCAGAATAGCAAGATATGGTAAGTTTGTAGAGTGGAGTGCTGGTTGAGTGCTGCAGTGTCCAGTGGTCAAAGAATAGACTACAGGATTAAGCTATATGGGATTCTTTTCTCTTTTTACATATTCACCAAAAATATACACATAACTATAATGCTTATTTCTCATTACACCTCTGTTTTAAGATCTGTTTGGCAGTCATTCTCCAAAAGATGCATGTTGTTTTAGATAGCTAACTATGCTTTCCTGACATTTAAAAAGCTTTTTAAAATGGTGATTTTTAAATTCATTAATATAATAATAAAAGAAAACTCAGAAATGTCACAGTTATTTACCATTATATATAGTGAGAAAGAAAGCAACTTTTGTTTGCTAAGATGAATTTTACAGCAAATCAGGGCTCTCAAGTTCAAGAATGAAGCGGAACAAGATCAGATATTTTAGGGCACTGGAAAAGTGTTAACATTAATCAAAAAACAGAGCAGTACCATAGAAAAATTTGTTTTATAGATGACAAAACAAACTTAACAATTAAAACATTATAAAAATGGTTATCATGGTAGTGATGTACAGTAAAATACGTTCAAAATGGAGAAGTGTTGTAGCATAGCATGTCTGGAGTAACACGAAGCTGAAATCCATACAAGGTAAAAGTAAATGGCCTTTTTGGTAGCAGCCCTCATATTAAAGTGACTTTTGAGCATTTCTGTTGTTTCCATGAACATCTTCATGTGTTTTTCATTAAATTACACATCTTCTATTTATGACATTAGTACTTCCAAATACTGCCTGCTGCTGAATGTAGTAATGTACGTTATGATGACAGAAAAAAATGTTGCAACTTGCAGAACTTAACCTTTCCACCATAGTTTGTGTCCCCAAGATCATACATAGTTTGTTCAGCCACCAGGACTGTAATTGCTGCATGTATGAATTTTTTTTTTTTTTTGTAGCAAAATTTTCCCTTTTTTATTCAGATTTGGCTCAATACAACATAGATCTTATTTATTATATGTATAATAAGGAATGTATTTTTCTCTATGCATTAGTCTTTCATTTTTGAGGTGTTGCATTGTTTTTTGATACAGTACATTATCCATACATGGAGGAAAAATATCAGTGAATTTAAAATTCTGCTACACCTAATACAACAATGTACTTGTACTTGTTTCATTTTGTACATAACAAATGATTTTGCTTATTTGCAGGTGGATCAGATGAATAAAATAGTTGAAGTTCTTGGATTTCCTCCCAATCACATTCTTGATCATGCCCCCAAAGCTAGAAAGTTCTTTGAAAAATTACCAGATAGCACATGGGGTGTGAAGAAGACCAAAGATGGAAAACGGGTAAGACCCTTTTTCCTTTTCAAAATTAGTTTATTTTTATGCCTTTACATCTTTGGCTTTGGAAAAAAAAATTTACGTTTTAACACGTGTTAATTGTTTTACTCATTTGTCAAATATTTTTTTATACTAATAACATAGTAAATATATTGCAACTGTATAATTTAAGGTTATTCTGACAGGTAGCATATTTAGCATATAGTGAATTCTTATTTAAAAAGAAAATAGTAGCAACTTCACTAAACAGTGCATAATGTGCTTGTGCCCATATCATTTGTAATTAATAAAAATATGCTTTATATATAAAAAGGTACATAGTCAGAAATTTGAAAGATTCGTCGTTTGCTTCAGATTTTGTTAAAATATAGTTAACTTACAATTTTTTCATTGTACTTTTGTAAAATTATAGATTGTCATTCATTACCATCATATCCGCAACAATTAACTTGGGAAAACTCTTAAAATGTAATATAGATTTTGAAGTGAGAAGATTGAAACCCTGTTTGTATTTATTGGAAGTTCATTATCAAGAATCTGTAGTCAGTCCTGGAGGGCTTTAGCGGCTATAAATTATGTTCCAAATAGGGATGCTCAGATCCATCAGCCTCCAATTTAAATCACCTGATTTTTCACTAGAAAAGACTTAATTGGTAAATTGGCCAATTACAAAACCTGGGGCCTCATGCAGAAACAGTGCATACGCACAGAAATGTTGCGTAAGAACGTTTCCAGGTTCAAATCGCGATGTATAAAACCTCCACTTGGCGTAAAGCCATGCACTTTTCCACGGTACCTCATACCATGTCGTACGCAAGTTCTCCGCTCGGTTTTGCAGACTGGCGGCACACAGCGTCAAAGCAGTGCTACTGTTCCTGTGTGGTTATCCTTTATTTTCCAGACACGGCTTTATAAATACACTGAAATTAGTCGTATATTGTATATTAGAATAATGCATCTGATTGTAATTAACCTGTAACAATATAATGGTCCAGGGAATAGCCATAGTATTCCAAATACCATGACTGCTTTAGTAGTGTTACTCTCACTGCACCTTTTCTTTCTTCTTTCAGCTGCTTCCGTTAAGGGTTGCCACAGCAGATCTTCTTTTTCCATATTACTCTCATTGCACCACTCAGAGTATTTATATCACTGTATCTGAGTAGGGAATCACAGCAGCAGCTGATCGCAAAGAGAAATATCGGCATACAGCATCAAGCACACCCTGCCTCAGCCACGGCAAAATGTTTCAAAGCCTTTCCTGTACGGACCTAGCGGTTCAGAAACAGTTTCATCCCAAGAACTTTAAACAGTCAATCAACAACAACAACATTTATTTATATAGCACATTTTCATACAAACAGTAGCTCAAAGTGCTTTACATAATAAAGAATAGAAAAATAAAAGACACTATAAGAAAACAAAATAAATCAACATTAATTAACATCGAATAAGAGTAAGGTCCAATGGCCAGGGGGGACAGAAAAAACAAAAAAAAACTCCAGACGGCTGGAGAAAAAAATAAAATCTGTAGGGATTCCAGACCATGAGACCGACCAGTCCCCTCTGGGCATTCTACCTAACATAAATGAAACAGTCCTCTTTGGATTTAGGGTTCTCACGGAAGGACTTGATGATGATGGTCATGTAGACTTCTGCCTTTTAATCCATCCATCATTGTTGGAGCATCATGAAGCTTTGAGTAGGTGGAGGTGGCGCAGGCCACCACCACAAAGAAACCAGAAAAAGAAACAGGAAAAGAGAGTAGTGGTCAGTACGGATTTTAGAGCCACCATGAGTAGTTATTATGAGGAAATTGAACATACAGAGTATCAGGATTAAGTTAAATTAAGTTAAATTGAAGTTATAAAAAGGCCATGTTAAAGTAATGTGTTTTCAGCAGTGTTTTAAAATGCTCTACTGTATTAGCCTGGCGAATTCCTATTGGCAGGCTATTCCAGATTTTAGGTGCATAGCAGCGGAAGGCCGCCTCACCACTTCTTTTAAGTTTTGTTCTTGGAATTCTAAGGAGACACTCATTTGAGGATCGGAGGTTACGATTTGGAATATAAGGTGTCAGACATTCCGATATATAAGATGGGGCGAGATTATTTAAGGCTTTATAAACCATAAGCAGAATTTTAAAGTCAATCCTGAATGACACAGGTAACCAGTGTAGTGACATCAAAACTGGAGAGATGTGCTCGGATTTTCTTTTCCTAGCTAGGATTCTAGCAGCTGCATTCTGCACTAGTTGCAAACGATTTATGTCTTTCTTGGGTAGTCCTGAGAGGATTGCGTTACAGTAATCTAGTCGACTGAAAACAAACGCGTGAACTAATTTCTCAGCATCTTTCAATGATATAAGAGGTCTAACTTTTGCTATGTTTCTTAAGTGAAAAAATGCTGTCCTAGTGATCTGATTAATATGTGATTTAAAATTCAGATTACAGTCAACAATTACCCCTAAACTTTTTACCTCCGTCTTGACTTTTAATCCTAATGTATCCAGTTTATTTCTAATAGCCTCATTGTATCCATTATTGCTAATCACTAAGATTTCAGTTTTCTCTTTATTTAACTTGAGAAAGTTACTATTCATCCAATTTTGAGATACCAGTCAGATATTGTGTTAGTGAATCAAGAGAGTCAGAGTCATCAGGTACTATTGATAAGTACAGCTGTGTGTCATCAGCATAGCTGTGGTAGCTCACGTTGTGCCCTGAGAATCAGTCCAAGTGCTCCTTGTAGAACTGTTTGTACTTATAAGTACAATTACCCCACTGTAAACTTGCACTACAGTTATAATATTGCACAACCTGCGCCACTTTATAAAGCGCGTATTTACATATGATGACGATATCATTTTTAAGATGAAATGCAGCAAAATATGTTGATTATATTATATAGATAAAACTTAAACTTCATTTAAATATTCTGTATTGTTAATAATTAAACATGTGAGGACACAGTTCTGCAGCGCTAGCTAGTTCACTGATTGATCCTACCTTGTGCTGTATTCTTTCTGGGGCTGATGCGACACTGAAAGGATAGAGGGATAGAATAATTAAACTTGTACTACAAAGATATTTCAATGTTCCTTAAAAGTTTTCAAGAATCGTCGTCGTAAGCTTACAGATGGCTTAACGTCTATTACAGAGCTGATTGTTTGGCGATTGGGTATGTGGGGAAAGAAAAGTAAGGACAGGAATTGGAGATTAGTACATTTGAAAGAGACAGTACTGCTACTATAATTTCATCGAAGGTCACGCACAATCATGCACCGTATTCCCCTGTTTAATAACATGCTTTAACTCCTATCATCATGAAAAAGATATCACGTATACATCTCAGTATTTTAATTATTCAGAGAGCTGTAATATCACGAATGTAATGAACTCTTTGTCCTGTCAGAGAAAGAGAAAGTGGAAGCATGTAGTGATTCACATACAGACAGCACATTGAAGATCAAATACAATACTGAGGGAATCACATAAGGTGCCAAGGCCTCAGATTGTCAATTTTTTCTTATCAGTTGTTTAAGTGGGGTGAGGACTGTGATTATGTTCTCAGTCAAATCCCACTGGATAGATGTTAAAAGTCATTGGTAACTCAAAAGCAGCAGTGTAAGCCCCAACATGTCTCTTCACTCTGGCAAAATTTGAACCATATAGAATGCACTATTTCATTTATTAGCAACACTTGGTTGAGGGATTTGAAAGGTTTAGAGTTATCTAATTATAAATGTCTGAAACAGCTGACTGTTTTTCTGTTGTTCACAATTATATCCAAGACGCTGCTCAGTGACAGTGCCTTATCATTCATGGCATACTATGTAGTATGGGCCATAAATGTTAAACCTGAGGTCCCGCATTTGTCCATAGTTGTAATCTAAGGGTAATACATGAACATTCTTTTTAACTATTGTCTATGTTTTGAAAATGCTTCTGAATGTTGAAGAGAGTTTTATGTCCTTATGTTCCCCAGAGACCTTCTTGGGCTACCAAAACTGCTTTCTGTAATTCAAAGTTGTTCTGGACTCACTGAGCAGTTTGACTCAGCATACTTACCAACCTTGCATCAGATATCATATATTAATCAAATATCAATAAAGCTTGTAGCTGTGACATTGTCAGCAAGATGTTTATACAGTACATATTACTTGCCACAGTATTATTTAGCTCTTCCACCAGTGTTGGAGAAATAATCATGACTAGGTATTGTGTGATGAGATGAAAGGTGCTAAGTCAACCATAGCACTCCTGCATCCTCACCAACGGAGATGTTTAGAATTATCCTCTGTTGCTTTTAGGAAGTCTGTATCTTTGTTGGGATGGCATTTCTCCAATGGTATAATTAAGTTAGTAATAGTGAAATGTTGTACTTTGGTCTTTACACACAAGACACTAGCTGAGCAAGTATTAACAAATTGCATATCACATATATTCTGAAAAACGTCCATACTGCAGGTTTGCACCCAAACATTCTGTTCATGTGGAACACAATGAATGCATCATAGAATATTGCATTAATGTATTGTTCAACTCTAAATATGGGTCTGATTCTGATAAAACAAATTTAAACAATTATCACCAAATAAATATAAGATACTGATATCACTGTGCACCAATGCTTCCAAGTACAGCATCACAACTTTGCCTGTGGGGGAAAAAAATACTACTTTGATTTTGTTCATCTTTTCCCTTCCCTGTTCACATTTTTGCTTTCCGTACGCATTTTATACTGCCATGTTTTGGCCAACTTAAACATAATTTGACTGCTTTTGGAGTCGTATTTTTCTGTGCACGTGACTGTGGACATGATTTGTATTTATGAGCATGTTGACTCAGAAGCAAAATATCTCAATCTGATTGAACCTTGGCAAAATTATTAGCTATTTACAGTGTTAGATGCCTATTGATTTTGAGCAGTATCACGTCTGTAGCTTTTGCATTATGGAGATTATTACTATCCAGTTGACATTTTTTATGCAGTGTATCCAGCAAGAGGTGTATACACTCCTTGGAACATGTGTTATTTAACAGTTTACAGTTATATTGAAAGCAATAAACTTCTCCTTAGAAGTCCTTCATACCCACATTGGAGAGAAACACATACCAGACAGAAAGGTATACAGTAATCCCTCCTCCATCGCGGGGGTTGCGTTCCAGACCCCCCCGCGATAGGTGAAAATCCGCGAAGTAGAAACCATATGTTTGTATGGTTATTTTTATATATTTTAAGCCCTTATAAACTCTCCCGCACTGTTTATAAATATTCCCCGCAGCGTTATACAGCATAATCCCTTTGTATTCTCTTAGATATTAGGTAAGATTCATTGAAATTATGTATATAAACACACACTGTTTATATACAGTAAAACCTAAATATTATTTTAAAGATATTGAGTGTCTCCGATATCACATATGTTACAGCCATTACGATAGACAGGTCACCAGCAATAAATACAGCCATTACGATAGACAGGTCACCAGCAATAAATACGTATACAGTAAATGTATTAATTATTTATGGTTACTCGCCAACAATGACACGATGACTTGTCCGATAACAATGAGTTTAATTTTACTGCACAACAAAGGAGAGCGTTACAGCCCTTGTAAAGGAGCCACTTCAGGCGATTGTGTAGCACTGCCGTTGTTGTTCTTCTGGCAGTCTTCAATCCAAATCCCTAAAGCAGATTCCATCCAGACTACTGCCTTATTACATCCACTTGCAACTCGTTTTGCACCCTGGTTAAAAGGACGCTGCAGCCGTAGATCTTATATTCCTTTTCTACTTTTTAAATAAAAAGAATCGTAGCCTTCAACAAATCCAAAACGTTTACCTTTTCGGCAATCGTTAACATCTTCTTCTTGCGCTTGGGCACGGCACCTGAAGCAGTAGCAGATTGTTTTGGAGCCATAATGAAGGGCTTGACTATGCACAAAGATAAACACTAAAGAGCACAACTCTTTACACAGCGAAGCACGTTGATGCTGAATGAGCGAGATGAAACTTCCTGGTTAACACTGCATAGCTCCTGCGTGCTCTGATTGGTTAGCTTCTCAGTCAGGAGAACTTAACTGCGTGCTCTGATTGGTTAGCTTCTCAGCCATCCGCCAATAGCGTCCCTTGTATGAAATCAACTGGGCAAACCAACTGAGGAAGCATATACAGGAAGTAAAAAGACACATTGTCCGCAGAACCCGCGAAGCAGCGAAAAATCCGCGTTATATTTAGCATTTATTTAGTTATGCTTTCATATAAAATCCGCGATAGAGTGAAGCCGCGAAAGTCGAAGCGCGATATAGCGAGGGATTACTGTATATGTAACAGTATGTCAGTTTTTAATAAGTATTATTAACTTGACATGTTTAGGAAAAGTTGTGCTGGGAACATTAGTAGTTTAAATTATGTTAAGTGTTTTATACAAATGAGGTCACAGCATTTTCACTTATTAACCTTAAAACGTTCTTTATTTTCACAATGTTGCCTTTTTAGCTAATTTGTTTACTTTTCAAAACATCATGGGCCAAGATGGGGGAGGGTGCTGTTTTAGTTTTGGGCATATTTAGCCAAAACATTTAATAATTGCTTCTTTAAAAAATACTTGAATTTCCCCAAAAGTGTTAATTGTAGACTAGATACATGTCATTACTTATCTCTTTATTCTTAAATAGTACCTATGTTGGCTTATTCACAAACTGCAGTTTTAATATATTTTCTCTTGTATGTTCTATGCTTGTAGTTGCATAGTTTCGTAAAATTTTAAGTATGTTGTATTTCTTTTTGGCACAATCTTTAGTGGTGTCCTTTTGTTTCTGTAAGGAGTATAAACCCCCAGGTTCTCGCAAACTTCATAATATCCTTGGTGTTGAGACTGGAGGCCCAGGAGGCCGTCGAGCTGGAGAATCTGGTCATACTGTAGCTGACTACTTGAAGTTTAAGGACCTCATTTTGAGAATGCTTGACTATGATCCCAAGACTCGAATTCAGCCCTACTATGCCCTGCAGCACAGTTTTTTTAAGAAAACTGCAGATGAAGGGACAAACACAAGCAATAGTGTATCTACGAGTCCTGCCCTCGAGCAGTCTTCAGGAACCACATCTAGTACATCCTCAAGTTCTGGTATGTAAATTATCTAATTAAATTAACTGTGCTTTAACTTTGTTAATCTTCAGTTAAAGATGTTTCCTATTACATATTTTGTAAATATATTTGGTTGATTTACTACATTTAGTAAATATCTACTACAGTCATTTATTTTTGTTGTACCAGAACTGTTTAACCCTTTTTTCAGTAAAAGGCTTAGTATCATACAAACTACATTTTTGATTAAAATCTATGGTTTGTTTTGTGGGTTTTTTTTTTTTTTTTTTTTTTTTTTTTTTCTCATGTCATTCTCAAACCCACCTTATCTGATTTTTGTGGTTTGCGAGAGGTGCTTGAGCCACTCCCAAGAGCACCTTAGCACAAGACAAGAAACAATTATGGGAAGGGTGCCAGTCCATCACCGGGCCCCCACACACCCACACTTACAAAGTGATTCCAGTTGATACAAGTACGCTTACATAGTGTGGCCAGAATGAAATACAAAAGTGAATGTGTTCTAACTAGCATTGACATATTTCCTCTGGGAGGCACTATTTTTTTTTGGCAATATTAGCAATATTATGTATGCTTCAAGTGAGTAACAGCCTGATTTTTAGTTTTTATATAAGGTTTTGACCAAAGCTTGACCAAAATGTTTTAAAATATATTTGACTGAAGTGTTATCTGAGAGAGACAGAGAACCTGTTCAGTTTTTCATCAGTGTAAACAAAGATTTTTAAGATTTTTTTTTCAAGTGGACTTATTGAAATAAACCCAGCATACAGTTAAGCAAAAAAATAGTTGAATGAATGAATATAATATTGTTTGTTTTTTGATTTTTCAGAAGCCTATGATAAAGTTCAGCAAGAGAGGGTTAGTAATCTTGATCTTCCAGTTTTTAGCTAATTTAACTTCAAGGTGCACTTTGTAGATGGATTCAAAATTGGCTGAAAGACATAAAGCAGTTGATTATGGCGATAAAAGCTTTTTGTTTCTGAATTGGGCAATGTCTAAAGCAACTACTGTTTTTAATTTAGTATCTTGATAAAAATGTAATTAACAAGCTGATTAAGTGTGTGAATGATATTAAAATAGTTGAAATGGCAGATATCCGAGAGTGAGTAGAATCATTACAGATGAATCAAGGTAGAATTCAGATTTCATCAAATTTATGTCAGATGCAATTTCTGTAAATTATTACAAGTTGGAAATAAAAATGTTTAATTTGAATACATGGTTGCTCTAAAACTTGAAAGGTGTTTGCAATAAAAGTCCATAAAAGGGCATCTACATTTGTTCAAGCAATGTAGGATATGAGCTATGAGGAAAGATTGGAAGAACTGAATCTTTTTATTTAAAATAAATAGAGGTTAAGGGAAGAAAAGTTAGAAGTGTTAACAATTATGAAAGGAATTAGTACTATCAATTCCATTTGTTACTTTAAAATGAGTTCATCAATAAGAGCACATATGGCGCAGATTAAACTTGACCAAGTTTTTCTTCACTCTGTAAGTATATGGAACATATTAGAAGTTGTGAGGTAGTTAGTAGTTGGAAGAATCTTTAAAATAAAACTGGGTGATATTTTAGAAAAAAAGTTCTTCAATAGGGAGTGGCTTGTTCTTGTCAAAACTGTTCATGCAAAAGAATATGTTATTAGCTGTTGTGCTTTTGAACTGAGCACATCCTTCTTTTATTATACTCCCAAGTTATAGAGTCCATAGTTGTTAAAGGACAGGTTAATCCCGTTTTAGCATTTTAAATCTAAAGTTTATTTTAGACACCGTGGAAACGTGCCTTACTATTAAAAAGGTAATCAGTGGCTGGGGTGGTACAAGGTGACAAATGAAGTTTCCATCAGTGTTTGGAAAGACCTTGGGAGAAATAGTAAAGAAAGAATTTATAAGCGTGCAAGTATTTACAGACAGGCACTTTTAGTTTTATGGTGTATGTCTATAACATCCAAGCAAAAAATACGAGAACAGGTGGAAGAGGCATTTTTCTAGGTTTAAGACATTTTTTTTGTAGTTTGTTTTAGTTTTTCACCATTTCCTAATTTTTTTTTGTTTTATTTATTTTGTTTTTCAGCAATTAACTTCTAGTTTTTATCACATTCTGTTAGTTTTGTTTTACTCACCAAAATGTCCATCCACATGGACACAGTTTTGCAAATGTAAAAACAGTATTTTTTTTACAGTTGTCAAATTGTATATCATTCATGTGATACCTGTCAACTCACAATTTTACTGTCCTTACGTGATAGTTATCCATGTATAGACTGCATTTTAACAAGCACATTATTTACATTAAATACTGAAGAGCAACATCTCAGATTATTCACTTGATAAGCAACATGTAAAATCTGTGCAGCCCCCTATGAGCTTAAACTGAGAGAATGTTAGTTTGCAACACATTTAGGAGTAAATATTTTGCCAATTGAGAGAGCTTAATGAACGATTCCTAATATCCAGCTGTGAAACAATATCTGAAGTTACAAACACTAAGTCAACATACACATGGGAAAACGTGCAAACTCCATACAGATACTGACCAGGTTAGCAATTAAACCGGAACTCATGGTACTGTGTAATAATAAAATAATAATGATACAGTTTATATATTATTTTTCCCCTGCCCTTCACAGATATTCAAAGAAATATAATAGGCATAAAAGAAAAGATGACATTAATAACAATGGATTAAAAATTAGTATCACACCTTAGACACCAAACAATAGATAAAATATTTGAAAGTCAAAGTTCTGAATTAGAATCTGAAGCAAACAGGAAAAAAGAAAGAATGCCACAAATAAAATAACACAATTTGTGTACAAATGTAGATGTTATAGTTAACCGCAATAAATAGAATAAGAGCGGATTTTATCAGTTTTACATCCAAATGGCAGACCACTCAATGACTATGTTCAGTTCAAATCTAACAATCCCAGCCAGACCTCTGTACCACTGCAAAGTAAACATTCAAATGTAATGGCCTGATGTACTGATGCAAACTCTAGAATTTTTGTTTTTGCCCAACATATCAAGATTGCAGTCTAAAATTAATCTGATAGATCTAGTGCTTTACCGCACTGATGAAGACGTATGTTAAGCACAGCAAATTAAGATTAAGTTCACTGCCTTCACATCGGTTGCCTGAATTTATTTTGATATAGAGTAGATTTGTTACATTATTCTTGTTAAAATAAACCCAGAGCAGAATGGAATGCTTCCGAATTAGCAGTGCCAATGAACTTCCAAGCACAGCCTGGAGATGGGGGCATCTGTTACTGACGGTCAATTGTGGCCAATGAAATCCACAGAATAAGTCATTCGCAAGTGATGAGGCTTTGACATATTCACTCTCAGTTCTAAAAGGGAGATCTCACTGATAGCTGAGATGACCAAGGAAATCCACAGATTTTGACCCCCAGCAGATAGGGATTGTTGCCCATGCTCACAAATCAATGCTCTTCTCTGTGCTAATATATTACAAATAATTAGTAAAGTAAAATTTAATAAATACACTAACAACTGCATGCTTTCATGTACATTTTGCACAAAGACTAGCATGATGAATCTCAAAATTTAAATTCTAAAACTAGTTTTGTTTTCCTTATTATTTTGTTTAATTTTAGTTACTAGACATTTTTGTTTTAGTTTTGCTTAAGGAAAGTACTATTTTTTTCATCAACAACATGTTTAGTTTTGGATTTTGTTAATGGGAATAACAATGGGTGGAACCCTGAAAATACGAGTTTAGTATTGCATCAGGACATTAGTGTAAGATGGGGTAGTAATTCTGTAAAGATTACAGACCCTCTAATAAAGTAAGCAATGAAGAATTTCTAGGAATCAAGTGCATGTCTGCTTTCTCTTTCCTTTTCACACTACTTCCCCAATGCTGCATTATATATTGTATAGAATAGTTCTGTGAATTTCAAATCAAAATGTGCACTGAAATATTTCTTAAATAGAGATCATAAAGTAGTCCAAATTTCTGTAACTCAGATTTAGCAAAACACACTAAGTATAAATTTAAGTAGATTTACACCTAAACCTGATTATTTCTAAATCACCATTTTCACCTCTGAACAAAGTTACATTTGCTGTTTTGTTTAAGTAGTCACTGTTAACTGTATTTCTTTATCAAGGAGGTTCATCTGGTACAAGTAACAGTGGAAGGGCAAGATCAGACCCAACCCATCAGCATCGGCATAGTGGGGGAAATTTTAATGCTGCTGTTCAGGCTATGGACTGTGACACTCACTGTCCACAGGTAAAATATTTTATTGAGACTATTTCTGTCTGTGTCACAATCAGTTTCCATTGTTTCCTGAATTCTGTCCTGGCATACAGGTAAATTTATTTTTGCATTACCAATGATCGGATTACAAATTACATGAAGCTGTTTTTACTAAATGTAACAGTAGAGACAATATTGTTTAGATGAGTGTTTTATGTTTTGCACACCTAACACAGCATTTTATATTTAACATAAGAGTGCTCAATTTTTGCTACACTATATAGCGGGTTGGATAATGGATGGATGGATGGATGGATGGATGGACTTTGAGCCTTCATAAATGTTGTTGTGCATGTATATATAAAAAAACAGGAACTTCTTTCTGGACTAACCATTTTTTTCTTTCTGATATGTACAGGCCAGGTTTATGGAGTGTTTGTGCTGCTGGTCATTGGTTTTTTGAAAGACATGGCTCGTTCCTTGGTGGTCTCTTTGCAATAACTTGCCTTCTGCTTATTTACCCACTAGTTCCTTAAAATTAAAACGCACTTGAAATTAAATACATTAATGAAATTACGCTATTGTTTTTTAATGCATTTGCCTAGAAATAAGCATAGTAATCTTAAGTAGTTTTTTAAAATTTGCAGAAATTTTACTGTTGAGTGGCACCATCATTTTTGGTAAACCAGAATTAGGAATTTATAAATAGCTGTAAAAATTAGAATCATCAGAAAAAATGTGTCTGATAAAGAAAATATCACATTATGCTTCAGTATGTGAGCAGTGTATATATTTTTTTTGTTTTGGTACTGTTCACTTTATTTTTCCTTATATAAGTATA
Source organism: Polypterus bichir lapradei (assembly GCA_026402145.1). NCBI lineage: Eukaryota > Metazoa > Chordata > Cladistia > Polypteriformes > Polypteridae > Polypterus > Polypterus bichir. The sequence goes on from JANRMT010028174.1 coordinate 128,473,265, forward strand.
GCTCTTGTTCATGTTATGACTTTTTCCTCTAATGGATGTTTTTCTGTATTTTACAGTTGCGACAGCCATATCCTCCTCCAGTAGGCTGGAATGGAAGTGACGGTAGTCAACAGGTGACTGTAGAGACTCATCCAGTCCAAGAGACCACTTTCCATGTAGCTCCTCAACAGCCTAACACTTTGCATCAGCACCATGGCAGTAACAGTTCTCACCATCACCACCACCACCACCACCATCACCATGGTCAACCAGTTTTAGGAAACCGTAACAGACCTAGAGTTTACAACTCCCCTACAAACAGCTCATCCACCCAGGATTCAATGGAGGTAGTCCATAGCCACCACTCTGTGACCTCACTGTCTTCCTCTGCTTCCTCTTCCTCCACGTCATCATCCTCTACTGGTAACCAAGGAAACCAGGCCTACCAGAACCGCCCAATAGCTGCCAATGCCTTGGATTTTGGTCATAATGGCACAGTGGATGTGAATTTGAGTGTATTCTCAAATCCTCGCCAAGAAACCGGCATAACTGGACATCCATCATACCAGATTGCAGCCAATACTGGTTCTGTACACTATGTGACAGAGGGACATCTGAGCATGCGACAAGGGATCGACCGGGATGAATCTCCGATGGCTGGTGTCTGTGTCCAACAGAGTTCAGTGGCTAGTTCGTGACTAAACTGAGAATGGGTTTGTTTTTTTTTCCTGTGTGTATTTTTAAAGGTGTTGTTTTTCAAAAAAAGTGCAAAGACATCAAATGCTGCTGCTTAAGTCAGAAGGGAGCTTATCACTCAACCGTTACCACAGTGCAGAGCCAGTTGTTTGTTATTTTAGTACAGTTAATCAAAATAGCTGAAAGACTTCAAAGTTTAAGTAGATTCAGAAAAGAGTTGTGCACAATCCTACTACTTGCCCTCTTCATTTTTGTCAGGGTATAGCAAACATATTAAGAAACAAGAGTTTTTACACAATTAGAGTGAGTTCCAGAAGTAAATTGGTTGTTATCTGCAAATGTGTAGGTACACAAATAACAAACAGTATAAAATTGTTTAAAATTTTTTAGTCAGCAGTTTCAGGGCTCTATTTTAAAAATTATAATAAAGTAAATAAAAAAGCAGCTCACTGTTTGTCATGTAGCTCTCATAACTTGCCTCCAAACTGGGGAAGAGTATTTGCTGCAGTGGGACACAGCTCACCTCAAGGAAGTCATAGTTTTTGGTGGTCAATTGAATTTTTCTTGTTTGCTCTTGTGGAATTGATGGTTAATGCAGCAGTTGCAGCATATACCTGTCCCAACTTTTTGGGACCCAGGTTAGATAGTGCTGGAACATTTTGGGTCAGAATTTAATTAAATGCACTGAAAAGCAATCACCAGGTCTGTTTTGGCCAACCATAGGGATTAATCTGTGGAAGTCTTTCAGATAACCCTTTGGCCTTAGGAGTTTTGACTGTAAATGGGAGATGCTGGACATTATATAAATGAAATAGCTTTTCCTGTATTTTTGAAGTGTAGACACCCCTTAATTAAAAATGAGACTGAGAGAATGGTAATTTGAGGCCTTTGTTTTAACTGAAGTTAAGATTTAAATAACCCTCTGATTGCAGGGTCTGTAAGTTAATATGTCCAAAAGTTAATATACTAATATAAGTCAAGGTCACAGACGTAGTTGCATAAATTTGATGAAAATAGCTACGATTGTGTCCCTCCTTGCTTTTTATTTGCTTTATTCTTTGCTCTTTTAGATCTGGGTTTTTGTTTGTGTTTTATTTCCCCCCCTTTTTAGCATGTGGTTCTGCCACCAGACTTCTGCACAGATGTCTTCTGTTCTTTCAGAACTTTTAAAAAAAAAAAAAAAAAAAAATGCAGATTTTTATTTGACTGCTTATTTTGCCTCACATTTATGCTGTGAATTTTACAAGAATTTATTTTCTTTTTTTGATAATTTATTGTACCAAAGCTGTTTTTTTATAGCACATAGATGTCTGTAACCAATAATGTAGCAGTTCTGCACTTTGACACAAGGTGTATCTAAACCTTTTTTAAATGTCGGTGTAAAAAGAAAAAAGGCTGTATCTATTGCTTTAGCAAAACTGGAACTGTTGTTGAAATTCATTTACTGTTAGCTGTATCCTGGACAAAATTGGTTGTAACTTTATTTTTAAATTTCATTTAAGAATTTCAGATTAAAACTTTTTTTAACTATATAAGGAAAAATAGTGGCAGATCTTGTCAGTTGCTCCGCTGGTTCCGGAGTACCAGGATAATGGCTAATGTTTCAAGGCAAGTCCTTGTTTGCATAAACTACATGCAAGAGAATGATATGAACAACGGTGCATTAATATTCAAGTTTTAATACAGAGCTTACCAGTCTGTTTAAATATGTGCCTAATTTAATGGGTTTTCCCGCCTTAATTGCAGTCATCATGACAGTGGATAAAGTGGCACTCTCGCTGTCAACCAAGAAGCAATTTAAATGCAGTAATAAAGGCACTGTACGAATCTTCTCGGACAGAAAGAGATTAATCTCTATTATTTAAAAGTCTAATCACAAATGGAGAGTACATCTGAAGCTGGACCCTTGCCACTTGTCGGTTTATCCAAATTATAGATTGGGAGGGTTTACATGATGAAATGCATTGTGTAGGGAAATGTCATTTTAAGATACCTGTTCATTTGTAATTTCTTTCCAAAATATATTGTGGATTTGCCTTGAAAAAATGTAATTTTTAAAATGTGATATTCTTAACCTAAAAGGTCGATAAATTCTTGGTAACAAGTACAGGCATTAAATTTAAAATGTTACTCCTTTGTTTTAAATACCATTTTGACAACATATTTTACTTCTGGTTTTATAGATCAAATTATTTAAACCTGCTGAGTGATTTCAGGTTGATACAGCAGTGGAAGTGACTCACCATTTGTTGTGTGGTGTATGAAACTTCTAGGACCTGTTGGTTAATACCATTTTAAAAGGCTGAGTAGATCTGTTAAAGTCATTAATAGAATTCTTAGACTTTACTATTTTAAGATAAGTCTGTTTTAATAATATATTTTATAAAAAAAAAAAAAAACAATAGTGGCATTAAAAATGAAATGTATGTTTTTTTATTTAATTGACATCTATAGTGGGTCCATTTTATGTCTAGCAGCCCTGTTTGCTGTACATGTCCATGAACTTGCAAGAAACTAGGATTGTTATGCCATTGAAATTTGTAACATCCAGTATTATTTCAGTCTACCAACACTACAACACCATCCCCACCATTATACCTGTGCTCTTTTCTGTCTTTTTCCTTTCTTGTTTCTCTCGTCCAGTTTTGAGTGATTGACTACACAGTTTGGTTACAGGACTTCTGATATGTGCACTGTAAATGTAAACAGCATGGGAAAGGATAAGTACCTGTGTCCACAGATTGTAAGATCTAGTTAAGATTTGCTGTGTATATTACAATGTTACAAAAATATTACAAATGGACAAGCCCTTTGTATTATATTCAAGCGGTCTTATGTATGATAAAAAAAAGATTTAATTTGTTCTGAGACTTTTTTGCTGTGTTATTTCAAGAAACATTTAACAGTTTTCACAAAAATGTTGCATATTGTTAGGAATCAGTTTGTATGCTATTTTAAACTTTTATGACATTGTCCTTGGTGTGACAAAATGTGGTTGAAGGGGGCACTCCCAGGTAAGGAAGGCATCATTTGAGACCAAAAAAACATACATCAACTTCATGGCCTTGATTAATATTCCAGGGAAAGGGGCATGGGTGTCTGAGATGGGCTGATATTTTCAACTTCAGTCATTTTTGGTTGAAGTTGAAAAATGCAGTCCCTTCTCAATTTAATCCTAGGGTTCTGGTTTAAACAGGTCTAAAAACTGCTCTGCCAGCACCTTGCAGTTTTGGTATGTGGTGCAGAAATATGTTCACTGCCCAGTGAAAAGCTGCATTGAGTGGCTTTTAAACCATTGATACGTATTCAGAATATCAGCAGAACTGTAAATGAAGGGTAAAGGTGAATCAAGAAACTTTTTTTAGATACAAAGATAAGGAAAAACCTACAGACTGCTTGTCTGTAGCCAGAAATATGGTTGGGGTGGAGGTGGTAGGACTGTTGGCAAAATATTACTTCACATTTTATTATCACTGGTTAATTGTGGATGTACAGGTAATTCAATTTGATGCATACTAGTTAATATTTTGCTCTTACGTTGATGACCTGCACTTTGTAGCATCATTGCTCAGGTAGAAAGTAGTATATTGAATGTCATGCATCACTTCAAGTAGTCTTATTGCTCAGCCATCCCATCATGTACTGGCCTTGTATTACATAATTTTAATGTATAGTGGCAGTATAGATGGTTACAAGTTACTTACTGAACACCAAACACTGTTCTCACTAATAGACAGAGGGTCAATGTACTACTAAACGGAAAGAGCTATAAGGGTTGCTGGGACAGTCCCACCTGCTAAAGTCTCTGAAATCCTTATTGGATGAAAACTTTGAACATTCAGATCCACAGACAATTCCTTTTTGTTATCTAGGTTATAATTCAACTTAATGAAGTTGGTTTTTAATCATTTGTTTCAGGTTTTCACCATCTTGCAGCTTTAAAGATATAATGAAAAAAAAAAATTCACATTTCTAAATGCAGAGGTAAAAACTTCCTTGATTTCATGGGATACACTAATGAATTTCAAAATTGAAAAACCACCTACCAAGTATATAAAGTAGGATTCTTCCATTCCTTCAGGACAAAGTAGTACCAACTGTTCTCTGTCCTCAAACTTCACAACACCCCGGATAAGAACAGGACTGAAAAGTTTTTTACAGCATTTTCTGAGGCCACATCATGTGAAAGTTGTCTTTCTTCTGCCTTAAGTTACCCCTTTGGAAGGCCATTAAGTTACATTCAATGTAAGAGAGCATGTGAATATATAAAACTGCCAAACTTTTTTTGTGACTAAATAAGGAATAAATGCTATTACTTAATATGGGCTTCAGGTAGCATTTTAAGGTTCACTAAAACAGCAGAGATCTGTCAAGAGTTTTTGTTTATAGTTGCAAAGTTAAACATTTACTTATTTATATGTTTGATTTAGAGTAATGTGCATTATGTCTGCATATCATCAGAGGAAAATATTTAATAGTGACTCTAAGCAGGAAAAATTAAATATTACAACTAAGAAGTATAAATGCTAAACACTGAAGACCTTTGAAACTGTTGTTTAGTCTTCATCAATCAGTGGTGATTGTAACAATATGCAACCTATATACCTCTGAATTTTGAATGCAGGGCTTTTATATAACCTTGCTAGTTGTTAATCAATAACAGTCCCGAATGATGTCATATGTCTGTAATGTGTGACAAAAGTGGACAGACTGAAAGTTCAGCGATAAATTCAAACAGTTAGTGGATTGCTATTTCCAGTCATTATTGCAAAATCACACAGACTTTTAGTTTATTGGACACTTAAACAACAAAAGCTCCTTGTGACATTTAAACATTAAAACGCATCCTATCACAAAGTATGCAATTCTCTGCATGTTAATGGAAGCAGAAAATGTTGCTATATTGGTGCCTAAAAAGTAATGTCTTTGTGAACTTCTGTGTGCACTATAGGAAATAAGAATATTGCTGAGGATTATTTATGCTTCCGCATGATCGGTAAGTCAGTTCTGGCTTTGGGCCAGAACTAAAACTATATATGTATGTATGTTTGAACCCAGGAGAGAGGATGGTAGAAATCTGTCTATGTTGGTGGTGTACTTTAGATTAGGTAAACTTTATTAATCCCATGGGGAAATTCAGATGTACAGTATACAGCAGCAGAAACACAAAAATCATGCAGAAAAGCCCCCCAGAAGTGCTTCTCGGCACACCATGGTGGAATAAGCCTGTGGCTAAAAGTGATCCAGGAGAGCATCTCTTGGAGTGGATTTTTCATGATGGCATCCGATTTTTCTGTTATGTTCTTTCCCCAACAGCTTCAGTGTGTCCCTTTTTTCCCTGTTTTGGAGCAGGCTTTCCAGGTAGGTTTCTTTCAGGCAGTTGTGGTTCTTTTGATCTCTTGTTGCTTCCTCACGAGACTGCAGCCTAGAACACCACACTAGAAAAGTGAAAAACATCCTGACTGTGGTGCCAGCCGACCTGAAGTCTTTGGGATCACTAGAATGCGCTTTCTTTGGCAAAGGGACCACATAGAATGTTTTCCACAGCTAGGGAACATGTTTTGTAGGACCCCACAGAGCTAGCTGGCATCTGTTTTCAACACCCTTGGGCAGATTCCATCCAGCCCTGAAGCCTTGTTATGCAGAGTTTTCCCAGTTCTCTACACTTGATCAGCAGAGAGACACAGCCCAGGAGTTAAATGGGCCTGGAGACTTCAGATATTATGTCTTTATAGTGGAAGGTCATGCAGATGGCAGTTGGGATTCCAGAACTGCTTCGGCTTGCACACAGAGGCTAGCAGTGTTGGTAGAGGGCTGTTACTGTCAAGAATGAGTCAAACCTGCTCCAGGTTAATCACCACATCCAATAGTTAATCCTAACATGGATGGGTGCCAAATTTTGACTAGTTTATAATATCATAATTGTCATGTGTACAGTCAAATTCTTACTTGCATATTCAAATTAACATTGCAACACATTGACGCTCTCTGACATTATAAGTGAGTATGCCTTTAGATAAAACCTCTGTCTTCCTTATCTGAAAAAATTTCAACACAGTTTTACAGCACTGTTTACCATTCATTTACAAGGGATTGCACATAATTTGGCACAATTGCAAACAGCAGCTACCCATTTATGTATGGTGTTTCTCCTTGTGTTACTTGTTTTCTTTTGCTACATTTTCTATTAATATTTATTACCTTTTTATTTAAAAAAAAGGCTTTCCAGTAAGTAAAACTAGCCCTAAAGATGTTTATTAGCAGTGTTTATTTGTCTCTGTATGCATTTTTCTTCTGTTTATTTGTCACCACACACTTTTTTTTTTTTTTTTTTTTTAAATGAAATGCATATAACTTGCATAAATATCTTAGTATCCCATTCCTTTATTATTTTATATCTAAATTTATTCAAAACCATTCAATATCACTGGGAAGAACATGAAAAAGAAATTAGCTGATTCTATGCAGTTAAAACTTTATGCAGCACATCATTTTTTTCCAGAGATCAGAGCCTTCCACAGCATGCAGAATGTGGCCAGGTACCAATGAGTGATAGATTTTATGAATGTTAGTGTTTGTGCTGAGAATTAATTCACTATTTCAAACTGTACAAACTTGTGTTTTCAGTGACATTTAGTGCTGTATTAAACTAACAAGTTTGTATGCCACAAGAATCTTCAATTTCAAAACTTTAAAAAGTGTTAATTTGATGTTGGCAGCTATGCACCATATAGAACCAAAATGATCCCATCTATCAAATGAGGTGTGTTATGGAATCTATCACACTAATGTACAGTGGGATGCAAAAGTTTGGACAACCTTGTTAATAGTCATTTTCCTGTATAAATCGTTGGTTGTTATGATAAAAAATGTCAGTTAAATATATCATATAGGAGACACACACAGTGATATTTGAGAAGTGAAATGAAGTTTATTGGATTAACAGAAAGTGTGCAATAATTGTTCAAACAAAATCAGGCAGGTGCATAAATTTGGGCACCGTTGTCATTTTATTGATTCCAAAACTTTTAGAACTAATTATTGGAACCCAAATTGGCTTGGTAAGCTCAGTGACCCCTGACCCACATATACAGGTGAATCCTATAATGAGAAAGAGTAATTAGGAGGGTCAATTGTAAGTTTCCCTCCTCCTTTAATTTTCTCTGAAGAGTAGCAACATGGGGGTCACAAAACAACTCTCAAATGACCTGAAGACAAAGATTGTTCACCATCATGGTTTAGGGGAAGAACACAGAAAGCTGTCCCAGAGATTTAAGCTGTCTGTTTCCACAGTTAGGAACATATTGAGGAAATGGAAGACCACAGGCTCAGTTCAAGTTAAGGCTCTAAGTGGCAGACCAAGAAAGATTTCGGATAGACAGAAGCGACGAATGGTGAGAACAGTCAGAGTCAACCCACAGACCAGCACCAAAGACCTACAACATCATCTTGCAGCAGATGGAGTCACTGTGCATTGTTCAACCATTCGGCGCACTTTACACAAGGAGATGCTGTATGCGAGAGTGATGCAGAGGAAGCCTTTTCTCCGCCCACAGCACAAACAGAGCCGCTTGAGGTATGCTCAAGCACATTTGGACAAGCCAGCTTCATTTTGGAATAAGGAGGTGCTGTGGACTGATGAAACTAAAATTGAGTTATTTGGGCATAACAAGGGGCGTTATGCATGGAGGAAAAAGAACACAGCATTCCAAGAAAAACACCTGCTAACTACAGTAAAATATGGTGTTGGTTCCATCATGCTGTGGGGCTGTGTGGCCAGTGCAGGGACTGGGAATCTTGTCAAAGTTGAGGGACGCATGGATTCCAATCAGTATCGGCAGATTCTGGAGACCAATGTCCAGGAATCAGTGACAAAGCTGAAGCTGCACCGGGGCTGGATCTTTCAACAAGACAATGACCCGAAACACTGCTCAAAATCCACTAAGGCATTCATGCAGAGGAACAAGTACAGCGTTCTGGAATGGCCATCTCAGTCCCCAGACCTGAATATAATTGAAAATCTGTGGTGTGAGTTAAAGAGAGCTGTCCATGTTTGGAAGTCGTCAAACCTGAATGAACTAGAGATGTTTTGTAAAGAGGAATGGTCCAAAACACCTTCAACCACAATCCAGACTCTCATTGGAACCTACAGGAAGCTTTTAGAGGCTGTAATTTCTGCAAAAGGCGGATCTACTAAATATTGATTTCATTTCTTTTTTGTGGTGCCCAAATTTATGCACCTGCCTGATTTTGTTTGAACAATTATTGCACACTTTCTGTAAATCCAATAAACTTCATTTCACTTCTCAAATATCACTGTGTGTGTCTCCTATATGATATACTGTATTTAACTGACATTTTTTATCGTAACAACCAACGATTTATGCAGGAAAATAATAACTATTAACAAGGTTGCCCAAACTTTTGCATCCCGCTGTATAATAGCTTCATAGTTGTAGATTTTTCTTCAGGTAGTTGGTAAAAATAAATTAATATTTTGAAGGTCATAAATTCCAAGACAACTTGATTTATAGCAAAGTAGATTTACTGTCTTGTAATCTTTCTCTGAAACAAAATTATCGTATTAGGGTTTTAGTATGACTAATTGATTTGCTATGTTGGTATCGCTTTGAGATTTTAAAATGTTTCACTGGGCCAATGTAACTCTTACAACCCTAGCTTTAAAGTGGAGTAAACTACATACTGAGGTTTGGACTACTTAGTATGTTTCTTTCTGGAGGCTTGTGGAACAAAGTTGGAATTCATCTGAACTTGTGCTTAGTCTGGTTTGAAGTGGTCCATTCTTTAACAAGAAACCCCAAAGTCAACACATCTTTATTAGTAATTTTTTAAAAAGGTCCCAACGGATGACCTTTAAAGCCAAGTTTTTTTTCTAGTAAAACAGGAAATTAAACATATGGGGGTGGGATTGGAATGTTCATCTGACCATCCAAGCATTTGTTTTTATTAAGGTAGTAATTTCTTTAGCATGCTGTGCTTTTTAATAATTTTGAGAACCATCATGTTCTCTTTTAAATAAAGGTCTCTCTCATTGTCCTCCTCTGATAGCAGTTGCTTTCATTGATAGAACTTCTGCTACACCACATTGACTCAGTAACTCCAATTCTGTGATGATGTTTTCCTACTATGATACATTTTACTGTGCCTAAATAGTACTAGAGAAAGGTTGAGAGCATGTGCTGATAGCATGCTGCTGCAGTTTTCCTAAATTACAGTTTAAGTCAGAGGTTTGCACAAACTTAAGGTGAATTCTTTAAAATTCACTTTATAACCCCTCCACAGATTTTATACCAACAGACTGTACATTTGGCATATCGTTTAAGACATCTATTTTCCATCCATCCTCTTCCACTTATCCGAGATCAGGGTCGCGGGGGCTGCAGCTTGAGCCAAGATGCTCAGATCTCCCTCTCCCTGGCCACTTCTACTAGTTCTTCCGGAGGAATCCCATGGTGTTCCCAGGCCAGCCAAGAGACAGTCCCTCCAGCATGTTCTGGGTCTTCCCCTGGGCCTCCTCCCGGTTAGACGTGCCCGGAACACCTCACCAGGAAGGCGTCCAGGAGGCATCCTGATCAGATGCCCAAGCCACCTCATCTGGCTCCTCTCAATGCAGAGGAGCAGCGGCTGTACTCTGAGCTCTGCCTGGATGACTGAGCTTCTCACCCTATCTTTAAGGGAAAGCCCAGACACCCTGTGGAGGAAACCGCTTGTATTCGTGATCTCGTTCTTTCGGTCACTACCCACAACTCATGACCATAGGTGAGGGTAGGAACGTAGATCGACCGGTAAACTGAGAGCTCGCCGCACCTATCCACCTGACAATCTCCCGTCCCATTCTTCCCTCACTTGTGAACAAGACCCAGAGATACTTGAACAGGATCTCACTACCAATCCTGAGAGGGCACTCCACCCTTTTCCGGCTGAGGACCATGGTCTTGGATTTGGAGGTGCTGATTCCCATCCCAGCCGCTTCACACTCTGCTGCAAACTGATCCAGTGAGAGCTGAAGATCACGGCCTGATGAAGCAAACCGGACAACATCATCTGCAAAAAGCAGTGACCCAATCCTGAGCCCACGAAACCGGACCCCCTCAATGCCCTGGCTGCACCTAGAAATTTTGTCCATAAAAGTTATTAACAGAATTGGTGACAAAGGGCACGCCTGGCGGGTTCAACTAACTGCCAGTAATGCAGACCAAGCTCTGAGACTGGTTGTACAGGGACCGAACAGCCCTTATCAGGGGGTCCGGTACCCCATATTCTCGGAGCACCCCGCCCCACAGGATTCCCCGAGTGACATGGTCGACATGTCTTTTCCAAGTCCACAAAACGCATGTAGACTGGTTGGGAAAACTCCCATGACCCTGCTAAGGGTGTAGAGCTGGTCCACTGTTCCGCGACTAGGACAAAAACCACACTGTTCCTTCTGAATCAGAGGTTCAACACTCTGATGGACACTCCTCTCCAGGACCCCCAAATAGACTTTTCCAGGGAGTCTGAGGAGTGTGATCACTCTGTAGTTGGAACACACCCTCTATTCCCTTCTTAAAGAGGGGGGCCACCACCCCGGTCTGCCAATCCAGAGGCACTGTCCCTGATGTCCATGCGACATCTATTTTTCTGCAGGGCAAAATATTTTTTTTTTTTAATAATGTTCATGTCAATCTCAATGTCAAATTTATTTATATAGCACATTTAAAACAACATAGGAATGCTGTGGCCAAAGTTCTTTACAATAATAGAGTAAAAAGAAAACATACAAATAACATAAATAGAAATAAAATATATGAACATAAATAATAAATAGAAGTAATGTTACATAAACACAATGAGGAAACCATCAGTATTACTGAAGGTCACAGAGTGCAAGTGAATAGAACTGAGTCTTTAATCTTGTTTTGAATAGTTCAATTGTAGACGACTCCTTTATGTAATGAGGTAAAAAGTTCCACAGGTGAGGGAGCAGCAGCTGCAAACGCTCTGTCCCCCTTAGTTTTACACTTGATACAAGGGACAACAAGAGACAACTGACCAGAAGATCTAAGCACTCTGGATGGCTGGTGCAAAACACACAATTCGGATAAATAGGCAGGAGCAAGCCCGTATAAAGATTTAAAAACTAGCAACAAGATTTTATAATCAATTTGAAAACTGACAGGCAGCCAGTGTAAAGAAGCTAATATTGGAGAGACAGAATCATACTATCTTGCCCCAACCAGAAAGGGAGCAGTAGTATTCTGGACCAACTGTAACCTGCGTATCGGGGATTTGCTAATCCCAGAATACAGCGAATTGCAGTAATCAAGGCGAGAGAAGATAAAAGCATGAATAGCTTTATCAAGATCCCTAGAAGATAATAAAGGCTTTATCTTACCTGATAGACGAAGCTGGAAAAATAACTCTTGACTACAGAATTAACCTGTTTCTCAAAAGAGAGGTTACTGTCAAAGATAACACCAAGATTACGGACTTGAGGTTTGCAAAAGACAGAGAATGGACAGATTATTTCATTTTTCTTGACAACATCACAATTCCAGTGGGTCATAAGCTTACACACACTTTAACTGTGCCTTTAAACCGTTTGAAAAATTCCAGAAAATTTTGTCAATCCATTAGGTAATTAGTCAATTAGCTTCTGATAGCCAATTAGCCTAATCGGAGTCAACATGTGGAGGTATGTTAAGGCTTACCATCAAACTCACAGCCTTTTTGCTTTACATACAAAAATCAGCCAAGACCTCAAAATAAAATTTTGGACCTCCACAAAGCTGGGAACAATTTCCAAATTCCTGAAGGTTCCATGTTCATCTGTACAAACAGTAATACACAAGTATAAACACTATGGGACCACACAGCCATCGTACCGCTCAGGAATAAGATGCATTCTGTCTCCTGGAGAAGAACATACTTTGGTATGAGAAGTGCAATTCAATCCTAGAACAACAGCAAAGGACCTTGTGCTGGAGAAAGCAAACGAGTATCTACATCCACAGACAGTAAAAGAGTCCTATATCGACATAACCTGAAAGGCTGCTCAGCAAGTGGGAAGACGCTGCTCCGACGCCACCATAAAAAAGCCAGACAGCAGTTGGCAACAGAACATGGGGACAAAGATCTTGCCTTCTAGAAAACTGTCCTCTGGTCTGATGAATCTAATATGGAACTGTATGGCCATAATTACCAACATTATGTTTGGAGGAAAATAGGTGAGGCTTGCAAGCCAAAGAACCCCATCCCAACTATCAAGTATTGGGCTGGGAGAATCATGTTGTGCTTTACTGCAGGAGGGACTGGTGAATTCCACAAAATAGATGGCATCACAAGAATGGAAAATTATGTAGATATTGAGCAGCAAATGGGTCTTCCAAATGGACAATGGCCACAAGCATACCTCCAGAGTTGTGGCAAAATGGCTTAAGGACAGCAAGGTATTTTTGTGGCTATCACAAAGCCCAGACCTCAATTCAGCTGAAACTTTTATGGGCAGAACTGAAAAACTGTGTGCAAACCGTGAGGCCTACAAACCTCTCCCATTTATACCAGTGCTGTCAGGAAGAATGGGCCAAAATTCTAGCAACTTATTTTAAGAATCTTGTAGAAGGCTACCCAAAACATTTGATTCAAGTTAAACAATTTGAAGACAATGCTACCAAATATTAACAAAAGTGTGTGTAAACCTGTGGCCTCCTGGAATTGTGATATAGTCAAAAAGTGAAATTCTGTCTGTGGACATTGTTAGAAAAAAAAAATCCTTCTGCCCTGCACAATTTGCCAAATGTACAGTTTGTTGGCACAAAATCTGAATCTGAAGAATTCACCCTTAAGTGTATGTAAACTTCTGACTTTGGCTGTATATCTAGGTGGTCCTAACCCTACCCTAAACCTAACCCTAAACCATTCATTGCCTGGAGATCATGAGATTCAGTACAAACTTTCAAAGAATAGTATCAAAAACTTAATTCAAATAGTATTCCTTCATTTGCAACCAAGCGGGAGGGAGGAGGAATTGCTTGGACTTTGCATATTAACCCCCCAAATAATTTTTTTTCGGCATGGCACTGTATCTTTTTTTTGTCATTGGAGGAAATGCTGTGAAAGGTACACGGAGGAACCCTTTGTTCTGCTGCTCACAGAGCTTCTGTAGTCGTTCTGTTCTCGGTACTCAAATGTGGCAATTGGTGCCACGGCCCACCTGCCAAGTTGTTTGCCTGCCTATGGTAAAGTCATCCCTGGTGGAGGATCACAGGAATCATGGGAAAGAGGGGCCCTTTCATCGGATTGGCTGGCCGAGCAACGTTTCAGCCGTGGAATGGCCAAATGGGGAGGCAGCTTGACGGATGAGGTCTCCAGCACTCTAAAAATATCAAAATCTTATTATATGATATCATCTACTGTTAAATTCTGCTCTGTACTTCTAAAATTTTTATTATTATGCTGTATTAAGGATTTGTTCTGTTCTGTATACTTGTATTGAACCCCTTCTTTTGACACCCACTGCACGCCCAACCTAGCTGGAAAGGGGTCTCTCTTTGAACTGCCTTTCCCAAGGTTTCTTCCATTTTTCCCTACAAGGTTTTTTTGGGAGTTTTTCCTTGTCTTCTTAGAGAGTCAAGGCTGGGGGGCTGTCAAGAGGCAGGGCCTGTTAAAGCCCATTGTGGCACTTCCTGTGTGATTTTGGGCTATACAAAAATAAACTGTATTGTATTGTATTGTTGCCTCCCTTCTTGCATCACTATGACAGGTGAAGAGGAGCAGTTGGATTTCTGTGCAGCTTTTAACACTAAAGCTGAAATTCCCAGAGTGGCTATTTATTATGCATTCAGTACTTTGCAAACGTTTTACACATTTAAACAAAAATGCTTTAAAGTGAGAATACTTTCAAAACTAATGTCACAATTAGTTTTTATTAATCAGAAAATGTCCTACAGTAAATAGAAAAATTGCATGCGGTTTCAGAAGGTAATCACATGATACTGTAGGTTGTTCAAAGCCTCTTGGACAAGTTGCCACAGTTCCACTGTAGACTTTGGTGGTCTTTGTGGGCCATACTATGTTTTGTTGGATTCCATGTTCCTCTTTTTGGTGATTTTTGCTTGTGTGTTTGAGGTTACTGTCATGCTGCAGAATGAAGCTTGGACCTCCCTGATGGTGTTGAATGATGGATAAGAATCTGCCTGTAATTCTCAGCCATCAATCTGAATGAAATAATCAGCTCCATTTGTGAAAATTGCTTACCAAAACCTGCAGAGAACCTCTGCCATGCTTCTCTGTTGACTGTATATAATCCATTGTACCATTCCCCATTCTGTTAGAGCCATATTTTTTCATATATACAGTAGGTGAGTTGTTTGGCTTTATTTCCTCCATGGAAGCTTTTAAAGGACTCTTCTGATACGACTTCTTCAGACTGTAGATGAACCTGCCAGGGTCTCAGTAGTTACTATCTGTTCTGAGCTGCTAGCAGTGCTGGACACCATCCAATTTCACACTAAAGTAATTTTGATGTATTTCTTGTCTACTGCAGTCAGTTCCCATGGCTGACCCACCGAGTTTCTAGTCCTCAGCCTTGCTAATTTATTTGTGTTTTTGCAGAAGAGTTTGGACAGCACATCTGCGAACAGATGCCTACAGTGAAATTTCTGCTTGGGAGAGACATTGATGATGCAGTGTGACCACTGACCACCTTGTGTCTTGTTGGTATGCCTACTTTTGCAATGGTTGTAGCACTTGTGATTTAAAACACCTCATCTACCTCAACTCTACCTTTATGTTATGGTTGATCCTTCTCCAGTTTATTCTCTCTTCCCAACGTTTTCTGTTTCAGGTAATCATTTAGATTCTAATTTCACCTGATGTTGTTGATCAGTAGCACCTGTTTGTGTTATTTGTTTTATTTGCTTATATTTATATATGTTTGTTATTATTTTTTCTTTCTTTTTTTTTTTTTTTTTTTAAACAAACTGTTTAGTTACTATGTTATTTATATTTCTTTTAGGATATTCAAATACTGGATCTTATTGTATTGATTCATTTTTGAAAAAGGATTGTATTTCTAAAATAGTCTCTTCTGTATAAAAGTATGACTATTACTTTAGTTAAATATTGCTAATTTTACAATTGCCAGATAATTGCATTTCGTATGTATTGACACAAGTCATTTTCAGTATATTTGGGAGTCTTTTAAACTGATCCACAGTCACTCGGTACCGCTAACCCCAGGCAAACAACTAAACCCCGAGTTAAGGCACGATTAGAAAACTGCTAGTGTAAAGCAGTTCAATATCTAAAATCTACCGGGCAACGTGACCAACGCTCGTCCTTTTATTGACCCCCACCACCAGTCCCAGCTTAGCATTAACAACAAGCCATATCACCAAATAAAGAAGAAGCAAAAGAACAAATTATTTTACATATATAAAGAAAAACAAACAAACAAATACATACATAGCAATCGAAGCCCCCCTCTCTGGTTTAAACGCGCGATGTTCATAAATAAGAAAAACCAGAATGTCCAAATGGGATTACTGTCCTTATTGTTCAGGGCAAAGAGAAACCCTACTGGAATATGCCGGCCGTCGAGCCAATAACAAAGTTTAATCCTACCGGTCCAAGATATTCGTCAGCGAAATCAAAGAAAAAGAGTCCGTTTTCAGAGACGCGTCTCCCTTGTGTCGCTGACTCTTCAAAAAAAGAACTTGTTCCAGTAGATACTTTTCTTGGCACTACCTTGTCACTTCTCTATGCTCTACCACAAGATGTATCCCTTTCTCCCCTTCTTTTCTGGTTTTTAAGCTTTCAACACCAACCACCCTGACCGAGTTATGACCTCCCCCTTAAAGGTGTATTTACAGCATCCTTCTTCCCTGCAATGCACCCAAAGGGGCAGCAACCGCCCACAGAATAATAGCACATGTGGCATCCACTACAACTCGAAGTAAGTTGTTTCTATGATTGGAAAATCGTGTTTAAGTTTGTCAGCAATTGTTGTGGAGCACAGGTTTGGTCTGCAACTGCTTACGAATTGCAGGATGGACTCCTATTAGTATGCTACTTTCATTTCATTGCAGTGTACCCTTTAGGCTTTGTGAGGGTACCTTTCATAAAATATATATATTTTTAATATCATTTAAAGCATTATAAATACAGCAAATATTGTTAAAAAGCACAATATTAGCAATGGTCAGAGCCGCATTGCCAAAGTAAGGATAATGGATGAGTAAAGAAATGGAAGATTTCTAGTTAGGTTTCTTTATGGAATTGACGTGAGTGGGCTTCTGCCTATCAAAGGACACTGAACTTGGCTTCATCAGTTTGGTCTGTCAATTGTAAATCCTAAGGCACATAATGCTATTTTACAGTATGGATTAATCATACTGTAAGCATATTATTAAATGTGCATGTCAGCATAGTAATGCCATATAGTAAACAATACAGTAATCCCTCGCTATATCGCGCTTCGACTTTTGCGGCTTCACTCTATCGCAGATTTTATATGTAAGCATATCTAAATATATAACGCGGATTTTTCACTGCTTCACAGGTTTCTGTGGACGGTGGGTCTTTTTACTTCTGGTACATGCTTCCTCAGTTGGTTTGCCCAGTTGATTTCCTACAAGGGACAATATTGGCGGATGGCTGAGAAGCTACCCAATCAGAGCACGCAGTTAAGTTCCTGCGTGCTAATTAGCTCAGTGATGGAGCGCCGAATTCGATTCTGCTGCGTTAACCAGGAAGTCTTGTCTCGCTCATTCAGCATCAACGTGTTTCGCTTAACTTTTGTGCTTATCTTTGTGCGTAGTCAAGCCCTTCGTTATGGCTCCAAAACGATCTGCTCCTGCTACTGCTTCAGGGGCCATGCCAAAGCGTCAACGAAAGATGCTAACGATTGCCGAAAAGGTAAAAGTTTTGGATATGTTGAAGGAAGGGAACAGCTACACTGCTGTAGGATGCCATTACGGCATCAATGAGTCCACGATTCTTTTTTTTGAAAAGGAGGAAAAGAATATAAGATCTACAGTCGCAGTGTCCTTTAACCAGGGCGCAAAACGAGTTGTAAGTGGACATAATAAGGCAGTAGTCCGGATGGAATCTACTTTAGGGATGTGGATAGAAGACTGCCGGAAGAAGAACAATGGCGGTGCTACACAGTCGCCTGAAGAGGCTCCTTTAGAAGAGCTGTAACTTGTTGTGCAGTAAAACTAAACTCATCGTTATCGACTTGTATAGACAGGTGTGTGCCTTTCCAAATCATGTCCAATCAACTGAATTTACCACAGGTGGACTCCAATTAAGCTGCAGAAACATCTCAAGGATGATCAGGGGAAACAGGATGCACCTGAGCTCAATTTTGAGATTTATGGCAAAGGCTGTGAATACTTATGGACATGTGATTTCTCACTTTTTTTATTTTTAATAAATTTGCAAAAACCTCAAGTAATCTTTTTTCACGTTGTCATTATGGGGTGTTGTGTGTAGAATTCTGAGGAAAAAAATGAATTTAATCCATTTTGGAATAAGGCTGTAACATAACAAAATGTGGAAAAAGTGATGCGCTGTGGATACTTTCCGGATGCACTGTATGTATGTTTAGTGTCACTGTACACAAATTTTACTGTATACAATTTTTCTTGCATTGTACGTATTTATTGCTGGTGGCCTGTCTGTCATAATGGCTGTAACATTTGTGATATCGGAGACGCTCAATATCTTTAAAATAATATTTAGGTTTTACTGTATATAAACAGTGTGTTTACATACATAATTTCAACGAATCTTACCTAATATCTAAGAGAATACAAAGGGTTTATGCCTTGTAACTGTGTGGGAAATGTTTATGAGTGTAGGAGAGTTTATAAGGGTTTAAAATATATAAAAATAACCATATAAACATATGGTTTCTACTTCGCGGATTTTCACCTATCGTGGGGGGGTCTGGAACGCAACCCCCGCGATCGAGGAGGGATTACTGTTACTGATCCAGTGAAAAAAGCTTAATAAAAGACCACAACAACAGCAGTAAAAGAAACTTAAATAATGGAGGAATCCGAACACTAAGAAAAAAAAAATTCACCACCTTAGATTAATTGCTGCTTAACAAAATCCAGTAAAGACATCACTTTTACCTCACATACAGGAACTTGAAACGCATGATGGTGTGAAATGACAAAAGGACTGCTACTGGGGAACCAAAATTTTCTGTCCAGGCTAAAATTAAAGGAGGACATTGATGGTTTGGAAAACCAAGTGGTGCACTTTGAATATTGTGGGTGATCCTGAGAACAAGAAGGAGACAACCTAATTATCTGTTTCAATACATTCTTCAGGATGGTGTTTAGTGAGGACTTTGGTAATAACCTGGATGGATGGACAGATAGAAGTTTATATGTCCCATGGGGAAATTTGGTTCCTTATGTAATCTGAGCTTCTGCAAAAAGGCTGTTGTGGTCTAGACTCATGAATCTCTCACCACAAAGCAAAACCCAGAAGAAAAACCGTGATCAACAATTTCTTGTTTTTCTACTGAGACTCTGAAAAGTTGAAGAAGGAAGCATTAATATATAATCAATGCATAACACATATTTCCAGATTATGGTGTTACTAATTTTATGGCCTTTATGTTGTAGTGGAATATTTGCATCTGGTGAACACTTAAACACTTTTAATGGAAATGCATGGTCACATAAGAAATGGAGTTCTTTCCTTCCAGGCCCCTATGGATGTGCAAACAATTATGACTGATTTTCATTTACTGCTGAAATATACATTTGGTTAGAAATTTTAATTGGAGTGTTTAGTTTCTTGCTTCCTCCTCATCTGTCCCCTTCAAAATGATTACAATGCTAAAATTTAATTTCTCAATGTATCTTGTGAGTTACTCTCATTGTGCAGTAGTTAAACCAGCATTTTCATACTATGAACAGAAATCATGTTTCTTATACTGTAGGTGTTATTAACTGCTGAACATGGGGTTCCCTGCGCAGTGGACATTCCTTTTAAATGTTATGCTGCTCCATTGACTAAATCTAAAAAATAAGTAGTATATATTGTTGTATAAAAGTTTTCTGCTTGAATCCTGGCATTGATACTGTTTATCTGAGCAGGTTACCCGTTCTCCCAGGGCTTCTCCTTGTTCTTTAATTTAAGAATAGGCTGTTAGACAACTTCTTTCCAAATCAATGAAGAATTCTCTAGGGTGGTCAATGACCTTCTTTTCTAATACTGTATCCATACATTTATATTCTCTTGAATTACTGGTTACCAGATCAGTGAAGATTAAGTCCGAGACTAAGTCAAAAAAATTTGCCCTAGGAACCAAGTTACCCAAACTATTCTATAACATTTCAGTAATTATTTACCTAATGATGCTGATCTTCCTGATCACCAAATAGGTTATTATGTTAGCAATTGATGAGAAGGATTCCTAATTAATTGCAGAATTGCGGTATTTGAAGGTTCCTCTAGAGTGCCTCTTTCTCTTGCACAATTTGGCTCTAAAACTAATCCGTACACTGTCATCTCATACTGTAACAGGCTTAAATTTTGAGTTTGGTATTTTTCTGTCCAGCCATTGTAGCTCTAGACCATTCTCAGGAAACTGTGACATATACAGACACACCCCCATCATGGAGATATTGATGTTTTTGGTACCAGGGGACCCTAAAACATTGAAATCCGTCGAACACTGGAGAGAGAAATTTTTGACAAATCCAAAGCTTTCGCTCCTCCCCCATAGACGATAGGTAATGCTGGGAGAGGGCGCAAAGCAAAAAATGTTTTTAGTTTCTGTCCAAAGATAAAAAACTTAATACCTAAACTGAAAACAGGTCTAAAGTTATGGTTACTTTAAACCTAAACCAAAAATGAGTCTCTTTTAGACTTAAGTTTTGTTTTTTCATTAGGGCTGCTGATTAACTGCCATTGATACATGTGATTATATTAGATTAACAAGCTTAAATGTGTTACTCTAATCCAGTTAATTTGACTGCTCTTCACATGTTGCTAGTGAGTCTAAGTCTGTTAATAGTAGTAGCATTTCATGGCTACACAGGAATGTCGGCCCATCTCGTCCAACAAAACTTGCTAACATTCAGAATATTCTTACTGATTGCCTGAACTGCATTTGCTTCTCTCACTTTTGACCGTACACTAAATTCTCAAAATGCTTTTATAAACTTGACCCAGTGTCAGCTGAAAATGTACCTTTGTGGCTTTATTAAAGTTTGTGTGATGTTATCTCACTTGTATAAAAGAAACTGGGCACGCGTAAAAGGGGAACTGTCTCCTGTAACATACACATGTGTGCTCCGGCTGGTGACAGCTAGCGAAGTAGACTTTAAGCATGTGCATGTTGTGCTTTAAAGTGAAAAGAACTAAACAAAAGTTAGAGGCATGCGTTTTATGCCGTATGTGCCGAGGGAGAGATTTAATCAGTCCAGTTTAGGGTCACATGGAGCCAGTGGTCATCGCAGCACACTCTGTGGAAGGCAAGAAAAAATGTGCTGGTCCTCCAGGATGTGCGCCAGTGTTTCTGGGGTTCAGTAGATTTTTCAAGTGCCAGGATGTGGTAACACTTTTTAGAACTTTACAATAATACCATCCATCCATTATCCAACCCACTATATCCTAACTACAGAGTCATGGGGGTCTGCTGGAGCCAATCCCAGCCAACATAGGGCGCAAGGCAGGAAACAAACCCTGGGCAGGGCACCATCCCACCGCAGGGTGCACACACACCCACACCCACATACCAAGCACACACACACCCACACACCAAGCACACACTAGGGACAATTTAGGATTTTGTTAAAATACACCAGGCAATGTCTGACTAGGAGCTTAACTCTTCTCTTGCTAGAAATCACAGGAACCAAAAAATCTTCTCAACATTTCTCCTACTAAGACCCAAGACTTAGTTTCTCACAGACTGATAAGAGTATAATAATAATACATTCTATTTACATAGCGTATTTCCCATGCTTAAGAGGCTTATTTAAACAGCAGCGTATATGTATCATTGGGTACAAATATTTCTGCATTGAACACTAGACAGATAAATTCAGGAGATACAAAGCATTAAACAGAATAAAAGACAACCAGATTAAAATACTAAAAGAAAATCCCAAACAAATTATATCATTTTTGGTATAACACACACCACAAATTATCCTGAGCATCTGGACAGAGAAGAGGTAAACTGAATGAAGGGGCAGAATGTAAGGTTTAAGTTAAAAGCCTTCCTGAACAGATGAGTTTTAAAGTTGCTTTTTAAATGAATGAATGGCGTTGGCCGATCTCATTCATATCGGGAAGTCATTCCAAAGTCTGGGTGCTATACAGCTGAAGGCCCCGTCACAAACAGAGTGCAGGGTAGTGTGGGGCACAACAAGATTGCCAGAATCAGAGGACTTTAGTGAGTGAACAGGAGCATAGTGACGGAGAAGGTCACTGTTGTACTCTGGTGTAAGAGCATTTAAAGCTTTGTAGGTTAATAGAATTTTATACTCGATCCTGTAAGACACAGAGAGCTAGTGAAGGAGCAGCAGGATGGGTGTTATGTTCTCGCTGTTGCTGGATTGTGTAAGGACTCTTGCAGCAGAGTTTTGAGTCTGCTAGAGCTGTGATATGATTATGGTCTGATATGATAAGATTAGAAGGGACACCTGCCAGTGATAAAAGCAAGGACAGGTTTCTCAGCATTAGAAAAGGAGAGGAAAGAGCGAACACAGGATACGTTACAGAAGTGAAAGTAAAAAAGTTTCCTAATGTGGTTTGTGTTGGAGGAATCAAAGATGACGCCAAGATTCCTTGCATTTGAAGAAGGTTTAGAGTGACTGAGATGGAGCTCATTTTCTTAACTTGTGCTTTAGTGTCAATTTGCAGGAGTTTCTTTTTGTTGCAATTTAATTTCACTAAGGCAAGTTGTGAGCTGAGAAAGCTCTGATGAAGTTTCAAAACACAAAACAAGTGTGCTTTTAATGAAGAATACAATCGAAGAAAAAGAAATTATTCCATTTACATGTTGCTGTTACATGTTGCTGAGAAAAAAACAAATTTCAAATATCAATTGACAGAAGGTCAACTGTCTGCTTGGCTGGTGTAGAGGTAAGAGCTACTGCCACGTAAGCAAAAAGGTTGCGGCTGTTCTCGTTTTGAGTAGTAAGCTGTTTTATTATTATTACTATATTATTACTATTATTATTATTACTATATTATTACTATATTCAAACGCAAAAAAAATGTATATATCTATACTAATAAACGGCAAAGCCCTCACTCACTCACTCACT
>JANRMT010028174.1:128501246-128531041 GCA_026402145.1 Polypterus bichir lapradei
TTTTTTAATTTTTCCTTTTCTTTTTCATACCTTCTTTAACACACTACTTCTCCGCTGCGAAGCGTGGGTATTCTGCTAGTATTATATATAAATGTTTTTCGCGTTTGAAATGGAAATTACGTATGACCAGAGAACACATTATAATGCACTTGCGCACTCGCATTTGAAACGGAAATTACATATGACCATGACAGTCAGGTTACACAGAGAAAGTGAGACAGAAGCAGATCAAGAGAGAAGGCTCGCTGATCAACATATATGACAATCACAATTTAGGGCCTCACAAACACCCGAACAACGTGCTGAACAGAATCAAATTCAACGGATGCAGTATTCACAGGCTACCACGTCACACAGGCATCAGGGTCAGTATATGGAGGAATTCAATTATAACACTGAAAAAGATTATTGTCTACATCCAAAAGTTACAATAGGAGAAATGGACATCATGTGTGAGTACTGCCAAGCACAGAGGGTTAAATTTGAATCACGTGGGATGTGTTGTTCAGACGGCATTAATGCCGTTGCCTCATGAGAGCCACAAATTTTTCCCTTCCACTCAGTGAGCAAAGCCACTGGGTAATCTTCTAGTAATATAATAAAAAAATACATTTGGTTTGAGTCTGTAACACCTGGGGTACATTTTTGCTACTTGTAAAAGTTACTGTTTTTTTCTTTTTTCATTTTCATTTTTATTCTTTAAGTCTCGTTCACATAGATTATTAAGAAAACAGGTTAGTGCCTTATCAGGGTTATTCACCCTAATCGGATTTAAGTGTGGGCACGTGTTTAACGTCTACCAGATACTGAAAAACCTTTGTATTGTGAATATTTTTGGTTTTATTTTAGTATGTTTTGGTTGTTCTAATAGTTTTCTTCCACCTGAGTGATTTAAAATCACGTACTAATCGTGGACTATGAGGAATCATTAAGCAATAATATCCAATCAGGTGTTACCTGAATTTCCCCTTGGGTTTAAGTCATTCAGTCCTGTCCTGTCCTGTTCTGTCCTGTCTGTCTACCACTAGAGCTGAGAAACAAAGATTATTGTGATCACATGACTGTTAGATTAATAAACACAGGGTTTATTTCAGTTAGGCCTGAGCCTTGGGCATTACTAACAACTTAGGATCAGTGTAGTAGGTGCCTGACAACAGCATTTACATTTAGGGTTACATTTTGGATAGCCTGAGACAAGAATAATAATTGAGATGTAGACTTGTGTGTTGAGTTGGACCATATTGATTAAAAGTATATTGCATATACAGATGACTTTTGATTATGTGGAAGAACCCCAAAGAGGAAGACAGGAATAGTTCAGTCAATTAAATTTTTATTCAGTCACAGATGAGTACATGGATTCTACGTTGCAAGACAGGAGAGCAAAGTTCCATTTTTCGATTGGCTTTTTATCATTTCTTCTTCTTTCCTCTTCCTCTTAATCAAAAAGCATAATATCATTTACTTAACCATTTTATTTTATTATGCTAATGGGCCATCTGTTCCTTTTTTTTTTTTTTTTTTTTTTTTTTTTTAATAAAACTTGTCAGATAGACCCTAAAGAAGGAAAGGTCATCTTTGCTGTGTCAAGTAGACGCGTTCCTAAAGAAACTGGAAATTGTCCTAGGTCAGCTTACTGCACCCTGTCTTTTGACAGACGCCTGTAGGAATAACCTGCCGTTATAGCAAAATGGCTTTGTCAGTTTTTAACCCTAAGTAGCTTGCAAGCAGTTAATTTCTCTTTCACAATTATAACCTGTAAAACCTATTTGAAACAACTGACGGCCAACACTTTCTGTGGTGCATTCTTGTGAAAACATTGCTATAGTTTGGATATACAGGAATAGCTGTGTCTTTATCACCACATGAAAGTTTTATTTCTGCAGTATTGAGGAATTGCTGGCAAGCAAAATACGTACATAGCATGTAATGGAGCACAACCTAGGATAGCCCTACAAACGGTGGGTTACATGAGTGGGAATTTTTTTTGTACCCTCAGGGTACAAAAAATATATGCAGGGAAGAGAAGCCTAGTGCCAAAAAAATAAAACGCTGACCACCACCGTGTCTCAAAAAAAACAAAAGCAAATATGCAGGAAAAGTATTAAGGCTACCCACCTAAAATAAAAAATAAGGGCTTAGCCTCATTAAATACTATTTAAAAAAAAAAAAAACTAAACAAATAAGGCTCCCCAAAGCAAAGCAAAAATAAGACTTCCTCCAAAAGAGGAGTCAAAGCTGGCTTATTTGGGCTTTTTGAAAATACACGCAAATGCGCCAGTCACTTAGCACCCAGTCTCTCTCACCACCAACTACTCCGGAGTGTGGTTCATTGATGTCTCCCCCTCTTTAGCTCCTTGTGCTTTAAATAACAAAAAGCTAACCCATCTCTAGATCTGCTCTAGTAAGGCAGTACCATTCTTAAACTTGCAACACAGTATGCAACACCACAATGAGAAACCAAAACTACAACTAACAAACTTAACTGATTCTCATCTAGCACTCCAGATACTCAAGGTGCAAGACCTCTACAAAAAACCTAGCCTTTCATGTCAAAATATTGCAACCCCCCTAAATACTCGACCTTCCCCGTACTCGCGTGATCCCATGCGCATCCAAGAAGCGCACCACATTTAAAATTGACGAACACTCCCCATGCACACACGCGGAAAATGTGCCAGTGAGAAGAAAAACAAAAAAAAAATGAATAAATAAAAAAAAACACACACAGAGATCGTAAAACCATCAGTGATTATACATTTATTAAAGATTCTTATTTATACTTGTCTCCTTGGAAAAACTGCTGTCTGTAAAGTGAAACGGGCAAGAGTATGCCCTGCGTAACATTCACAGGCTTCTTTTTAAGCAGTGCCTGTGGCATCAATAGGCACCCTGCCTGTGTCTCCGTGAGACCCGTGGTCTCATACCCACACCCTCCCATTAAGTATGGCTGCGTTAAAATGGGCATACTTGATTCAATTAACGTTACAGGTTCTCTACTACTAACCACTGCCCTGCTGCTGCTTTTCCTCCTGTTGGTTTTCTCTTTCCACTTTTTGCTTCCAGACATGTAAATTCTCTTCTCGTCATGTCTGTCGGATTGGGGAGCGTGCACTGGTACAGCACATTGCTGTACCTATCACATAACGAAACAGCTCGGGATCTTTGGGATACAGGCAATCAAATACCCCCTCAAAAGGAAGGAAATGACCATCTATTTGCTGCAGCCAGCTGTTACGTGAGCATCACATGGCTGTAGTGCCGTAACTGACGCTCCCTCACAATTCGGAAAATGTGCCTCATTTGGGACTCCGCAAACAACTGCTCATTTGACACAAAATCAAACCAGCAGTACTCAAGAGTTCTCAGATGAAACACAGCTCTGCAGGAGTCCAGTCTTCATCTCAGGTCATTGAATAGTGTCCATGTCTCAGAACCATATAGCAAAACAGGAAGAAATAGGACTTGGACCTTCATCTTTTTGCAAACATATCAGGAGCACCACACCCCTCTTTCCAGCCATGTTATGACCCCCCACCATGCTCTCCCAATCTGTCTACTGACTTCATAGGAGGAGTCACCAGACACATGAAAGTTGCTGCCAAGGTAAGAAAAGCTTTTGACGAGGTTGACACTCTCTCCGCAGACGGACACACTGCTGATGGCTGTGCCCAATAGGTCATTAAAGGCCTGGATCTTGGTTTTTATCCAGGACTCTCGCAAGCCCAGACACTCAGACTCCTCACTCAGTCTCTTGCTAGCCCTGATCAGAGCTTCCATTGATTCCATGAAGATCACAGCATTGTCAGCAAAGTCAAGACTGGACCCCACCACCCTGCCCAACATATAGTCCATACAAGCATTGAACAGAGTAGGAGCAACAACATACATACCTGTGACGAATTCCAGTAATCAAGTAGGAAAAACACAGAGGTTCTGCCTCCACTTTGCAAAGCAGTCAAAGGACCAGTGTACAAGCCGGCCATCATATCCTGCATCTTCTCAGGGACCCCACAAAGTCTCAGGATATCCCACAGGGCAGCTCATTCAACTGAGTCAAACGTTTTATGAAAATCAACAAAGGCTACAAAGATACTCAGCCGATATTTGTGTTTGCACTCCATGTGAACCCTCAGTGCCAGGATGTGATCAATGGCAGACTTCTTGGGTGTAAAACCAGACTGCTCCGGTCAATGGTATTTGAGCAAGTGACCCTATCAAGAACCTTATCCGGTATCAAGAGCAGTGTTATCCCCCTGTAGTTGCTGCAGTCCTGGTGTTCACCCTTCCCTTTCCATATAGGGATGACAAGTCCTGTTTTCCAGTCAGTTGGGATGATGCCCTTCTCCCAAATGGAAGCAAAATTGGCTTGCAATGCAAGTAGGACATCCTTGCCACCAGCTTGGACAAATTCACCCTGGACACCACAGATCCCTGCAGCCTTCTCTTCAAGATTTATGACAATGTTTAACGTTACTTTCATCACAAACCTCTTGAACCTTTGAGGCTGGTTTGACTGTGTTGTTGTAGTGTGTTGATTCTGTGCTTCAAGGGGGTTCCTACAGATTTGTTGTGGCAATGGCCACCTATGTGAAAGGGCGCCCCTTGCCTGTTCTATCGCTGAACCTGTGGAAGTGTAGCTTCAGCAACTTTAGTTCAGTGTTTTCATATCCATAGTTTCCCCACCTAACTGGGCTATTTTTAATGGGTTTCTGTGTGAAAAAATGGGTTTTTCCCCATGTTGTATTTTTTGGGCTACTTTTTAAAAAGTGATGCTGAATTTTAGGCTATTTTTCAGACCCCATTTTCTGCTTTTATTAACCCCATTACCATCTACTGGGGACCTGCTCGTTGCACTTATATGTTGTTCTACAATCTCTAAGGGGATGCTGTTGGATAGTATGTACCCACTCTATTGCCCTCAAATCAGTCTTCAATGTCATGTTACCTAATTGATCATTCTAGATGCTGCCCTCTGTTTTCCGGAGTGTCACTTTGACTGCATTATGTATTGTTTTTCAGGTTTTGGCACCACCACTTGATTTTGAGCTCTCCTTGGGTCATACATTTTTTAAGGACCCTTCTTTAATCCATTTTGGCTACATGCTCGCCAAGGCAGTCAGTAAAACTGAGAGCAGCAGAATGGTTGATCACATTTACGCATTGTTCCTTCTGCTGAATGGTTTCCTTCTCTGTACATGCAGAAATAGATCTTAAACACTTGGACATTCCTCTTCCCTGTTCATCTGCCATTTGATGTTTTGTGATCATTTCCAGCTAATCAAATGTTGTTTTCTTTTTGTCATTTTGTACCCAGGTTGCAAGCAAGCTGCAGAATATTGAAGATGGAACAGAAATACAGGAGCCACTGCTAACCAAGAAGAACCTAAATGGTCAGATGTCATTTTCTTGGGTCATGATCATCCATAATCCTTTTGAGAAAATGTTCTATGGCCAGATGATGACTTGTTTTCCATTATATCTAGCATAAAGCAAACACAGCATTCCACAATAAGAACATCAACCTTGAATGTGGTAGCGTGATGGTGTGGGGGTGCTTTGCCACCTCAGGACCTGGCTGGTTTGCTGTAATTAAAGAAACCACAAATTTCTCTGTAAATCAGGTGCCTAAATTAAATGCATTCCTACATTGCATGGTGTGTGTGGTACACCAGGTTACATGGCATGATCTGTTGGCAGTTTTTGTAAAGCCATCTGTGTGTGTCATGATGGTGCAGTAGAAAAGCACCTGAAGGAAATGGCTCCACAGAGTTGTACTGCGCTCATATACAGTAGACATGAGATGGCTTGAGCTTGAGGGCGAAGGTGCCGAGATTTACCACGGTGCTGGCACTCAGTTTAGTTACCTTAAAGAGGATTGAGATGCAAATGAGGGCCCTGAGGGTAATAATGAAGGGTTACCTGTGTTGTGTTCAAGTAAGTAATTAAATCTGCCTTATTATAGGAGCTGCAGCTGGATTAATTATGAGACGTTGCAAGGGTGGCAAAAAGGAGCTCCTATTGGTGAGGATGGGTCAGATGTCTTGTTGGGATTGGAGTGAAGAATCCTACACACGTTTCAAACGGCCCTGAGGTAGCTAGTGAAATATTCAACAGAACAGGGTGGAGTTTGGGTCTGACAGTTCTCAGCACGTGCTTGTGACCTTCTGAGTGCTTTATAGAACACAAGGATTGGCAGTGTCAGGAACAGGAGAGCTTTCTAATTAATGAAAGAGAGAAGTCCTCTAAACAGACTGACAGAATAGAGGATTTTCCTGGGTAAACATCTGGTGGGCTGTGAGTGACACAGCAGTTTATTTTTATGTTGAAAGAAATTTTTTTTTTGTTGTCCTGGAGAGACTCTCTCCTCCCTTCATTATCTTGCAATAAGTCAGAAGGGAAGAAGTCTGGAGTTTTTTTTTTTTTTTTTTGATATTTTTGTATGTAGTGTTTTTGCCATCTCAGACCACAATTGTTTGGCACTGATTTATGAGTGTTTTCACTAACACTCTGGTTTCATGACCTACAAGGTGCTTGAATGCCATCTGTGCTGCAGTCCTGTAGCGTTTTGACTGAAGACTACGTGTTAATCATACCATTACTGAACATAATAAAATGGCCAATTACCGGCAGCGGTTGGGGTAAGAGACATTCCAATCACAAGTGTCTTCATCTAGTACTAAAGATGAGGAATGGGGAGTTGATAAAGCAGGCGATCCACCATCTCATTGAGCAGGTGGAAGCTGGTGATGTAAATAACAATTTTAAACTCTTCTGTGTCGACTGTTTGCTGGAAAGTGTGGGAGTAATGGAAGCAGGAACTGGAGAAGAATTGCCAACTGCTACAGTAATATTCTTAGAGCACATTCAAGAGTTTATGTTCTGAAGAACTGCAGCATATGTTTATGTATACCATCAACCAGGGTGTCTGAACTCGGATATTCTTGTAAATTTCGTTTGTAAATACCTGCAGATGGGTATTTTGCTAAACTTTTTGATATATCAGTCAGGACTATCGGAAGAGAAATGGAACAAAAAGATATAAGTCAAGTATAACACATTAGACAGCTTAACATAAGAGTAAACATTTTCAGTGAGACCTAAAGCATACTTCTCATTGTTTCAGTTAGTCACTCCACCTTGACAAAATGTATGCTTGCTGCTAGAACACAGAAATGTTAGAAGCGGAATGCCCCTTAGCTCAACTGTTGGAGTCCCTTGCTCCACCTTTTCACGGCAATTGATTATTTTGTTACATTCAGTTTTGGCATGATGATCAAGGTGTGGTCTTGAATTGAAAGACAATCCACCCTGAGCAGGCCATAAGTGAAATGCAACACATTTGCTTATCTTTTAGTTAAGACACGCAATCTATGGACATGAACTAAAATGCAATGTGCTTTTTATATTGCATTTTAAACTGATGATGAAAATGGCTTGCTGTAGCGACAAGCAATTGAAAGCATTTGGTTGATATGTTTTTAATTATGACACATTAACCTGGCCAAAACTATATGTAACATATGCATGTACATTGCATTCCAAAGTAGTTAACATGCTGCATTTTGGCACAAGTAATCTTCCATAGCTAAGAGAGCTTTACAAATAACTGGCCATGTTACCTGCTGGAGATAAATAATAGAATAAACTTTAATAATAAATATTCGCTATCTCTTTCCCAATGTGTACCTTTGGCATTCTCATTCTGAGACTCCCTGCTCGCTTCCTGCCTTCTTTTGAAACTCCTGTCTTCTCTCAGCATGTCTCGTATGACTTTATTCTCACACTTGCACTTCCTCTTTTGATTGCATCACCAAAGCCAAACTGACCAATTAGATTGCTCAGAGTGACCAGACGCACACACAAACCATAATGATTTATTATATGATAACAAAGAAGTCTCTTATGGTGCTAATATCAAAAGTCAGTATTATATGAGAGAACAGATGTCCAGGGTGGAGAGCAAAATAAAAAACTGCGGCCAGCATGGATGCCAGAAAAAATAAACTTTTAGGGGTTTTAAGGCCAAAAGACCTCCAAGCCCTACATTGAATGATTTTATGTACATATGGTACAGTGTGCTAGAAAATCTGAATAGTTGTAACATCCTTCATTCTTTTCTTTACCCCTGTCGAGAACCTGGCACATGTTAAATGTTGTGTACCCTGCAGTATGTATGGTTTTAGTTTTTCTAGCCTACAGTGCAGACATCTTCACCAGCCAAAAATGTGTAGTTAACTAGGAGTTAGTCGGGAAAATAAGCGCTGTGGTAGACCACGTTAGGAATCTGATGGTGATTAGGCAAACTGAAAACTCAATCAACTCAGTTTGTTTAGGCAAATTCTGCCATTTATTATTCGGCTTTGGTCTCTCCAGGCCCCACCATAGTCAGTGAAGAGCCAACATCAACAGTGCCAATTCAGCCACAGGGTGAGAGGGTAACAGTGAGATGAAGGACTAAGAAGTCAGACTTTAGTCCCTTAGCAACCTGGTCACACATTCAAACCTAGAACAGATCCTCGGCACTCAGCAAAGAGTCTGTGAACAACAAAGGACTTGTACTTGGTGACTCCATAATGCAGAAGTTTACATTTCCAAACTAGGCTAATCCAACAGTTAACAGGGGCGAAGATATCCAACATAGTGTCTAAATTAGACTTTGTGGTTGACAATGAAGTATCTTCCTTCTCGGAATCAAGTTTATCCACCAAGCACAAACATGGAAGGAGCTTACATGAAGACAAACAAACAAGGCTATGCCAGACCAATCCTAAATGTGACTAGCTGAAAATACAGTGAACACTGTAACACTGAAACATAAACAGAACAAAATATAAGACAATGTAGAAAACTGTTCAAAAACAGTAAAACTCAGTGCAGACAAAGTACCAACAGGCACAAGCAGTTCAGACTTTATGAACTTTTTAATGAGAAAATTGACAATATAAGAGCCCAGATTTCAGTGTCAGTTTAGTACTAGCATGGCAAACCCTGTCTCACCTTGTTTTCAGCACTGTGCAAATTTTAATCCTGTAACAGAACAGGAAGTTTTACCTTTAATTTCTAAAATGAAATCTACCACTTGTTCCCAAGATCCAGCGACAACAAAACTAATAAAATGCACAATGGATGTTCTTGAAGAACCTATTCTTAGCATTATCAATAGCTCATTAAAGCATGGCACAGTACCTGATGCACTAAAAGTGTCAGTCACTAAACCATTACTTAAAAAGTCAGACCTAGACCCACACATACTTGAAAATATAGACCCGTTTCAAATTTACCCATTCTCTCTAAAATACTTGAAAAGCTAGTCCCCAATCAGCTTCATTCACACCTTATGGATCACAATTTATTTGAGAAATTCCAGTCTGGCTTCCTCACTGGTCATAGTACAGAAACTGCTACTAACACGTGTTATAAATGAAATTCTGATATCTTCTGATGAAGGACATTCTGATGTAACTGTGTTGTTAGACTTAAGAACAACATTTGGCACCATTGATCATTCTGTTTTACTAGATAGGCTGGAAATTGACATTGGGCTTACAGGCACTGTCCTTTCCTGGTTTGTTCTTATTCATCATATCGATTCCAGTATGTACAGAAATATGCTGATAATACTCCATCATTATACACAGAAGTGAGATATGCTGTCCGGGACCTTTACTGTTTTCACTTTACCTGCTTCCACTGGGGTCTATCATTAGAAAACATAATGTTAATTTTCACTTGTACGCAGATGACACCCAGTTATACCTTTCTTTAAGACCAAATGACATTTCTCCAATGCTGTTCTTAATTAGATGTGTTAATGAATTAAAGGAGTGGATGGATGAGAACTATTTATCTTTAAACACAGACTAAACAGAGATGTTAATTATTGGAAGGAATGATGCTGATCCTAACAATGTTTTGTCATTATTTAATTCAGTTGGAGTCACCGTTAGTTGTGCGTATTCAACCCACAATCTGGGTGTTATGTTTGACTCTAGCATGCCATTTAAAGCATGTATTACAAAATTATTTTGTCCATCTTACAAAGGTTGGAAAATTAAGATGTTTTCTAAATATGCAGGATACAGTTAATTCATGCATCTATTTCTAGTAAGATTGACTACTGCAATGTGGTGTTTTCACTGGCTGTTTAAATTGTTCTTTATACAGTTTTTAGTTAATTCTAAATGCTGCTGTAAGAATTATTACAAGAACAAGAAAATACAAACACAGTCCAGTTCTTAAGTCCTTACACTGGCTCCCATTTAAGTTTATGGCGGATTTCAAAATCCTCCTTTTAACATATAAAGCCATAAATTTCCAAGGTCTGGCTTACTTATCTGAACTTACAGTATCATTACTTACAAACCAGGACACACATTAAGATCTCAAGATGCCTGTCTGCTTATGATTCCAAGGATTAATAAAGTAAAAGTGGGAGGCTGAGCTTTTAGTTATGCGGAATAATCTACTTGTTAATATAAGAGATGCCCCTTCGGTCTCAGCTTTTAAATCCCAGTTGAAGACTCACTCCTTCAGTTTACCATACCCTGACTAGAGCTGCTGATTAGCTTTGCAGACTACATTTCTGTTAGTCATTTATTCAGAAATCTATGTACCACAATAACCTGAAATCGTTGTTGACCCTCCTCTGTTCTGTTTCTCTTCTTGGTGCCGCTGTTCTGCTCTCAGGCTGTTCTCCTGCATATTGAAAAGTCATCTCGGATAAAGAAATGTTGGAATCATTGGATGGAAAGATTCTCTCATCAAATTAGATGGTCAGCAGAGACTCCACTATAGAAAATTGAGGAGGGGTAGGCATCCAGTTGTCCAAGGTCTCCAGGACTTTGTTTTTAATTTCTCCTTTATAATTTTATTTCCACCATTGTCAACTGGTCATAGTTCATCAACTTATGGACAGATATTGGTGGTTTCCATTTATACTTAATCAGTTTCTACCTTGTTCATTTCTGTTTTAACAAATCTGCATATATTTTTGGAAAAGTTCTGTATTTAATAATAAGTATAATATGTACTTTTATTTTATCTGAGAATTGCTCAGAGTGCAAAATAAGTTGTTTATGATGTTTCCTGATGACATTGTGATCTGTAGCGATAGTAGGGAGCAGGTTGAGGAGACCCTGGAGAGGTGGAGATATGCTCTATAGAGGAGAGGAATGAAGGTCAGTAGGAACAAGACAGAATACATGTGTGTGAATGAGAGGGGGGTCAGTGGAGTGGTGAGGATGCAGGGAGTAGAGTTGGCGAAGGTGGATGAGTTTAAATACTTGGGATCAACAGTACAGCATAATTGGGATTGTGGAAGAGAGCTGAAAAACAGAGTGCAGGCAGGATGGAATGGGTGGAGAAGAGTGTCAGGAGTGATTTGTGACAGATGGGTATCGGCAAGAATGAAAGGGAATGTCTACAGGACGGTAGTGAGACCAGCTGTGTTATATGGGTTGGAGACAGTGGCACTGACCAGAAAGCAGAAGACAGAGCTGGAGGTGGCAGAGTTAAAGATGCTAAGATTTGCACTGGGTGTGACGAGGGTGGACAGGATTAGAAATGAGTACATTAGAGGGTCAGCTCAAGATGGACGGTTGGGAGACAAAAGTCAGAGAAGCGAGATTGCGTTGGTTTGGACATGTGCAGAGGAGAGATGCTGGGTGTATTGGAAGAAGGATGCTAAGGATAGAGCTGCCAGGCAAGAGGAAAAGAGGAAGGCCTAAGAGAAGGTTTATATATGTGGTGAGAGAGGACATGCAGGTGATGGGTTTAACAGAACAAGATGCAGAGGACAGAAAGATATGGAAGACGATGATCTGCTGTGGCATCCCCTAATGGGAGCAGCCGAAAGAAGAAGAAAAAGAAGAAATTTTATTGTATCATTTTCTATACCAAAGGCAGTGGCAAAGAGCACCATTGCAAGACACCAGAAAGACAAAAAGACGGAAGTTATGATTAACTGGAAAAATGAAATATGAACAATGACAATGTTCGAATTCTTTGTACTCTATGAAAACAGCCATAACTGCCACTCTGGGGAAAAAAAGAAAAACTTCAGGTCTGTGATGATGTACAACCAATTTGAGTTTAATGGAACAAATGTGCTATAAATAAATTAGGAAAAGGCAGAATTAAAAAATGTGTTTTCAGCAGTTTATGTTCAAAAGATCTGTCTCTATCAGTAAAATATTCCTGATTTACATTGAATAAATGCAAAAGCCTGACTCGCCAGTTCTTTTATTCTTCACTCTCAGAACATTGAAAAAGCCAGTGCGCAAAGATCTGCAAAGATTACGATTAGGAGAACATTTGTGCATTGTTTACGTTTACATTTACTCTTTTATCCAAACTGACTTACAAAAGAGGTAAACATCATTGAGTAACATTAGACTAGGACCTGTTTGTTCAGCAAGTGTAGTAGGACAGGTAACAAAAAGTTGATTGCCACAAGTGAAAAAGATACAAGAAGTAATAAATATACAATCATGGATTAAAGTCTAACAATAAATTAACAAACAATATAAAATATCACAGAGCAAAGGTTTATTTTTTTTCCCCCAGTTAATTAGTTAGAAATTCACAGAACAGTTTCTTAAATATATTTCCTCTGCCTTGTATAATTCACTGTGGGGGGTCTCTGGCTGCTGGCATGGCTTTATGTAACCCTGTAAATGTAGGCAAACATTAGTGATTTGAAGTTAATTTGTGCTGCTACAGGAAGCCAATGTAGCGCCCTGAAGACAGGAGTGACATGTACCTGTCTCAGTGGGTTGAATACAAGACTGGAACATCTGCTTCGGCTTGATAACACATGCAAGTACTACTGCCAGAAGTGGATTTCAGTAGTCCAGACACAACAAGACTAAAGCCTGGACCAGAAGTTGTGCTTCAAACTCTGTCAGATAAGGTTTGATCTTGGAGATGTTGTACAGCGTGACATTGCATGAACAAGAAATGTTAGAAATGTGGTCAAAAAAAGATCACTGCTCATCAATTACCACCCCAAGGTTGTATACAGTAATCCCTCCTTGATCGCGGGGGTTGTGTTCCAGAACCCCCCACGGTAGATGAAAATCCGCGAAGTAGAAACCATATGTTTGTATGGTTATTTTTATAAATTTTAAGCCCTTATAAACTCTCCCACACTGTTAACATTATTAGAGCCCTCTAGACATGAAATAACACCCTTTAGTCAAAAGTTTAAACTGTGCTCCATGACAAGACGGAGATGACAGTTCTTTCTCACAATTAAAAGAATGCAAACATATCTTCTCTTCAAAGGAGCGCTTTCAGGAGCAGAGAATTTCAGAGAGAGAGTGCAAGAGAAAAGCAAACAATCAAAAAATCAATACGTGCTTTTAAGTATGCCGAAGCACCACGATAAAGCGGCATTTTTTAGAGGAGCGTCCGTATCCTCTAGGCAAAGAGCCCCTGTGCTCACACCCCCGCCGTCAGGCAGAGAGAGTGAGAGAGACAGAGAACATGCAAACAATCAAGCACCGCGCGGGAAGCATATCGCATATCATTGAGGAGTTTTATTTAATATGTAATACATGCTCTGATTGGGTAGCTTCTCAGCCATCTGCCAATAGCGTCCCTTGTATGAAATCAACTGGGCAAACCAACTGAGGAAGCATGTAGCATAAATTAAAATACCCATTGTCTGCAGAAATCCGCGAACCAGCGAAAAATCTGTGATATATATTTAGATATGCTTACATTTAAAATCCATGATGGAGTGAAGCCGCGAAAGTCGAAGCGCGATATAGCGAGCGATCACTGTACTGACTTGGCAGGTGTTAGTGAGAGTGAACTAAGCTGTACAGAGATGGGGAGTTGAACAGACTGGCTGGCTGGGATCACAAGAAGCTTGGTTTTTGCCAGGAGGAGATGTTGGTGGTGGTCTTTCATTCAGATTAAGATGTCATTAAGATATGGACATACTCTGGCTAATACCCTGTTGTCCTCAAGAGGAAATGACAGGTAAATATGTGTATCATCAGCATAGCTCTGATAAGAGAAACCATGGGATTGGATGATGGAGTGCAGTGAGGTGGTGTACAGAGAGAAAAGTAGAAGACCCAGCACCGATCCTTGGGGTACTCCTGTGCATGTCTGGTGTGTCAAAGACAACTCGCCAGGATACGCTGTAGATCTGCCCAAGATGTAAGACTCGAACCATCTGAGAGCAGTTCCAGTAATGCCAAGGTTAGAGAGGGTGGCAAGAAAGATGTCGTGGTTGACTGTGTCAAAGCCAGTGGAAAGATTTAGAAGGATCAGGACTGATGATGTGTTGGTAGCTCTAGCAAAGTCGTAGCTGGTTGACCATGGTCAATAGACCTGTCTCGGTCAAGTGGTTCCTCCTGAAGATGGACTGGTTGGTATCAAGCAATCCATTCTTAGAATTGATTGTTACAAGAAAACCAGGTGCTCATGTCTGGCTTAGGTGTAATTTTTTACGTAATTCTCTTTTTCTTTTAAATATTATTTTGTAAATTGTTTATTTGCTTTCTGTTTGTGTTTTATTGCCTCTTAGTGGGTACTGTTTTGTTATTTATTCATTTTTTACACTCTTCTATTATGTTGATGGTGTATTTTAGAAGTTCTGTTCCTTGTTCTCTTTATGTTGATCCTAAGGTGGTAGGGCCCCTAACCTTTATAAACCTGTGAAAACCTCAGTGCCAATATTGCAGGATTACAGCACAAGCCAACTTTGGGGAAGATGGTCTACTAGTAGTCAGAAACAACTGGAACCAAAGGCATAAGTGAAAGTCGATTAAAAGATGGCAGATGTAGGGAATAAAGGTTGTTTTTATTCTAAACAGTTCCAATAAAAATAATTTACAGTTTGTGTACTGAAAATTATTCACAGTGAAAAAATATTTGAAATAATAAATTTCAGTCCCAAAAACACAGAAGTGGGAAAAAAACTTATACCTCCACTGTGTTTCAAACAAAAACTTGGCAAAGAATACTAAATCTAGAGCTCTTACTCTGCTCAATAATAAAATAACTGGGTCTAAATCAGCACCAGTATAAAAAGAAACAGGTTTACATCAACCAAATAATAAAGTTCTTCCAACCAGAGGAACCCAGCTTGGCTCATGGGTATAATCGGACACCCCTACCTTGTAGCCAGCTGGTGAGGCACCAAACTCTCGGTCCTCTGTCAAGTTCTTTCTTACAATAGGCACTTTATGCCAGTCGATTGACATTGGCCCTTGGCTTACACTGCCTTTATGAAGAGAAAGCACTTTCCCCGTCCAGCTATCTGTTCTCCATGTTCAAGCACAACCATTCCCAAGGGAGCAGGGGGCAGACACTCCCTTATCCTAGTGCAGTACTGCGGCTCTAGCAACACACAAAATACACCCAAAAACACTCTATGATAAATAAAGCAACACACCATAAGCCATCTTCTCCAAAACAATCCTTGTAAGCCCTTCTGTCAATAAGCCAATACCTGACCTGTGTGCTACACTTGAATCAAAATGGACACACATGCAAGAAGCTTTGCAAAATGGAAAAGACTAACTCGCAAAGACTGCCTGAAGGTAAGACCACAGTTGTATCTGTTACTCCCTTTAAATATAATTTGAAGTTTTAATGTTTTAAAATGGATGAGTGATAATGCGAGATAGCAGCACCTAACTCTGCTTCACGGCTCTTTAAACTGAAGCTGGCCAGTCACTTATTAACATTTACATTCCTGTCTCTAAAAGGGAGGAGAAAAAGAGGGAAACAAAAAAAGGAAAGATTAAGGAAACAATTGTGTGATCTGTTACTAGGCATTATGATTGAAATAAAGTTGCTTTTTTTTTTTCCAAGCCTTTGTGCATATCTTCTGAATTGTATATGAAAGGTGAACCTCCAAACACAAGCTTCAGTTTACCTGCATAGCCCAGTAGCTGTCTAAACCCAATAAATCCTTTTCTGTCGGCGAGAAAATCAAAATGTATTTCATTTCAAAGAAAATTTCTTTTCCTTGGACAACATCACAGTTTTTTTTCCTGGAATCTGTCGCATCTGACTATAAAAACCCTTTCAAGGGTAAGCAAAGGGGCTGTTTGATTTCAAGCTCTACTTAATGCTGTCTGTAAGGATTTTAGTAAAAACTTCAAAATGACTCTAGTAGGATTTCCACCTTCTGCTGCCTCTGAAATCCCAAGATTTTTTTTTCTTCAATTTGCTCTTCCTTTAGAATCAATTTTCTTCCAAAGAGGTTCACATATACTTTCTAAGGCAGCGTTCCTGGGTACTTGTTGCATTCACCATCTGTTAAAGCTTTTCACTATGAGATGTTAACAGATGTTTAACTTTGAGCGAAGAACTGGTTTAATCCATATTCTTTTTTGCTGTGTTTTTTTTTCAGCCACTCTCACCTGTAATGGTTTTGTCCTGGGTATGGCGTTATTCTGCATCCAGCTCTGCAAGCAGATCCTCAGATATGCCAGGAAAACTCGGGGATTGGTGGCAGGATTGGCACTCCAACCACCATTAAAAAAAAAAAAAAAAAATGAACCTCATACCAATCCAGTGTGGTGCTGAGGTCTCACCCGTTGCACAGCTGCACTCGGCTCCTAATTCGGGACCCTGCGGTGGTTCGTCATATGGTGAGTGCAGCAACCACACTGTATCAGTGCAGGCTCCCAACCTCCTCCTCCTCCTCCTACTCCTAAAGCACCCACTTACTATTGCTCTTGTGCAGGTGAAAAAATAGGGAAAAAAGCTGCAGCAAATCCTTAGTGGCCACCAAAACTTTTAGGAGAAAACGTTATGTTTTAAATGACTTCAGAATTTATGTTGAGGTAGTAAGATAGTTAAAACATTACTGCCAGAAGAGAGGCTGTGGCAAGAGTCTATACCTGACAAATAAACAAGACCAAATAAACGAAGCTATCTGTAAATTTTTAAGGCTATCTTTATACAGAAGTTAATATAAATATAACATTCACAAACTCATTATTCACAGTCATGGCAGCACTTGATGCATGGCAATTCTTTAAGGATATCACAGGAGGTGAATAATAAAATCTATTAATTATATGTGTAAATTATATATATGATATGTTTAACTGTTTAAAAATGGTAACATATAACTAAATAACAAGTTGAAAATGTGCTAATCTAAATTTCTATTTAATTGCTATGTTAAAATGAATTGAAATAAAAATAATTTTAGAATATCTTCAATGATCACATCTATGATTATAATTGAAGCTAACGTTAAAGATTTAAATGGTAATTAGAGTTTATCATATCTTTACGATAAACCATATTATAAAAAAAATTGTTAAAAATAAGAATGTTGCGCAGCCTTCTACAACATCAAACAGCGATTACGGCAAGCCAGCGTCAAATACAGCCTCTTGTATCCGGCAAAACTTAAAGTGGAATGGCAAGGTCATCTCTATGTATTCGCTAGCAAGGATGAAGCAGAAAAGGAATTAAGAAAGCTGATCCCGGGACTATTCTGATACATAATAGTGAGTCATGGCGGTTAATGATTAAAGCAAGGATTAATAATCTACTGTCTGATCTATTCGTTTTAAAATATGGGTTTTTATCAGCATATATTCACATATATTCTCATTATTACTTAGTATTACTAGGGCGCTATCTGTTTATGTCTTATTGTGCTTAATTACTCTTTCTTTCCTTTTTTTTTTTCTTTTCTAATTACTTCATCTCTACCCTAAACGAGACTGTTCAATATCATACCCTTGGTTTATTGTTATTGCTATTACTGCATTAAGACTTGTTATGCTTATTTTGGACACATCTTTAACATCATCACCCGGGTTTATTATCTGGGTGTATCATCTTAATGCACTAAAATTGCTGAAGACTATATATATATTTCAAGTGCAAAATTCTTTTTTTTTTTTTTTTTTTTAAAGACTATATTGGTAACAGATATCTCTATCTTTTAACTCTAAGGCATCGCTGCATTGGGGCTTGTTTTGCTTTGGACGTGCTCTGTCTCTGGGTATGTCAGAGGACTGGGACTGTGTCAAGTGGGTTTTAGCCTCACTTGGGGAGGCAAAAAGGGAGGGTGGGTGGTTAAGGGGGGGAGAGAAAGAGAGCAGGCTTGATCTATACCTAATCTATCCTATGAATCTTAATAATTATAACTACCAACGTAAAAATAAGCTGCATGGCAACAACTCTAGGGGAAATAGGAAATTAAGGCCGAAGCTGTCTCACTTCCAGTTAAGACTATAAAATGACATCAAAAACTCAGAATCAGTGTCTCCATGACGGGACAGTTAATTTCGTAAGCTGGAATGTTAAAGGCCTGAATCACGAATTAAAGAGAAAGAAAATACTCTCTCACCTAACAGGTCTAAATGCTAAAATAGTATTTTTACAGGAAACTCACTTAATAAGCAAGGATCAGTTCCGGCTGCAAAAAGACTGGACTGGCCAAATGTTCCATTCTAGTTTTACAAAGAAAACTAGAGGGGTGGGAATTCTCATACATAGAACAGTACCATTTGTAGCATCAGATGTAGTATTGGATCCTGAAGGGAGATATGTAATGGTCATGGGAGACTTATCTAACTGTAAAATTATTTTGATAAATGTTTATGCACCTAATGTTGATGATAAGGAATTTATACAAAATTTATTTGCATCCATTCCCAATCTGAATTCTCATAAAGTTATAATGGCTGGGGACTTCAATTGTGTTCTAAATCCACTTTTAGATAGGACTTCCTCCACAGGGGGAACGGCATCTAACACCGCAAAGATAATTACAAAGTTTATAACTGATCACAATTTATCAGACCCCTGGAGGTTTTTAAACCCAAATTCAAGAACATATTCTTTCTACTCACCAGTGCATCATTGTTACTCAAGGATTGATTACTTCTTTATAGACAATAACTTTTTGCCGTTGGTTAAATCTTGCGAATACGATGCTATTGTTATTTCTGACCATGCACCTATGATCTTGGAGCTAAAATTACTAAGCCCCATGCACTCACCCCGCAGATGGCGCCTCAACCCGCTTCTATTAGCTGACGAGAATTGTACGGAATTTATATCCAAACAAATCAAATTCTTTCTACAGACAAATACCTCCCCCGAGATCTCTGCAGGAATACTCTGGGAAACTCTTAAGGCCTTCTTAAGAGGTCAGATTATCTCATATCTTTCCCAGAGAAATAAATCCGAAGCCAAGAAACTAGCAGAGATAAAAAGCGAAATTACTAAAATAGATGAAGAACACGCCAGACTACCAAGCGAGACTCTACATAGGAGGAGGCAGGCTCTACATTCGGAATTAAACCTCTTGACAACTAAAGAAACTGAACAACTAATTTACAAATCCAGACATCATTACTATGAACATGGGGAGAAAGCTAATAAGCTTTTAGCTCAACAAATTCACAAGCAAGAAGTGCGCAACGCAATCTCGGTAATCACTAGTACGAACGGAGATAAAATCATCGAACACAAAAATATAATGCATGCTTTCAGAGACTACTATAAATCCCTATATACTACTGAGTTTAAAGAAGACAATACACAATATAATACATTTCTAGATACATTACAGATACCACAAATAGACGCTTTTAGTGTGGAGGAACTTGATAAACCTCTGACGTTATCAGAATTACTAGATGCTATAAAATCACTCCAAGGCGGGAAAACAGCAGGCCCTGATGGTTACCCTGCAGAATTTTACAAGAAATTCTCCGCTCAGCTAGCTCCCCTCTTATTAGCAACATTTACAGAAGCCAGAGATAACCAATCTCTTCCACAAACCTTTCGCCAAGCACTAATCACTGTCTTTCCAAAACAAAATAAGGACTTATTACAATGTGCATCATACAGACCAATTTCACTTCTGAATAACGACGTTAAAATACTCTCTAAAATCTTAGCCAGAAGGATGGAGAAAGTGCTCCCCTCGGTAATATCACAAGACCAAACTGGATTTATTAGGGGCCGGCACTTATCTTCCAATCTTCGACGCCTGTTTAATGTAATATACTCACCAACTAAATCAAACACCCCAGAAATATTATTATCACTGGATGCAGAAAAAGCATTCGATATGATTAAATGGAAATACCTTTTTACTATATTGGAGAAGTTTGGGTTTGGCCCAAACATCTGTGCATGGATTAAATTACTGTATACTAACCCAGAAGCTTCAGTTTGCATCAACAACATTTGCTCAGACTACTTTAAACTAGAACGTGGTACTAGACAAGGATGCCCCTTGTCACCGCTGCTGTTTGCGATTGCCATTGAACCACTAGCAATACATTGTCGAAATACTGATCAGATAAAGGGGATTAGCAGAGAAGGACTGGAACAGAA
Organism: Polypterus bichir lapradei; assembly: GCA_026402145.1. Lineage (NCBI taxonomy): Eukaryota > Metazoa > Chordata > Cladistia > Polypteriformes > Polypteridae > Polypterus > Polypterus bichir. The sequence continues at coordinate 128,521,593 of JANRMT010028174.1, forward strand.
AATTTCATTATATGCAGATGACATGGTTCTGTATATATCAGACCCAGAAAATTTCGTGCCTGCAGTCTTAGCAGCACTCACAGAATTTCAAAAGATCTCTGGTCTCAGAATTAATCTGAATAAAAGTGTACTCTTTCCAGTGAACTCTCAAGCATATAATATTAGATTAGATACCCTACCTTTTATCATTGCAGAACAGTTTAAATACCTAGGGGTAAACATCACAAGTAAACATAAAGCTCTATATCAACAAAATTTTACCGTTTGCATGGAAAAAATTAAACAAGACTTGCATAGATGGTCAACCCTTCATCTCACACTAGCTGGAAGAATTAACACTGTTAAGATGAATATTCTTCCTAAACTCCTTTTTTTATTTCAAAACATCCCAATATACATTAATAAATCATTTTTTAGGCAATTAGATTTGACAATAACCTCATTTATTTGGAATTCAAAACATCCACGCATCAAAAGAGCGACCTTACAAAGACAAAAGGCAGAAGGCGGCATGGCTCTTCCTAACTTCCAGTTTTATTACTGGGCAGCAAATATACAGGTGATAAGAACCTGGACACAAATAGAAGAACATACACAGGCTTGGTCCGCAATAGAAATAAAATCCTGCAGTACTTCTTTGTATTCCTTGCTCTGTGCTCCAATAAACACACGTTATCGGCAATACACTAATAACCCAATTGTGCTCCACTCACTTAGAATCTGGAACCAATGTAGAAAGCATTTTAAGACAGAGAAGCTTCTATCTGTTGCACCCCTGCAAGAGAACCACCTCTTTCAACCTTCACAAACATATGCAGTTTTTAATATTTGGAAAAAATTTGGAATTAACTCGCTTAGAGATCTTTATATAGACAACGTCTTTGCATCTTATGAACAATTACATTCCAAATTTAACATTCCAGCTACACATTTCTTTCACTATCTTCAAGTCAGAACCTTTGTTAAACAAAACCTTACAGATTTTCCTCATCTTGCACCCTCAACCATGCTGGAAAAAATATTGCTCAATCTCAAGGACTTAGACTCCATCTCTACAATATATAAAATCATTTTACAATCCCTCCCTTTCAAAGATCCAAGAAGACACTGGGGAAAAAGATCTTTCAATTAATATATCAGAAAAGGAGTGGAAAGTAGCAATGCAGAGAATTCACTCGAGCTCCATATGCGCAAAGCATACAATCATACAACTCAAAATTATATATCGAGCACATCTGTCTCGACTAAAACTTTCCAAAATGTTCCCAGGGCATGATCCAACCTGCGAACGTTGCAACCAAATCCCAGCCTCACTAGGTCACATGTTTTGGTCCTGCACCAAATTAACATTATTCTGGACAAACATTTTTAATTACCTTTCAGATAGCCTTGGACTCACAATCCCTCCAAACCCATTAACAGCTGTGTTTGGTGTTCTTCCAGATGGGTTTAAAGCGGAGAAAGACAAACAAATTGTGATTGCATTCACTACACTTTTGGCACGTAGACTTATTCTCATGAACTGGAAAAACCCAAACTCTCCTCTTTTAAGTCAGTGGGAAACCGATGTGTTATATTATTTGAAGTTGGAAAAAATCAAATACTCAGTTAGAGGATCCGTACAGACTTTTTTCAAAACATGGCAGGATCTAATCAGTAATATTTTAAAATAAGTTCATAAGGCACAGAGAATTTATTAATTTAGGTATGTTTACAAGCCTTAAATTTAACGCCATTTGGCTTGCTCTCTCTCTCAGGGGTGAGGATCGATCTGTTCTTAATTTTTTCTCTTTGTAAAAACTTGATTGCTTTGTATGGATTGTAATAAAATTAATAAAAAATAAAAATTATGAAATCTAAAAAAAAAATAAATAAATAAGAATGTTAATAGAAAAGAACAAGTAAAACGTATTATTAAAAGTGAAATGCAAATATTTTAGTGACACAGTAGAATAATCAATTATATTTTATTTGTAGCAGAGATATAAATGCCAAAGAGAGGACTAAAGCAGCTTGTGATCATGAGGTCTGTTACATCATTTAGTTTCCTATAATGTTTCATTTGTTAACTTAATAATTACAGTTGTGCTTGAAAGTTTGTGAACCCTTTAGAATTTTCTATATTTCTGCATAAATATGACCTAAAACATCATCAGATTTTCACTCAAGTCCTAAAAGTAGATAAAGAGAAACCAGTTAAACAAATGACACAAAAATATTATACTTGGTCATTTATTTATTAAGGAAAATGATCGAATATTACATATTTGTGAGTGGCAAAAGTATGTGAACCTTTGCTTTCAGTATCTGGTGTGACCCCCCCTTTGCAGCAATAACTGCAAGTAAACATTTCCAGTAACTTTTGATCATTCCTGCACACCGGGTTGGAGGAATTTTAGCCCATTCCTCCGTACAGAACAACTTCAACTCTGGGATGTTGGTGGGTTTCCTCACATTAACTGCTTTCTTCAGGTCCTTCCACAACATTTCGATTGGATTAAGGTCAGGGCTTTGACTTGGCCGTTCAAAAACATTAACTTTATTCTTCTTTAACCATTCTTTGATAGAACGACTTGTGTGCTTAGGGTCGTTGTCTTGATGCATGACCCACCTTCTCTTGAGATTCAGTTCATGGACAGATGTCCTGACATTTTCCTTTAGAATTCTCTGATATAATTCAGAATTCATTGTTCCATCAATGAAGGCAAGCCGTCCTGGCCCAGATGCAGCAAAACAGGCCCAAACCATGATACTACCACCACCATGTTTCACAGATGGGATAAGGTTCTTATGCTGGAATGCAGTGTTATCCTTTCTCCAAACATAACGCTTTTCATTTAAACCAGAAAGTTCTATTTTGGTCTCATCCATCCACAAAACTGTCTTCCAATAGCCTTCTGGTTTGTCCATGTGATCTTTAGCAAACTGCAGACGAGCAGCAATGTTTTTTTTTGGGAGCAGTGGCTTTCTCTTTGCAACCCTGCCATGCACACCATTGTTGTTCAGTGTTCTCCTGATGGTGGACTCATGAACGTGAACATTAGCCAATGTGAGAGAGGCCTTCAGTTACTTAGAAGTTACCCTGGGGTCCTTTGTGACCTCGCCGACTATTACATGCCTTGCTCTTGGAGTGATCTTTGTTGGTCGACCTCTGCTGGGGAGGGTAACAATGGTCTTGAATTTCCTCCATTTGTACACAATCTGTCTGACTGTGGATTGGTGGAGTCCAAACTCTTTAGAGATGGTTTTGTAACCTTTTCCAGCCTGATGAGCATCAACAACTCTTTTTCTGAGGTCCTCAGAAATCTCCTTTGTTCATGCCATGATACACTTCCACAAACATGTGTTGTGAAGAGCAGACTTTGATAGATCCCTGTTCTTTAAATAACACAGGGTGCCCACTCATACCTGATTGTCATCCCATTGATTGAAAACACCTGACTCTAATTTCACCTTCAAACTAACTGCTAATCCTAGAAGTTCACATACTTTTGCCACTCACAAATATGTAATATTTGATCATTTCCCTTAATAAATAAATGGCCAAGTGTAATATTTTTGTCTCATTTGTTTAACTGGCTTCTCTTTATCTACTTTTAGGACTTGAAAGAAAATCTGATGATGTTTTAGGTCATATTTATGCAGAAATATAGAAAATTCTAAAGGGTTCACAAACTTTCAAGCACAACTGTATTTCATTACTAAATGTAAATCTAGTTTTGTATTACAGGGCATGCAGGTGACAAGGCCCTGTACGTGTTTTGTATTGCAGGTATCTGTTTTATTTAAGAATATAAGAAATTTAACAAATGAGAGGAGACCATTCAGTCCATCAAGCCTATTTGTTTAGCTAATAGTTATGTTGTGCCAATATCCCATCCAGATTCTTCTTAAAGGTTGTTAAGGTTTCTGCTTCAACTCCATGTCTTGGTAGTTGTTCCAGAGACCCATAACTCTTTGCATAAAGAATTGCTTCCTGGCTTCAGTCCTAGATGCTCTTCCCTTTAATTTCCACTGATGTTCTCGAGTACGTGATTCCCCCTTAAGCTGAAAGAACTCTGCTGGATCAGCTTTATTGATGCCTTTGAGGAATTTTAAATACCTGGGTTTGGTCTCCACACAGTCTTCTCTGCTTGTGACTAAACAGGTTTAATTCTCTGAGTCTGTCACAGTCTGACATGTCCTTAAGTTCTGGGATACACTTGGTTGCTCTCCTCTGCTCAGCTTCAGGTGCTGTTGCATAACTTCTCCCTAGAAGTTCTGTAATGGCTTTGAACTCCAAGTTCAAAGTGGGGCAGCTACTTGACCATTCTAGAGTCCTGATTTAAAAGTAGTGTAGATTCAAGTGCAGGACGCTGCAATGAAGCTCTGACTTGCCCGTCTCCATAGACTAGTGACAATAATCTGAGGCAAACAGCAGGAACAATTGAATATCATACATTGAACTGACTATAAATCCAAGAATGTGAATTTGTTGCTCTGGGTTGGTGCTTATAACCTTATAAAGCACCGACGTTACACGCACACAGTGCAATTGTTTGTGTGCATGTTCTCCATTGGGTGCACAAGTAGGTTAAATGAGTTGCTCAGTGTCACACAGTTAGCTGATTGTGGAGTCAAGTGGGGTCCTTGTGCTTAAACATCTAAATTCTCGGGCACTTCACCCCGTTGCCAGCCTTGTCAGAGTTTGGTCTACTGGTAATTCTACTCCAGCCTTGTATAGTCCACCTTGGAGGGTGTCTGTCTCAGGTCTCTGGCTGCTGGCACGGCTTTATGTAACCCTGTTAATGAAATAAAGTGGGTTTAGCAAAAGGATTGATTGTGTTACCCGTGACAGAACAGAAACTGAAAAGAGCTTTTGGATGGAAGGGGATGCAGAATGTAAAGCTCTTTAGTCTGCTCCAGATGAAAGAGAAGCAGCAGAATAAACTGGGTAATAAGAATTTTTTGTAGACATTGCAGTATTAATTTCCCAGTAGACTCACATCCTGCCTGGTAACCCAGTGCTTGAGACCTCTAGTTACTGAAAGCTCTAAAATGATGAACACAGTGGGTTTTGAAAGTGATGGATTTCTCCAATACAACCCAAGGTAGGGAAGTCCAGAAAGTTCTTCTGTTTCCGCTGAGATGCTGAAAGGATGGTTTTAAAGCATCCAATTCATGAACCAGCGTACGTGGTTTTTTTTTTTGCACCTCTTGTTTTGCTGACATTTGTCTTGACTTTACGTTCTCATGACCTGAATGTGTTCTGGGAGATCTGGGGTGATTGAATTCTGTAGAAAGCAGAATTTTAAATATTTTTAATTTAGAGCATGTTTATTTTTTTTTTATCGAGAAGTTAGAAAATGTGCTGTTTTGCCCTTACAATGCAAATCCTTATGAGAGGTGATGAACTGTTCTTTGGATCCCAATCATACTGTATTTAAGATACAGATTAACTTTATATACCATTATTTTAGTAGTTCATGTCTGTATGTTGTGAAATAGTTAATTGTATTATTCAGAGAAGGAAACTTGGTTTGTCAGTAGGTTAACATTAAAATCAACAAAGAACACAATCATCAAGCATAAACTTGGTACAAATAAATAAAATATGGCAATGAACATAACACTTATAGTGAAACATTAAATCAAACATATTAGGCATATTTAGACTTGACCAACAACTGATGCAAAAGCTACCTGCTCATCCTATCATTTAAGCCTGTGCTCGTTTATTAAAATTGAACTTCCCTAGAAGGTTAACAGCAGTTGGAATTAAATAGTTTTTCAACCGGTTGCTTTTTATCCTTGGGACCCCAAAGCTGATGGCAATACCTTGAACAAGAATGCTCTGTCTGACAGAAGACCCTCTGCTTTCTTTAATACGTGCTTGTTAAACGCGTCGGTGAGATCGGAGTGTTGGCACCTTGTTATTTTTCACTCCATTTTACAATTTGATTCATTCTGTTTTTGTTGCCGACATTAAGATTTCCAAACTAGGGCAGCAGAACACAAGTAAAGTCTGACTTAGTACAAGATTTCTAAAAGATGGTAGGTCTCCGTCTCCTTAAACAGTTGTGGCACTGCTGTCCCTTTTTGCAGATGGCTTCTATATTTTCTTTTAATGTCAGTTTTGAGTCTATGATTGTCCCAGATATTTAGAACTGTCGGCAACCTCCACTGCCTGATCTATGATGAATGATTCTTGAGGGTGAATGGTGTTTCTTCAAAATTAATTACCAGTTCTTTAGTTTTTGTAACGTTTACATGTAGAAAAGACTCATCACACCAATTTAACAGAACTATCATCCACTGTCCCATGACTGGTTTTATTAATATTTCCATTGAATATATTAAATAATTCCATTAAAACAACATTTCCAAAAAACCTACTAGAGCACAAACTCAGACTGGTGTCCCATCACTAAGGAAATGACTGGATCACATATTAGCAAGAGGTGGCTTTGAAAATGTCTAAGTTGAAACAATTGTGGCTTTTCCAGAGCTGTGTCATTCAGGTTGATGCTCTTAAGTGTGATTATTGAATAGATATTAAATATATCCTATAATAAATATATATAAAATTAACCAATACCACATCTCATCACAGGCTTCTTCTCCTATTTCTTTCTCTTAGTGCAGTGCAGTTTATTTTTAACCAAAAATGCTTGGCACACTTCAGTCCTTCAATTAGTATTTTTCTCCAGCAGATGGCCTCCTAGAGTCATCCATCGCACAAGCAATTGTTCACATTTGCTGTAGTGGCGTATAAAAAAGACAGAATAACTGATGGCTGAATATTTCTGAATTCTAAAATCAAGGCCAGAACAGGGAACAGAAAGTACAAACTTACAGGCCATGCTGTGATGCATTAAAAGAGTTCATTGCAGACGTGTGAGTCGGATGGATGGATGAATGTTTTGCTGGCCCAGTCCCTGCCGTTTGGTCTGGAAGTGATACACAGCAGGAAGAGGACACACATGTAGGCCTCCATCCTTTGCCTGCACCTCCTGACCTCCACTGTGGGTCTGCACTCTTTATAGAAATTATTGGAAAAGGAGAAACATATTCTGAGTGGGGAAAAGTTCTAGAAAATGTTTTGTGTGCTGTCTGTAAGCTCAAAATGCTGATTTTGAGAAATGATGGGCAATGTCAAAGTTGAAAAATAGGAGATAAATTACACTGAAGGGAATGGGGACAGGAGTGCACAGCTAAATAGGTAGTCCAAGATTATTTCATTCATCTCATCTTGTTTTTTTCTATCGCATGGTTGCTGAGAATTTTATTAATCTGCCCATTATTTGAACTGTAAATAGTTTTTTTGTAAACAATTTTTAAATTATTTTAAAAAGGGTAGCAACAGCATAAGTAAAGTACCCATCCCACCAGTGCCCCACCCCATTCGGAGATGACTTTAGAAGAAAATAAGCAATTTTTCATGAATGCATCTCCTTTTTTTGAAGAAGAAATTGTAGGTGGAGAACAGAAATTAATACAAGCATATAAACTTTCTAAAAGAAATACAGTAAGTTCTAAAATATCTTCCTCCCAGAACCTTTAAGACATTGGTCTTGCTTTTTCCAGCAATATACCAGGGGGACTTTAGCAGCTAAAGAGCTCACTGAAATCAGTTTCTTATTAGAGGATGAAAGAGAGTACTGTAAACTGTAAATAGTTAAAGGTGCTCCACGTCTAGAGGCTAACTTCATATTGATGCTTAAACACACAGACACCCACTCTTCATGGCCACCTTATTAGGTATCTCTAGTATGTATCTAGTATGTCTTTATGCTTCAATAACAGGGTGCTCCGTTCCCTGCTCATTCATTCTAAGAAGCTTCAACTTATCCCAGAGCTGCTCCATTGTATTGTGGTTTGGAGACTACGCAGGGCTTTGCAATAAACTGTGACTTTCATTGAACCAGCCTGAGATGATGTGTGCTTTGTAACGTCTCGCATTGTCTTGCTAGAAGTATCCATTTGAAAAATAATAAAATGTGACTGACTGTGCTTGGATGTGAAAATCCCAAGAAGGATGTTGTTTCTCAGAGATATTGTACAGTATTTACCTTGTGTGGCACTAGCAATCATAACACGGCCAGTCACTTAGATCAAACGGCTTATGCTTTCTAATGTTTGGTCAGTCAACAACTAAACCTTTGAGTATGTTGGCATACTACATATATCGAGTTGCAGCCATATGATTGACAGTTTGATTGGCATTAAGGAGTAAGTGTACCTTATAAAATGGCCACTGAGTTGGCATTTGCAGTACTTGAATAAGCCAAATTTGATTTCTCAGTGGGTTAACTGTCAATAAACTGGAAGCTGAGTGTCCACTTCATGGAAAAATGTGCACAACTCACACGCATGCATCAGTAGACACAGACGGATACGTGTTATGGGTGAACTTTATGCAGACTTTATTAAGTTTATCTTAACACAAGAAACCATAGCAACATGGAATAAATGAACAAGTAGTGTGGTAGAGAACAGGATTTAAGGACCTTCAAAATTCAATTTGATGTTATTTTGGAGAACTTTGGTGGATAAGATTGGCAAGTTTTATTGGACTGAATGGTCTGTTCTTGTCAATATTCTAAATCATAATGTATGTGGAAGATAATACATTAAACACTTGACAAGGAATAAGCTAATCGTTACACTGCATTTTATGCACTGATGTACATTACAGTCTGAAATTAAGCAAAGCACAATGTTAAAAATGTTGGTGTGCAATCCTGGGCTCAGATGCTAGAAGGGGATGTGGACAAGGCTAACCCCCCTAAACCAGTTTTTAAATAGATTTTCTCTACCACTGCCACCTTTTTCCAAAGATCCCAACTCCATCCTTACTACATCATCAACTCCTACCATGTCAACTGGAATGGCCAATGATAAGTCTACCTCTGACCATCAGTGTGGACAGTCCATAACTGAAGACCAAGTAAGGAGACAACTGAGGAAGCTATACACAGGAAAAAGCTGTGGGACCAGATGGAGTCAGTCCTGTGCTGGTCTGTGCTGACCATCTTTGCGGTGTCCTCTGTAACCTGTTCAGTCTGTCCTTAAGGCTTCAGAAAGTGCTGCTGAGGTAGGGTCCAAACAGAATCGATCAATCAGTGTTTCAGTTAAAATGTAGGGTTGGATTGTATTAAAAGCTGATGAGAGATCTATAAACCATTATCTTTCATGTTTTTTTAACCTTCTCATTCAGTAAATTCTGAAATATTGCTGTGGCATCCTAACCCATCTTGGTTCTGTGTGCAGACTGAGAAGGGTCCAGATTCGCCTGGGTTTCCTTACATAACTGTCTCTTAATTATATTCTTAAAGGATTTCGTGATATGTCATGTTAAGACCACTGGTCTGAAGCCACTTAATACGTTGGGGTATGATGTTTTTGCTAATAGAATAACATTTGCCAATTTCCACAGGCTGGGCACCAGCTGTACATCTAAAAATCTC
>JANRMT010028174.1:128531441-128548644 GCA_026402145.1 Polypterus bichir lapradei
CTTCTTTAACACACTACTTCTCCGCTGCGAAGCGCGGGTATTCTGCTAGTACAGTATATTGTGCTGTACTGACTATAGAGCCTGTTAAGGTATAGTTATATAATACAATAACAGCTGTCAAAATAAGACACAGGAAACATCAAAATGGCTGCAAAATGGGTGTTTTTTCCATGAGTTGTACGTGGTACAATGTGCAAAACAGAACTGACTTAGATTGAGTAAAATGGCGTTTTTAAAGGTCATGACAGGAAATGATATTATCTGGACCAGAACCGGAAGTGAGGTTGCCGAGACTGGAAGTGACGTCATCCGGAGTTGACATCATCATAAGCGCAGGCACCTAGTGTGATTTCCCGAGGATAGTCTGTAGAGGACAAAGAGAGAGAGTTAATGCAGCTTGCCACCCCCTGGTCTGGCATGGTATTACTATTATTTAAGCCCTCTAGCTGCCTCCCATGATCATGTGTGTGACACAGTATTGTAACCTGCAACTGTGTCTGTGGGAGTTGTGCCTAGTGTTTAGGACTCTGTGGTGCCCCCTAATGGTTGCAGGATGCATTTTGATTAATTTAATGGGGGTTCTTGTGGCGTTAGTGTTTTTCTGCAGTGATCATTGATGGCTTTCAAGGCCTCCATTTTCTTGCGCCAGGCCTCACACTCCAGTAGATAAGATTTATTCGATGTGCCATGCTTCTGAAGATAGTGGCATCTCCCATTGGACTTGTTTTTTTTTAACAAATTCAAATGTTTCATTGCAGATCAGACAGATCAGTTGAGCATTTCAGAATGATGACATTATAAAGACATACTAGTCAGTCCAGTCTCAACTGAAATTACAACTCTGTGTAATTTTCCTATTAATACATTCTGACAGATGCATTTTTGCTCACTAACTTATTTTGCTACGTAACTTTCAATGTGAATTTTGAATGTTCCTGGCTAGTCAGTAAAAGTTAGAACTACTGTGGACTGTTCATAAAAAAATAACTGCTTGCTTGTTTGAAATGACTATAATATCAGAATGAACTCAGTGTAACATATTCTTGTGGAGTCCTTATCATGCGTAGATTTAAAAGGTTAGACCTGACTTAACGTCTGTGTGATGTGAATGAGTGGCAGCTTGAATGGTCGTGTCTAAGAGTGAATGAGGGGGTGTGCATTTTAAAGTGTGTGACGAGTTTGGGTGGTGGGTGGCCTGGCCCAAAGACTATTAGCTTTGTGAGAATTTTGCCTCCGGTCAGATCTGTTTGATAACCCCTGCTCTAGAGGATTGCATTCTATTCTCCTTAATTCAGTCCTCAGGTTAACAGATGATGAAGACAATCCTTGAAATAAATGGGGAAAAAAGGTAGGGGCCACAGTCACATAGGCACCCACTGCCACAACAAGAGAATCTCAGAGTTGCTGATTGACTAGACATGTGAGAATAGAGTTGGACCAAAAACCTTTGTGGAGGCAGGCAGTGGGTGGGCTTGGATTTGACCCCATGGACTCTGGGGCTGGGAAGCAGCAGCAATACCATTCATAGACACCCATCATAGTCTAACAATTTTTTAAACTCCTCCCAATCTCTTATACCATCATGCAGCAACATGCAGAACTTCTCTTATTGTTGTACTGTATGTGCTTTTTATCATGAGGTGATTAAACCTTCATTTGACTGACTGCATTTTCCAGAATGTACTAAAAGCTTTGGCTTAAATAACGTTTGACATGAACACTTTTCATGCAGTGGCCATTTTGGGTGTATTGTAAAGTCGATTGTAGAGTAATGAGGGGAGGAGGTGAAGAATGTGCCTAATCATAGTACATGAGAGTAGGCAAGAGGACAAGCCAACTACTTGGTAGACAAGCTTCAAGACAAGCACAGGTAGGCCTATGTGGATAGTAGATTTGGTTCATACTTTTGCGTTGTCCCTCTACTCACCCTTCCCCTGTATTATTTTGGTAAATAAACACTTGCTTTTGTATATCGTGGCCTTTTCATTCTGGGTTGAGAGACATTGAGGGTGCCTCCCTCCTGTTGTAGTCTATAGCTAGTGACACAGTGATTAGTGTTGCTGCTCCACCATCATCCTGGATTCAAATCCCCAGTGGAGCCAACATGTTTTCTCTGAGCCTATTTGGATTTTCTTTGCAAAGTTACTTTAACTTCCACAACATACCCTGTGCCTACCCTTTTATGTATATTTTTTGGATAATGAGAAGCTTGTTCATGCTTTCATTACACCCTGCCTTGACGTCTGGAACTCTCAACTAGCAGGTTCATCTTCTAATCAATGTTCTCGGCTCAAGCAGTTCAGAATTCTTACTGAGACTTGCAGTGGTTGGAACAAAATGTCTGTTGTGTTCCACCTTCACTGGCTACCTGTGTCTTACAGAGCTGAATTTAAAATTTTATTCCTAATCCATAGAGTATCGACTACATCAGTAACATCCTGAAGCACTTCAGTCATATTCACCTTCTCTGGTTCACAGATGGTGCCTATCTTTTCTTGGCCGAAACTAACCTGTGCTCTTTGGTCTTCATTTCTGTTGATGCCCATCTTTCTGAAGTCATTAGATGAGCTGACTCACTTAATTCTTTTTAAAGACAACTTAAAACACATCTGTTTAAGAAGACACTGATATTCTTACCGTTTCTTTCAGTTCACCCTCTCTGTCCAGGTCCCCATAATGACACTTGATGCAGTAACAAATTTTATTTATTAATTCGCTTCTTGCACTTTGCATCTGATTCCGATTTATTGTTTGATTCCAAGGATTAATAAAATAACAGTGGGAGGTCGAGCCTTTAGTTACAGGGCCCCTAAATTGTGGAATGGTCTTCCTGCTTCTATAAGAGATGCCCCCTCGGTCTCAGCCTTTAAATCCCGGCTGAAGACTCACTACTTCAGTTTAGCATATCCTGACTAGAGCTGCTGATTAACTGTACATACTGCATCTCTGTTGTTAGTCATTAACACTAAAACATAAGTAACATGATAGTTATAATTGAATACTAACCCTCACCTATTCTGTTTCTGTTCTCGGTACTCAAATGTGGCAATTGGTGCCACGGCCCACCTGCCAAGTTGTTGCCTGCCTATGGTAAAGTCATCCCTGATGGAGGATCACAGGAATCATGGGAAAAAGGGGTCCTTTCATCGGATTGGCTGGCCGAGCAACGTTTCAGCCGTGGAATGGCCAAATGGGGAGGCAGCTTGATGGATGAGGTCTCCAGGACTCTAAAAATATCCAAATCTTATTATGGGATATCATCTACAGTTAAATTCTGCACCGTGCTTCTAAAATTTGTATTATTATGCTGTATTAAGGATTTGTTCTGTGTATTGTATTGTATTGACCCCCTTCTTTTGACACCCACTGCACGCCCAACCTACCTGGAAAGGGGTCTCTCTTTGAACTGCCTTTCCCAAGGTTTCTTCCATTTTTTCTCTGCAAGGGTTTTTTTTGGGAGTTTTTCCTTGTCTTCTTAGAGAGTCAAGGCTGGGGGGCTGTCAAGAGGCAGGGCCTGTTAAAGCCCATTGCGGCACTTCCTGTGTGATTTTGGGCTATACAAAAATAAACTGTATTGTATTGTATTGTTTTCTTGTTCTAACTAAAAACTTTTTTATGTATATTTTGCCATTTAATGCTTTGACGTACGTTTCCTGTATATTCTGTATTATTTATTGAGCTTTTCTGTGTTTCTATTTTCTTTGTAGTCTTTTGTAAAGTGCTTTCAGCATGTAAAGGGGTTAGGACCTCCCATGATGCACATGATCAGCTGCAGTGAGTTCAGCTTCATCTATCGGTAAGTCAACAGTTTTCAGGTCCCCCAAAAAGTAGTGTACCTGGTTTCCATGTCCTCTTTGTTGGTATCCAGAGCATGGTGAGCTTTGGAATGAATGTGCTGAGTTGGAAGACATACAGTAGTATGTGTCTGGCTAAGCGCATCCTGCATTCTGTAATGATATCTTCCATTGATCTCAGACCACTCCGCTTCAACACCTTAGGTCTTACAGTGGGTACGGAAAGTATTCAGACCCCCTTCAATTTTTCACTCTTTGTTATATTGCAGCCATTTGCTAAAATCATTTAAATTATTTTTTTCCCTCATTAATGTATACACAGCACCCCATATTGACAGACAAAAAAAATTAATAATTTTTGAAATATTTGCAGATTTATTAAAAAAGAAAAACTGAAATATCACATGGTCCTAAGTATTCAGACCCTTTGCTCAGTATTTAGTAGAAGCACCCTTTTGAGCTAATACAGCCAAGAGTCTTCTTGGGAAAGATGCAACAAGTTTTTCACAACTGGATTTAGGGATCCTCTGCCATTCCTCCTTGCAGATCCTCTCCAGTTCTGTCAGGTTGGATGGTAAACGTTGGTGGACAGCCATTTTTAGGTCTCTCCACAGATGCTCAATTGGGTTTAAGTCAGGGCTCTGGCTGGGCCATTCAAGAACAGTCACAGAGTTGTTGTGAAGCCACTCCTTCGTTATTTTAGCTGTGTGCTTAGGGCCATTGTCTTGTTGGAAGGTAAACCTTCGGCCCAGTCTGAGGTCCTAAGCACTCTGGAGAAGGTTTTTGTCCAGGATATCCCTGTACTTGGCCGCATTCATCTTTCCCTCGATTGCAACCAGTCGTCCTGTCCCTGCAGCTGAAAAACACCCCCACAGCATGATGCTGCCACCGCCATGCTTCACTGTGCCTGGTTGTCTCCACACATACCGCTTAGAATTAAGGCCAAAAAGTTCTATCTTGGTCTCATCAGACCAGAGAATCTTATTTCTCAAGCGGTATGTGTGGAGACAACCAGGGAAAAAATGAGGGAAAAAATTAATTTAAATGATTTTAGCAAATGGCTGCAACATAACAAAGAGTGAAAAATTGAAGGGGGTCTGAATACTTTCCATACCCACTGTATGTATAGACAATGGATATGCACAAAAATGTTGTGTAGGCCCATTTCCACACACATATACTTTGAGATGTATAATAACTAAACTTGCTGTAAAGCCATGCAAATTTTCATGGCAGCCTCACCCCATGCCTACGCACTTTACAGCTTTGTTTAGCAAACTGGAGGCACACAGCGTCAAAGCACTGCTACTGTTTCTGTGTGGTCTCCCTTTCTTTTTTTAGATTTGCATCAGTGACACAGGATTTATCAAATAAACTGAAATTAATTGCATATCGTTTACAAATTTAATTTACTTGATTGAAATCATTCTGTAACAATGGGGCATGGAATGGCCAAACTATTGCCACTACCATAGCTGCTTCACTGTTGTTAGAAGACATCGCAAATGGAAAAATTAGAAGACTGTGCATATTTATAGATGATGATGAATGGCTTCTATGTTGATTTCGATTTCCAACAGCTATCCTTTTGGAGTTGCATGCTGAACTACCACCATCTTTACAAAGGAAGACTTTAAAGAATTGTACTCTACCTGCTCCTTTGCAAGTTCTGTCCACTCTCAGGTTTTTAGCCACAGGAGCTTTTCATTGTGAACTTGCTAACCAATCGGATATTTCACAAACATCACTGAGTCGCACCATGTCAGCTGTATGGGGTGGTATTATCTGCTTGGCATTCAGATGTATACTGTTCAAAAAAATTAAAGGAACACTTTTTAATCAGAGTATAGCATTAAGTCAATGAAACCTCTGGGATATTGATCTGGTCAGTTGAGTAGCAGAGGGAGTTGTTAATCAGTTTAAGCTGCTTTGGAGTTAATGAACTTAACAGCAGGTGCACTAGAGGGGCGACAATGAGACGACCCCCAAAACAGGAATGGTTTAACAGGTGGAGGCCACTGACATTTTTCCCTCGTCAGATTTTCTGACTGTTTTCTCACTAGTTTTGCATTTGGCTACGGTCAGTGTCACTACCGGTAGCATGAGGCGATACTTGGACCCTACAGAAGTTGCACAGGTAGTCCAACCTCTCCAGGATGCCACATCAATACGTGCCATTGCCAGGTTTGCTGTGTCTCACAGCACAGTGTCATGGGCATGGAGGAGATTCCAGGAGACAAGCAGTTACTCTGAGCTGGACATTGCTATAGAAGGTCCTTAACCCATCAGCAGGATAGGCATCTGCTCCTTTGGGCAAGGAAGAACAGGATGAGCACTGCCAGAGCCCTACAAAATGACCTCCAGCAGGCCACTGGTGGGAATGTGTCTGACCAAACAATCAGAAACAGACTTTATGAGGGTGGCCTGAGGCAATGCCGTCTCAAAAAACAAGGCCCGCTCATGCGTTACTTATTGGTCCGGTGACGTCACAATCGAGGTGCTATGTTTACAAACAGTGCCAGCTGAACTTTCCGTCTAAGATCGTCGTTGAAGTTGTAAAGAAAGTTAATGGCGTTTTAGTTTTTGATATAAAGTTACTGCAGTCGTAAAGGTTATAAGTTCAGATGTCTGCGGTGCAGTGCAAGATAATATTTTGATGTGTTTTGTTTATTTTAATGGTGAACAACTGCACCGCGTGCCGGGTAACATCGATAATGCTGCAAATGGAGGTTAGGGCATGTAATGCAGTATAATGGTGTGACTCTGTGACCTGTGTTAGGTGTCGCCTAGTAAAATGATGGGAGGTTTCGCCACGACAATTTTTTTTAAACATACAATAATACAGAGTAGTATTACCTATGTTATTGTCGAGAGTAGGCTTAAGAAAGGAATGTTTAGGTACAGTTGTGTAAAAATGTATATGAACAGTAAGCTGCAGGCATGGTGTTATTTAGTGTTGCAAATATGTGAATTTAACTAGTTTATTTTTTATATAGTGTTCACTTGCTGAAATGCATTAGAAATAACTAGTTAGGGCAAAGTGATACTGAGCACACATTTACTTTTCCAGACATCACAAATGGTACTGTTTGCAGAGCTCCATTTTCTCATGTGCGCCAGCTGCATGACAGTGAGAGAGACAGTATTATTAAGATGGCACCATCTCTCACTTATAAAGCACTTTATTCATCAAATCTTGAGCGCCAGAATGTGAAATTAGCTCTAAATGTCTTTGATGAAAAGGTTGTTGTTGCTTTACATCATTTTGGTGAACACACTGGTAAAGATGCAACAGGAACTGAATTATTCATAAAAATCATTCTGAAGTTGTGGAAAATTTTAAATGTTAAATCATGTGATAAAGGTTTTAACGAAAGAGATGTGGATGGCATGCCAATTTGTAATGTTAATGATGATCGTGTTTCATTTCAAACTGATGTGTACAGATGGTTAGGTGAATGGGAATTGAGTTGCAAACCACGACAGGCGCAGTTCAGTGTGACATGTGCAGAAATGAGCTAGTCATGGATAAGTCATTGCATTTAGAATTTTCACAGGAATATAATTACCTGCTTGACTCAGACAGGGGTGGTCTGAAATGGCCCTCAGATGTGTTGGTTGAATGTGTTACACAAATGTTTTTGATTTTCCAGTCAATTGTTACTAATGCTGAATATGAGTCAAATTTTTTATTGTTAAAAAATCAAAAATCTGCATTAATCTCACTGTTTAACGAACGCCTGAACAGATGTGGACTGCAAGTTGGTAATTGTGTTTGTGGGAAGAGTATCTGTGACTTACTGACGTAGTCCATGTCTACAGTGGCCAACATCTGTTTAAATAATTATTGCAAGTGCACTGCTGATAAACGTGGTACTTTTAAGGAAAAAGCTAACCCCAAACGTAAACTGGCTACATTGACAAAAAAGAGGTAACTAATAAGCCAGTTCTTTTGATATAACGTTCTGTTTTCGTACAGATTAATATCAGCACATTTGTTAATTTTGCTTATTTTATGATGGTATGAAAAAAATCATCGTTTATCATTAGTCATTCCAAAATAATGGCTGTTTGTATTTTATCTGGTGTTGCTTGTTATTTTTTAGATTTAACTGCATTAACAAAGTGTTAAATGTAGCTTTTCTTGTGATTATTAACGGGTAAATCTGCATTAATTTTCACGTTACTTCTGTTTAATCCAGGAATATGTGATTTCCTGAGATGCATGTAAATATTCATTTTTCATATGGTGCCAACCACTCGTCACTGTGATTTTCTAGTTTTGTTTTCTTACTTTATCATAGTCATTTTCATATATGAACATTCAGTATTGCATTGTTTTATTCAATACAGTATTCAGTGTTCAGTGTACTCTTAGGTTAATCTCATGTTTAATTGCATTAATGTTGAGTTGCTGATATCTATATAATAGTCGCTGTTAAGTATGTCAAATATGTGATTTAAACGTTATGTGTGACGTTTAATATAAAAATAAATAAAATGCATAACGCAACTGACTTGCCTTTGTTATTTCATGCATTGCCTTAATTAATTTTACACGGGAATAATTTATTTACACGCGTACAATGCGACAGGTTCTCTATATGCATCTGTTGCTGCTGTAGCACCTCGATTGTGACGTCACCACAGGCATGAGCGGGCCTTGTTTTTTGAGACGGTATTGCCTGAGAGCCTAATGTCCTCTAGTGGGCCCAGCCCGGCACCATGGAGCTCGATTGGCATTTGCCGTAGAATACCAGAATTGGCAGGTCCATCACTTGGCGCCCTGCACTTTTCACAGATGAGAACAGGTTCACCCTGAGCACATGCGACTGATGTGATAGGGTCTGGAGAAGCTGTGGAGAATGTTATGCTGCCTGTAACATTGTTCAATATAACCGGTTTGGTGGTGGGTCAGTGATGGTCTCGGGAGGCATATCCATGGAGAGACATACAGACCTCTACAGGCTAGACAACGGCACCTTGGCGGCCATTAGGATCGGGATAAAATCCTTGGACCCATTGTCAGACCCTATGCTGGTGCAGTGGGCCCTGGGTTCCACCTGGTGCACGACAATGCCCGATCTCATGTGGCGAGTGCATGCAGGCAGTTCCTGGAGGATGAAGGAATTGATAATATTGACTGGCCTCCACGCTCGCCTGACCTAAATCCAATAGAACATAATGGGACATTATGTTTCGGTCCATCCGACACTGCCAGGTTGCACCTCAGACTGTCCAGGAGGTCAGTGATGACCTGCTCCAGATCTGGGAGGAGATCCCCCAGGACACCATCCATCGTCTCATTAGGAGCATACCCAGATGTTGTCAGGCATGCATACAAGGATGTGGGGGCCATACAAACTACTGAGTACGATTCAGAGTTGCTGTAATGAAATTTCGGCAAAATGGACTAGCCTGCTGCATCATTGTCTCAATTTGATTTTCGGGGTGTCTTTGAATTCAGCCCTCTATAGGTTGATAATTTTCACTTCCATCAAATGATGTGGCATCCTTTCATTACTAACACATTACCCAGTCCATATCAGTAAAGATTCCCATTGAGATCTGATGTGTTTTCAAAGTGTTACTTTAATTTTTTTGAGCACTTCATAAAATTTCCTTACACTGTGGTTGAACTGGCAAACATGAAAGTGCAATTTGCAACAACGTCTGGTTTTCCAAATGTAATTGGAGCGGTTAGCTGCACACACATTGCTATTGCAACGATGTTTGACAAGTTATACCAGCCAGGGATGAATCACTAAAAGAATGAGCTGGCATTACATCATCTGTAGCAGGAGAACCTATAGAAATGGCAACTCTGCACAGTCGCAGGTGCTTTTTACAACTAGTGTGGCAAAAGTCAAGCAGGTTTTTTAAGGACAGTGAGTCACCTCAAAGAGTCATGTAAAGAGCAGAGAATTGATCCATTGTGGCGCTTGGTTCTGACTCTACACTATAAAGGCACCATTAGAGAATGAATTTGTTTATGTAAATAGCATTTTCACTCTATTAATGTTCTGCTCTGTAGTCCACAGAAAGTGTGTTGCATTGTGCAAGTATGTAGTATGCTGCATAATGTGGCACACAATTGTGGCTTGCCTGTACCTGAAGACATGTGGTATGATCCTGACCCTGACCCACCAAATAATCAGCCAAGCTGGAGAGCGTTACAACTTCATTTCAATGTAATTAGCAGAATGTGAAAACCAGTAATCAGATGGAGCATTTATTTTTAACTTATTCATTTAATTTGTGGTCAATATCACATAGTACAGCCATTATATTCTTTAGTTCATTGGCAACATCTCTTGCAGCACTCACTAATACATTTTGTAACTCCAGAACAGTCTGCCAGCACTCAGCCAGATGGTCACCCAGTGGTTTCTGAGGCAGAGGTGTGTGAACAGCCAGTGCCTGAAGATGTGCAGGGCACAGGAGCACCATCACCATGTGGATTCATGTCCTAAGCACCTGGGTCAGCTATTGTAATATTGACTGAAAAAGAATAAACAGACAATGGGTTGAAACTTGCCTTTTCACATCGACATTGATATCTGACCTGTTCTTTTTTTATTTTGAGCACTGTGTGACTTTCTGAACTTGAAATACTGAGTGTTCCTGTCCGCCATGCTGTATCACTCCATCAGTTTTCTTTTGATGCTTATACCACTGCTTAAGCCAACAAATAGTACATTTTCCCCTGCCTTCACGTCGCATTTAGTGAAATTCTTTTTTCCACATGATTTTGTCATTGTCTTTTAACAAAACACTGAACAGAAGGGGCTATTTATAATGATTTGCATGTTCAAATATGCAAAATTCTGGGGGGAGTTGGGGTGGGGCTGTAGGCATGTGCACATTTATAAAGGAGAAGTGCATGGAACTTAGTGCGCTCAAAGTTTTATTCATCTGGATTTTTTTTGTGCATACGTGCTTTTCCAGTTTTGTCCGTACACCATGTATTTACACCATGTGTAAATACAAAGAGGACTGTTTGATTTTTGTTAGGTAGATTGCCCAGAGGGGACTGGGCGGTCTCTTGGTCTGGAACCCCTACAGATTTAATTTTTTTTTTCTCCAGGTTTTTGGAGTTTTTTTTTGTTTTTTCTGTCCACCCTGGCCATCGGACCTTACTTATTCTATGTTAATTAATGTTGACTTATGTTTATTTATTTTTTTATTGTGTCTTTTATTTTTCTATTCATTTTGTAAAGCACTTTGAGCTACATTTTTTTGTATGAAAATGTGCTATATAAATAAATGTTGATTGATTGATTGATTGATTGATGTTTTAGTGTGAATTCTACAAACGCCATTATAAATGAGGTTCCTTATCATTTGTAACATTCCTTCCATATGAGATGGCGAGAATTTGTCGTTGTCACTTCTGGTGAAAGACATTGAGCTTGTGAGCAATCCGTCTTTTGCTCCTCCAGGTTCCGCTGGCATAAATCACAGTTATTGCTGTACTAACAGATGAGAATGACCAGATGTGGTGTAAATGCAGGAACACACCAGTCATCTTACCGATCGGACTTTTCATGTCCCTTTCCACATTGTTGTTATTTGACATAACACTGCCAAGCTATATGAAATCGTCAACATCAGCAATTACATGCTGACTGACAGTTGCAACCTTGAGTTACGGTTGACCTTAGTCTTGTCCAAGCTGATGATTAAGCTGACTCTGCCTGCTTTACGTTCAAGGTAAGTGGTCATAGCTTGTAGAAGGTTTAGTTGTGGCCAATAGTACTATGTCATCAGCAAAATCAAGAATTGTTAGCCATGAGTGCTTCATTTACTGAATACCAGTGCTGATCCATTGCGATTACCATCAGATCTTTGTGGTACTCTCTGACATCGCCTTCATCAGACAAAATACAACAATAGAGAATGAAACATTAAGTAAACTGAGAGCCACATAACCCCCTTCTGCTAAGGAAAACCTGTTGGCTATGAACTGACTAAATTGTTAATAACTTTAGTATAAAATGGCTTTGAGTTGAAAAAAAGTATAAGCCCCAATAACATTGACAGAACACGCAGACTACACACACTACTTGACTCTGTAACTGGCTGATAGCAGCACTAACCACAGTATGGCCAGGTGTTTACCGAGACCAGCAAATAAATACCTGAAAAAATATCTTCTCTCTTCTTCTTACAGCACAAGGATACTATACTTCCGTGAATCTTCAAAACAGGGGTGTTATATTGCTGGCTTCTTTTCAATGAAATGGAAGGAGGACGCATAAGGCTTTCTTGGTGGATTTTTTAAATTGAGTACCATCAGATGGTCTTCCTCAATGGTGGGTAAAGATCAAGATGCTGCTCAGCCACATCAGTGTAATGGGTTGTGCTGATGTATTTCTGACAATCTAATTGCTTTCTTTTTTTCTTTTTTTACCTTTAAATGAGCCAATAGTACTGGATTCTTCATACCTCTTTTCTGGCTTGCATTTGCATATCCTTGACTGGGAAAAACTCATACTACTGATTAAGGAGGTCCTAATTTTAATGTTGAGAACAAGGGGCTTAAGCCCTCAAGACCCACTGCTAAACTGGAAAGATCAGGGTGCACATGCGTACACATTCCCAACGATAAACCAAAGAACACTGCAGGGCCAGTAGAGTCATGAGCGGGAAACGGGCGCATAGCACAATCACAATTTCCCATTATTTTCTTCTAGATAAGTAATTACATTGAGCATATGAAAAATTGGAAATAACTTGTTAAGACAGCAAAGCTGAGTGTTATAAACATTTTAACAATAAGTTAAGGAAATTAAGGAGAAGTACATTTAGGACTGAAGGCAGGAAGCACTTCTTTACACAAAGGGATGTGGGAATCTGGAAAAGCCTACTGAGACATGGAATTGAAGCTGTGACAACCTTTAATAAGGATCATGGATGAGATATTTTGGGACAGCGCAGCTATTAGCTGAAAAAAACAGGCTATGGTGGTCTTCTTCTCGTTTGTCAAATTACTTATGTTTCTTTTCTTAAATTACTTAGGGAAGCTTTTTGTGTTCATAAGAATTATGTATGAACGCTTTGAAATCATTTCAACTCACGGATACAAGAAAATCCCCACTTATGATGTCAGGTTATGCAAGATGTTGAGCTTTTTGTCTTCCCATATAATTTTGGCCCTTTAGACCCAAAAAATGCTCCTTGTTATGTCAGTTTTGATCATGTTTTGGGCAGGAAATTACACCATTATGATGAAAAGGTAATCAACAGATGTCTTGAGCAAAAGTGATCAGAAGGACTTGAAGTTGTGCATGTGACATCAACCAACCCCAGGGGTTCAACTCCTAAGGGGACACAAGGGGTCAAAGTTACTCCGTTTCACAAAACTTTGAAAAAGTGGAGGATGTGAAGTGTCATTTTATGCTGTGGTTGTGGTTGCTGATCATGAATATTATAATATATTTGATATTTGATTCTCTTCTGGTAGTCCTAGCACTCTAAGAACTACTCACTCCAAGAAGATAAAAAATAACAAATTTCAAACATAAACAAGTGGAGCATCTTTTTAGACTATTTCAAGGACAGTGATTACAAATACGGGTATACTCTATGTGCGAAGTACAGGTAATGTTAAATTGCTGAAATTCCTGCCTTTTTTAGCATATAAATGTAACATTTTTTCCATTATAAATATTGACTGAATTTGAAGCATTGGGTGACTCTTCGAGCTTGATAAATCCTCCATGGCTCTAATTTTGAAGCTATTTAGCTGTACTTTCTAAAGTGTGGCATGTTTTAATTTAAGTGCCTTTGCAATGAAGGTTAGGGAAAGTTGTGTGCCATTTGCTGACAACGGGCTGTCTGTGAATGACAGAGAATTATGGCCAGTGCAATCCTGAGACTAAATCATTGACCAGTGATGATCCTTTATTACTCGCTCTCAGTGCTAGACAGGAAATCTGATTGACGGATGAAACGACCAATGAAATCCACAGATTCAGACACCTGCAGCAAGAGATACTTTCAAATGCGTATGAATCAATGCTCGTTCCAACCAAAATTATGATTACATGGTTTTAAATAATAGTTAATAAATATATCGGCAATTTCATGATCGCATGTACAGTACATTTTTCAGAAAGACTAGGGTACTGAAAATCAAAATTAAAATTGCAAAAAATTGTTTTGTTTTCGTTGTTAACTTTTCATTTATTCTAGTTTTCAGACATACTGCCCTTTTCATTTTAGTTTTAATTAACAAAATGATTATTTTTTATTTAATGACATATTTTGTTTAAGTTTTAGTTAACAGGAATAACATTGCTAGGACCCGCTTTTTAACATTTTGGAAAAAGATTTCTTATTTCTACCCACTACTACACTTTCTCTTGGACACATTTGCCTCTGTGACACCATGACAGTCAGGGTCCACTGCCCACTAGCGGCTATTGCTTTCCAATGGCAGAATTAATTGCTGTTTCCCTGCCAATATGCCTCCCTAATTCACTTTACCGCCAATTTCTCACATGACTTTCTCCCTAACCTTTGTATCGAACTAGTGTGGTGCTAAGGTGTCATCAGTTACATGGCTGCACTCGGGCCCTAATCTGGGATCCTGAGGTGGTTTATCATGTGGTGGGTGCGGCAACACACTGTATCCTGCACTAGTCCATCATAAGGCACACTTTCTCACATTTTACACAGGACTAGTTTATTAAATCTTTCACCTATAAGGTTCTTTTTATATTGGTGGACCAGTTAATACTGGAAATCCCTAAAGTATTACACTTCATTTAAATGTACACCTCACAATACTTACCTACAGTTTGTGACATTCACTCATCACAGACAGCGATGCTTTGAGGCTAAATTTCTACCTCAGCGTCAATACCTTAGCCAGGGCCAGAAGTCGCCTCACTCATGAGTCACACTAATTGCTACCCCTGAAAGGGCTACATTTTCAAACTATGTAAGCAATGCCAAAGATCCACTTCAAGAGCTGCACTCCTACTGGGACTTCCCAGATAACTGCTTTTGAAAGGGCTGTACAAATCTAACAGAATCTGGGCATAGCTTGCACCTGAACAGACATGCAACACATACCTCAACAAGGCCAGGAGGTCCTCCTGCCAGGTTACCTTTATCCTTGGGTTTTCCAGGTCATTAAGTTTGAAAGAACTAAATTACCTGAACAAGCACAATGGGCTAGAAGATGCAAGTTTCAGTGAGCTAATACTCAAACTTTTTAATTTAATCATTACTTATGTTTATTTGCAAAGAAACCAGACATTACATACAAAAGATCAAAAGAAGAAGAAGAAAGAAGAAAATATACATCCTTAATAATTTAAATCAAGGTCTGTAAAAGCAAGCTTTGCTTCAGTTTATCAGAGAGAAATATGTTGGTGTAATTTAAAGAGTCCATTCTTCTTAATCCAACAGAGGTTCTTTAAAAGCATGTGTTGCCATTGTGCAGCCTTCCTCTTCTTCTTTGGGATGCATTTTCATTTTGCATGTGGCGCTGTGCTTTCACCCCCAGAAACCATGTTGTTTTACACTAATTATGAGATACAAGTTAAGCAACAAAGTTCCTCAAAAGCTCCTTTATCACATCTTCATGCATGCATATACGCACTGGTTGGTTTATCTAAGATTAATGATAACTTAAATTAAATAGATAAAAATACTTATTTTTAATGTTTGCTTTATAGTTTCATATTTCCCACAGTTTGCATATCTGTTTGCCAGAATTTAGCATTCTGCTCAAACACATTGTTATTCCATTCCATTTGTTTAGATGATGGGTCAAAAGAAGAACAAATCTAATAGGCTCCTTTTCTAAGGTGGTGTCAAACTTGGCTCATATTGTCTTCTAAAACTTTTACCTCTAAACCTTTGTTAGCCATCTTTCCTGTGTCATTAAGGAGTCAGCCTCTACACCTTCTCCCCCAATCCCTGGCTGTCACTGATAGTATGATGTCATTGAGATGATCGCCTGCTGATTTCCTTTCATGTGCCTACATTGTTCTCCACCCAACCTTCTGCTAAACTCCTGTTTAAATATACACAATAAAAAGCAATGCTATTTTTTCCTTATGAGCTCTATGAGGGGAGACCCAAAAATTCTCAGAACCAGTCAATAGCACTGGAGTAGGGTGTAACACTATGGTGAGAGCCTTTAAAATAAACTACAGCTACAAAACAAGAAACAAATCCATCATATATATGAGTTCCATTGTAAAGAGGCATAATCCATGATTACAACTAAATTCCCTGCCCACCATCTAGTGGTGGGCAGATTGATCCAAATATTGATAATATGGATAATAATGTTGGTGTTGATATCGATACTTTAGTTTCAGTTTCTCTCCTGAATGCACTGCGGCTGTCTGAGTAAGCACTGCTGCTCTCACGGCTGTCACAGCGCAGAGCAGGCTTTGCTCCTCCTCTCTCTTGTGAGCGGCGCCAGGCAAGCAAACACACACAATACGGAGTGTAAGAAGTTATGGCAGAGAGAAAGAGGAGTGGTGTGTGGCTTTATTTTCAAGCCGAAGATCAATCAATGGCAAATTCTATTATTTGTAAAAAGGCTGTCAAATACAGTAGTAATACAACTAACTTATACAAGCATATGAACAATCATTCAAAAGAAAATGCAGAGCTACAGAAACGGAGAGAGGAGGTGATAAATCCAACACAACCTGGCCCCGACAGAAACAGACCCCCAACCCGAGGCAACGGACATTGGCAGAGGCCTTTCAATTTGGCAGAGAATATCCAGGTAGATTATAGTGGTGAAAGTAATGTTTTAGCCATCTTCAGCATTAGTTAATTTTAAATTTTCAAAGTGCAAGTGGTTAAAACTCAAGTATAAATTATGCTAAGACCTTTATATTATGGATGCTAGTGCTAGCATCAGAAATAGGTAAATAGTTTGGGTTTTCGTGATTATTTTTCAAAGTCACCGTGAACAGAACCATGGAACGCGGTTAAACAAAGTTATTTTTTTAACTCATTATTTTTTCTGTGATTAATTAATCAAAAATAACGTGTTATTTGATACAATATTATCCCATTGCACATGTTATAAAAATGAAAACATTTACTGGAATTGAAACAAATATACTGAATATAATATAGCTCAGATTTGATTGAATATAATTACCCTTTTGTGTTAACTGTGATAACTACTATACTTAAACTACAAGATGTGATACACACTTAATTATTTTATTATTTCACTTAGTCGATTCCCCAAGAGCAATGGTGGAAGATGATGGCTTTAGAAATTTTGTGAGGACACTTGACCCACGATACAAAATTCTTTAATGGTGGGGAAACTAAAAGCTCTTTATGAAGAATGTTGCTCTAAGGTCAGAAAGGAATTGAGTGGTGTGGACAATGTTGTGCTTACAACTGACATGTGGACA
>JANRMT010028174.1:128558644-128595483 GCA_026402145.1 Polypterus bichir lapradei
TTTTTGCCCAGTCTCTTTCTTATGGTGGAGTCGTGAACACTGACCTTAATTGAGGCAAGTGAGGCCTGCAGTTCTTTAGACGTTGTCCTGGGGTCTTTTGTGACCTCTCGGATGAGTCGTCTCTGCGCTCTTGGGGTAATTTTGGTCGGCCGGCCACTCCTGGGAAGGTTCACCACTGTTCCATGTTTTTGCCATTTGTGGATAATGGCTCTCACTGTGGTTCGCTGGAGTCCCAAAGCTTTAGAAATGGCTTTATAACCTTTACCAGACTGATAGATCTCAATTACTTCTGTTCTCATTTGTTCCTGAATTTCTTTGGATCTTGGCATGATGTCTAGCTTTTGAGGTGCTTTTGGTCTACTTCTCTGTGTCAGGCAGCTCCTATTTAAGTGATTTCTTGATTGAAACAGGTGTGGCAGTAATCAGGCCTGGGGGTGGCTACGGAAATTGAACTCGGGTGTGATACACCACAGTTAGGTTATTTTTTAACAAGGGGGCAATTACTTTTTCACACAGGGCCATGTAGGTTTGGATTTTTTTTTCTCCTTAAATAATAAAAACCATCATTTAAAAACTGCATTTTGTGTTTACTTGTGTTATATTTGACTAATGGTTATATGTGTTTGATGATCAGAAACATTTTGTGTGACAAACATGCAAAAGAATAAGAAATCAGGAAGGGGGCAAATAGTTTTTCACACCATTGTATATCCATATACATGTACATATATATACATATATATATATATATATACACACACATATATACATATATATACATATACATATCTACATATATACTGTATATACACATATATATATATATATCTAAATATATATATTAGGGGTGGAACTCGATTAAAAAAATTAATCCAATTAATTAGAGGCTGTGTAATAATTAATCTTGATTAATCATATGTAATCACACATGAAAATTTGCCCCAAATCGCAAATGTTTTTGTTTAATTTAAAAGAGTTTTAGTTGGCGACAGAATCAAATAATAGACATGGACATGAATATTGTAAACTCAAGCTCTTTTAATTTCTGAAAAAAAATGCTTTTAAACTGCATTTCAATTCAAAACAGAAACAAAAATATCATTCCTGGCTAAAATTGGGCAGACTTAAAAATAAAGTGGTAGTTTAAGTACTTTAAGTACATTTTCAGAATGGTATTGTCTTTAAATAATAATAACCAAAATTTCAACATAAAGTGCAGTTTTTCTTCTTAAAAAAATAAGTCAGAAACATAAAAGGTAATTTGACCAGCTTAATCTTTAAACTCTCAGTAACCTTAGACAAAATTATTTTGTCCATTAGGCTGAAACAGTGTGATCATTGAACATTTTGTAATTAGATGTAATTAGAATTACTAACGGTCACAGAAGTCCAATGATCCCCAGTAAGAGCCACAAAGTCCGCTTTCTGTAATGCATCTAATTTTGCTTGCTTTTCACTGTGCACAAAACCATGCTTTTATCAAGGCTTCGCTCGGGTAGTCTCTTGAAATGAAATTTTCCTCCGATCAGTCGTAGCAACGTGCTTTATTCTGACTCTAACATTTTTGTAGCTCTGATGTGTGTATGAATGTAATTGATGTACCAGGAAATCATGCATTGACAAAAGTTCCCCTTTGCTTGGATTTGAAAGTGTGATTAAATGCGTTATTTTTTTTAACGCGTTATGGAGTACATGTATCGAAGCTTCTCAGCTGTGCTTGTGCTAATAAAAGGAAACATTTAAAAAAAAAAAAAAAACGTAACATGATTCTGCATTAACCGCATATTTTTTCATACGTCTCAAACCAAGGGGATGCGAGGTTAAAATGAATCGTGAAGCGCGCGTACATACTCAGTGCATCCCCTCTTGGGAATCGAACCTCGGATGTCGGCGCTAGAGGCGAAGCCTCTACAATTGCACCATGGCATGTGAATTGTGCATTTGAGAGTATGTAGATCGGGGTATATATATACATATATAAATATATATATACCCGCATCTCGCAGCGGAGAAGTAGTGTGTTAAAGAAGTTATGAAAAAGAAAAGGTAACATTTTAAAAATAACGTAACATGATTGTCAATATACAGTAATTGTTTTGTGAGTGTTATTGAGTGTTGCTGTCATCAAGGATTTGATTATCATTATTTCTTTCAATCAGGTTCGTATTTGTACGATGTGTTGTGTTCAAGTTACATTCCGTGTTTGTCAATCTTTGTAAAGATAACAGGTTTCATTCATTGAATCGTTTCTTACTGCATCAATAAAAAGCTCGTCTTCTTCTTTATCTGAGATGTGACACACTGCATGCACAGGTTTTTTTTTACACTGTCTTCCTTTAGCGGGACATTGACTTTTTCCACCGTGTGCTTTGTTTCTGCAGTAGCTGCACTTATGAATATGCTTGTATGTATCAGACGCTTCATATTTTTTTGCTGCCTTCTCAATTGTGTAATTTGGTTTTTGTTCAGCACTCTTTGGAACTGTTGCTTTTTGTCTGTGCACTGCATCAGTTCACGTGAGCTGCTTGGTGTTCATGCATCGAGGGTTCCCAGCTGTGCTGGTGCCATCTCGTGCGATGTCCATGGCTGTATTTAATGTTCGCTAAGACCCGGCACTTAAAAGTTTCTCTCGCAATTTCGCTGAGTTTGTGCCAAACACCACCCTGATCATCTCATCTTCCTCTGCATAAGCACAGTCCTTCACCCGTGAATATTTAGCGGCAGTGTTTCTATTGGATTGCCGCTGACGGATGGCCTTATATGGACAGGCACTAAATTACAAACGCCAGCGGCAGCCTATCTATGAACTTAATTTAAACTTTAGGTTTACACCGTGCTTTGTTTACGAAGTAGCAGCACTCATGAATATGGTTGTACATGTCAGTTGCTCGCTTCTTATTGCTTCGCTGCCTTTTTAATTATATAATGCATGTTTTCTTCAGCGCTTTTTTGAGCTCTTCCTGGTTTTCTACGTACTGCGTTGATAGTCAGTTCACGTGATTACGTGGGAGACGTGATGATGTCACACGAAACTCTGCCCCCCACGGTCATCCAGCTCAACTCCATTACAGTATATGGAGAAAAATAGCTTCCAGTTATGACCATTACGCGTAGAATTTCGAAATGAAACCTACCCAACTTTTGTAAGTAAGCTGTAAGGAATGAGCCTGCCAAATTTCAGCCTTCCACCCACACCGGAAGTTGGAGAATTCGTGATGAGTGAGTGAGTGAGTCAGTCAGTGAGGGCTTTGCCTTTTATTAGTAGAGATATACACACGCACACATACATATATATATTGTCAGGGATGCCAGGGGCAACGACCCGGCCGGGACTCCGTGAGGGACCGGAAGAGGGTCAGAGCCCACCCTCGATCACGTGGTGGCCGCCTTCCTGGTTGCTCTGGGTGCCACGGGTACAGGGAATGGAAGCTCCACCCTGTAGGGGCCCGTGGTCACCGCCAGGAGGCGCCCCAATGCCTTGGGGACCTGTTACCCCAGCACTTCTGCCACACCAGGAAGTGCTGGGGGGAAGATTTAGGACGGCACCCGGAGAGCTGCCGGGAGGACAGCCGGCACTTCCGCCACGCTGGGGCGTGGCCAGAGGAGGAATGCCGGGAACACCTGGGGCTCATCCGGGGACTGTTTAAAGGGGCCGTCTCCATTCATTCAGCGCTGGAGTCGGGCGGAGGCAGGACAAGGCAAGAGAGAGGAGAGTGGAGGCGGCCCGAAGAAAGGCATATTGTGGCCAGGACTGTGTTTGGGGGGTTTGTGTGCACTTCATTATTGTAAATAGTAGTTATAAATAAACGTGTGTTGGTGATTTGCAACATATCTGCCTGTCTGTGTCCGGGCCGCGTCCACAATATATATATATATATATATATACACACATATATGTGTGTGTGTATATGTATGTGTGTATATATGTAGATATGTATATGTGTATATGTATATGTATATGTATATGTATATGTGTATATGTATATATATATGTTTATATATGTGTTTATGTATGTGTGTATATATGTAGATATGTATATATATATATGTGGATGTATGTGTATATATATGTATGTATATATGTAGATATGTATGTATATGTGTATATGTATATATAGGTTTATATGTGTGTGTGTGTGTGTATATGTGTATATATATATATATATATATATATATATATATATATATATAATATATATATATATATGACAGCATATATATGACAGCAACACTCATAACAGTGAGAAAACAATTACATTGACAATCATGTTACGTTATTTTTAAAATGTTTCCTTTTCTTTTTCATTACTTCCTTAACACACTACTTCTCCGCTGTGAAGCGTGGGTATTTTGCTAGTGTATAATATTGACCACATATGGACCTGCCTCTTCTTGTCAGAAGGGCCCAAAACCGGAAGCTCTGCTATGTTTGGCCAGTTCTGTTTTAAACTCATATCTACAGAGACTACTTGGAAACAATTGCTGAAACCAATTATGTGCGATAGCCATGTTGGCAACCAAACTCTTTATTGTTGTCCTCTTTTTGTATTACAGCGTGAAGCATGAAGTCTGGGTGTTCATAAGAAATGTAATGAAATTAAATGATAAATTCATAAGGTAAACGTACATGATAAAAAAGGATAGTTGAGTCCATCCATCCATCCATCCTCTTCCGCTTATCCGAGGTCGGGTCGCGGGGGCAGCAGCTTAAGGAGAGAAGCCCAGACTTCCCTCTCCCCGGCCACTTCTTCCAGCTCTTCCGGGAGAATCCCAAGGCGTTCCCAGGCCAGCCGGGAGACATAGTCGCTCCAGCGTGTCCTGGGTCTTCCCCGGGGCCTCCTCCCGGTTGGACGTGCCCGGAACACCTCACCAGGGAGGCGTCCAGGAGGCATCCTGATCAGATGCCCGAGCCACCTCATCTGACTCCTCTTGATGCGGAGGAGCAGCGGCTCTACTCTGAGTCCCTCCCGGATGACTGAGCTCCTCACCCTATCTTTAAGGGAAAGCCCAGACACCCTGCGGAGGAAACTCATTTCAGCCGCTTGTATTCGCGATCTCGTTCTTTCGGTCACTACCCATAGCTCATGACCATAGGTGAGGGTAGGAACGTAGATCGACTGGTAAATTGAGAGCTTTGCCTTACGGCTCAGCTCTTTTTTCACCACGACAGACCGATGCAGAGCCCGCATCACTGCGGATGCCGCACCGATCCGCCTGTTGATCTCACGATCCATTCTTCCCTCACTCGTGAACAAGACCCCGAGATACTTGAACTCCTCCACTTGGGGCAGGATCTCTCCCCCAACCCTGAGAGGGCATTCCACCCTTTTCCGGCTGAGGACCATGGTCTCGGATTTGGAGGTGCTGATTCTCATCCCAGCCGCTTCACACTCAGCTGCGAACCGCTCCAGAGAGAGCTGAAGATCACGGCCTGATGAAGCAAACAGGACAACATCATCTGCAAAAAGTTGTGTTGTGTTGTGCAAAAATAGTTGAGTCACATACATGAAATATTAAAATGTGTGCTTAAATTTAAATGTTTAAAGTCTAAATATTCTTGATTGTAATGGAATTGTGTCATGTTCACCCTCTTATAGAGGTTCAAAGAGGGCTGGATACCTAGTAAAGCATTAAAAATAACTTAATACTTGTTTGTTGACAGTACCTTTGCAGCGAAAGATTAAGTAGATGTGTAGTAAGCAGCCAACAAGCCAATGTTACACATCTTCTTCTTTCAACTGCTCCCGTTAGGGGTCGCCACAGCGGATCATCTTCTTCCATATCTTTCTGTCCTCTGCATCTTGTTCTGTTACACCCATCACCTGCATGTCCTCTCTCACAACATCCATAAATGTTCGTTTAGGCCTTCCTCTTTTCCTCTTACCTGCAGCTCTATCCTTAGCATCCTTTTCCCAATATACCCAGCATCTCTCCTCTGCACATCTCCAAACCAACACAATCTCGCCTCTCTGACTTTGTCTCCCAACCGTCCAACTTAAGCTGACCCTCTAATGCACTCATTTCTAATCCTGTCCATCCTCGTCACACCCAGTGCAAATCTTAGCATCTTTAACTCTGCCACCTCCAGCTCTGTCTCCTGCTTTCTGGTCAGTGCCACCGTCTCCAACGCATATATCATAGCTGGTCTCACTAGCGTCCTGTAGATCTTCCCTTTCACTCTTGCTGATATCCGTCTGTCACAAATCACTCTTGACACTCTTTTCCACCCATTCTACCCTACCAGCACTCTCTTCTTCATCTCTCTTTCACAATCCCCATTACTATGTACTGTTGATCCCAAGTATTTAAACTCATCCACCTTCGCCAACTCTACTCCCTGCATCCTCACCATTCCACTGACCTCCCTCTCATTTACACACATGTATTCTGTCTTGTTCCTACTGACCTTCATTCCTTTCCTCTCTAGAGCATACTGTATCTCCACCTCTCCGGGGTCTCCTCAACCTGCTCACTACTATCGCTACAGATCACAATGTCATCAGCAAACATTATAGTCCACAGGGTCTCGTCTGTCAACCTGTCCATCACCATTGCAAATAAGAAAGGGCTCAGAGCCGATCCCTGATGTAATCCCACCTCCACCTTGAATGCATCCGTCTCCTACCGCAGACCTCACCACTGTCACACTTCCCTTGTACAAATCCTGTACAACTCTTACATACTTCTCGGCAACTCCCGACTTCCTCATACAATA
The DNA here is from genome assembly GCA_026402145.1 of Polypterus bichir lapradei. Lineage (NCBI taxonomy): Eukaryota > Metazoa > Chordata > Cladistia > Polypteriformes > Polypteridae > Polypterus > Polypterus bichir. Next base: position 128,565,360 of record JANRMT010028174.1, read on the forward strand.
CCATAACTCCTCTCGAGGCACCCTGTCATATGCTTTCTCCAGGTCCACAAAGACACAATGCAACTCCTTCTGGTCTTCTCTATAGTTCTCCATCAAAATCCTCAGAACAAATATTGCATCTTTGGTGCTCTTTCTTGGCAAGAAACCATACTGCTGCTGACTAATCATCACCTCACTTCTTAACCTAGCTTCCACTACTCTTTCCCATAACTTCATGCTGTGCCTCATCAGTTTTATCCCCCTGTAGTTACTGCAGTCCTACACATCCCCCTTATTCTTTAATATCTGCACCAGTACACTTCTTCTCCACTCCTCAGGCATCCTCTCACTTTCCAAGATTCCATTAAACAATCTGGTTAAAAACTCCACTGCCATCTCTCCTAAACACCTCCATGCTTCCATAGGTATGTCATCTGGACCAACGGCTTTTCCATTTTTCATCCTCTCCATAGCTGTCCTTAATTCCTCCTTGCTAATCCGTTGCACTTCCTGATTCACTATCTCCACATCATCCAACCTCTTCTCTCTCTCGTTCTCTTCATTCATCAGCCTTTCAAGGTACTCTTTTCATCTGCTCAACACAATCTCCTCTCTTGTGAGTACATTTCCATCTTTATCTTTTATTACCCTAACCTGCTGCACATCTTTCCTAGCTCAGTCCCTCTGTCTAGCCAATCGATACAGGTCCTTTACTCCCTCCTTAGTGACAAACCTCTCATACAACTCATCATACACCTTTTCTTTAACCTTCGCCACCTCTCTCTTTACTTTGTGCCTTATCTCCTTGTACTCTTGTCTACTTTCTGCATCTCTCTGACTATCCCACTTCTTCTTTGCCATCCTCTTCCTCTGTATACTCTCCTGTATTTCCACATTCCACCGCCAGGTTTCCTTTTCCTCCTTCCTCTGTCCAGATGTCACGCCAAGCACCCTTCTTGCTGTCACTCTTACTACATCTGCTGTAGTTTCCCATCTGTCTGGTAACTCTTCACTGCCACCCAGTGCCTGTCTCACCTCCTCCCTAAACTCAATCTTGCAGTCTTCCTTTTTCAACTTCCACCATTTGATCTTTGGCTCTGCCCTCACTCTCTTCCTCTACTTGATCTCGAACGTCATCCTACAGACCACCATCCTATGCTGCTTAACTACACTTTCCTGTGCCACTACTTTGCAGTCTTCAATCTCCTTCAGATCAACTCTTCTGCATAGGATGTAATCTACCTGTGTGCATCTTCCTCCACTCTTGTACGTAACCCTATGTTCCTCCCTCTTCTTAAAATACGTATTCACCACAGCCATGTCCATCCTTTTGGCAAAATCCACTATCCTCTGACCTTCTTCATTCCTCTCCTTGACACCATACCTACCCATCACCTCCTCGTCTCCACTGTTCCCTTCACCAACATGCCCATTGAAATCCGCTCCAATCACCACTTTCTGTCCCTTAGGTACACTGTTCATCACTTCCTCCAACTCACTCCAAAAATCTTCTTTCTCATCCATTGCACACCCAACTTGCGCAGCATATGCACTAACAACATTCATCATCACATCTCCAATTTCCAGCTTCATAATCATTACTCTGCCTGACACTCTTTTCACCTCCAAAACACTCTTGACATACTGTTCCTTCAGAATAGCCCCTACTCCATTTCTCCTCCTATCCACACCATGATAGAACAATTCGAATCCACCTCCGATCCACCTGGTCTTACTCCACTTTCATTTAGTCTTTTGTATGCAAAATATATCAACTTTCCTTCTCTCCATCATATCTGCTAACTCTCTCCCCTTACCAGTCATACTGCCAAAATTCAAATTTCCTACCTTCAGTTCCACTCTCTTCAGCCTGACCGCCGTGGTGTTGCAAAGTACCAGACAAAGCTGCCTCACTTTAAGCTGTACAAATAACCCAATAACCTTAGATTTACCTTAGGTTAGATTTGAGCTAAGCAGCAAACCAATAGCCATTAAATGCTTGATGTCCTTCTAGCAGTGTGTGGCTGTAAAACTGATAGCAAACTGTTATCCTATTCATTAATCCTTAACACTGTGAATGACTGTAACATCTACATTTATTTTCCAACATGTAATTGTACAAAAATTTTGTAATTTGTTCACAGCATTTTTTTGTGCTGCTTGTTCCTTAATGTAATTCAGAACTTTGACATTCAAATGTTTATTAATATTTGATATTATTATGTCATCTTTGCTTTTATTTCTGATGTATTCCTTTGACTATTTTCAATTCCTTTGACTCTTTGTGAAGCTCTTTGAGCATTAGAGTGCTCTATAAACACAATAATAATGATAACAGTAATTGTTATTATTACACAGTGCCGTGAGCTATAGGGTTTGAATGTTAGCCTGGTTAGTGTCTCTGTGGAATTTGCATATATGGACGGAGTGTGCGTCACTTCAGATATTGTTTTAATAACTGGATATTAGAAGTGTGTCATTAATCTCACTCAATTACCAAAAATCTGTTTCTTCCTACATGTGTTGTTAAATGACATTTTTCCAGTTTAGGCTTACCGGGAGCTCCCCAAGTTTGGTAGGTTGCTTATTAAGTGAATAATCTTGCTTTAATGGATGTTCTGTATTTCATTTTAATGATTTGCTTTTAGAAATGCAGTATACACCTGGAAAAAGTTTCATCTCTATTTCTACTCTTATTGTTATTTACACAGTTCAAGCAAAGACTTCAAAGTTATTAAAAAAATGAATAAGAATTACCTGAAAAAATACACTTTTAATGTTTGGAAATGGGTACATGACATCTAGTCCACATCATGAGATATCAAAAGTAAATTTAAAATAAAAGTATATGTGTGCGGTGAGCCTACTGAGCGCAAAGGGAATCTCAAAAATAAAAATGAAAGTGTTTTTGAAAGTAAATAATAATTTGCTTAAACTTGCAGGTTAAGGTAACAAATGACATCTGAGCGCAGTCGTCATTTGGTTCTTGCATGGTTTGTTTATACTGGAAACCTTGAACTGTCACAATATCTGGAGAACATGGAGTTCTGTCACTGACAGTAAAATTGTGTAAAGAAAACTGTGTTTTACACTTGCAAAAGTGTGTCTATGTGAACTTTTCTGGTGTGAGAAAAACTAAAGGTTAATTGCAGAAAAACTGCAACTACATAAATAAACAAATCTTAAAAAAAGGCAAAAAACTAAAGTTACATATTAACTAAAAAAAAAACAAAAAATGAAATAAAAACTAAAAAATTAAAAACTATCAAAAAAACGAAAAACTAAAAGATATTGTAAAACTAGAAAGCCACCCGTTGCCAGGGATGTCTGTGCCCCTATACAGAGCGAGGCAAAGAACACAAAGGGTTGGCAGGAGATAAGAAATATTTAAGGCTGTGAGAAGACAGCAAATGGTCCTGGGTGTAAAGATGTAAATATTTTAGAATTTCTGAGTAGGTTTTAACTGGTCTCATTTCCATTTGTTTGTTTTATTCCATTTCTTTGTATTAATGGATGCAAATGAGAAAGCAAATTACTTGTGTAAACATGACTAAATAAAAATCTTGAACTTTGAGGTGAGAAGATGAAACACCTTGCTTGTTGGACTATTAAAGGTTGGCCTGGGATAAAACGAGTTCTTAACCTCTTGACCATAAGATGGCAGCACAAGGTCTCAGGCTGGAAAATGTTTTGTTGAGTAATAGCAGTGATTGTGTCTTGCTTCTGTTATTTTGGACGACCCTCTCTTAATACTTCTTTAGTATGCTTTATTTTTTTTAATAAAGCCAGTTATGCACCACTGCCTTCAGTTCATCATCATCTAAAAACTGACAATTTTAAGTGATCAAAACAAATGAAAATCAGGTGGTGGGAGGTCTGCACTGCAGGCAGGTCACTGAGAACTTTGTGTCATTATCTGAAGGATTTTCATGGAGTGGGATGTAATGTGAGGGCTCTTAATTTACCAAATGTAGGAATTCCCTCCAAGTGTCATTCTCTTTCATTTTCTTTGAGTGGTTGGCTTAATATCATTCTTTAACATCCTTTAACATCTTCTGTCTTCAAAAAATCATAAACATACTTTCTTATTTGACTTTTGTTCAGATTTATAAAGGCAAAGCCATCTTCTCAATTCAATAGCAACTCACATACTGACAGTAAAGGGCTGTACCAACATAGCAAGGGCTAAAATGTTACAAAGTGAGTGAGTTATCTCACAAAAATGACATGGAAACATTTAGAAGAAACCTTCCATATATAGGTGTTTATATCTGTAATTAGTTTAGACCGCAGAGATCTGTATTCACTTTGTCATTTAAGAGTATTTTTCTTTTGATCAGTGTCAAAAAATTAATTCCACTGTGATTCATGCTGTCTTGTGGGCCCACCGACTTCAGAAGGAATAGGAGCTGGGTATATTGTACATTGAAGACAGAGGCCTTGGCGACTTTGGAACCAAGACACATAAACTGATTCTTGGGTCATGGAATGTCACCTCTATTGGGGGGAAGGAGCTGGAATTGGTGGGTGAGGTGGAGAGCTACAAACTGAATATAGTGGGGCTCACATCCTCCTAATCACTTGGTTTTGAAAACAATCCCCTTGAAAGAGTTTGGACTCTCTTTTATTCAGGGGTTGCTCTAAGGGAAATATGATGGGTGGGAGTGGACTTCTTATTGAGTCCCTGATGCCATGTTGGAATTTGACCCGTAGAATGAGAGAGCTGCCTCTGTGTGGAGAGAAGGACTCTGAATGCCATATGTGCCTTCTTGGAGGTACTGGAGGGATCCTGGAAAGGGTCCCAACTGGAGCTTCCATAGTTCTGCTTGGAGACTTTAATGGCCACGTGGGTAAAATGATGGAGACACCTAGAGAAGAGTGTTTGGATGGAACAGCCTCCCTGATCTAAAGCTGAGTAGTGTTTTGTTATTGGACTTCTGTGCAGAAGTCCTCTTCTGGAGGAGTTGTCAACTTATCACCACCTGGTGTCAAATTGGGTCAGATGGTAGGGAAGGCATTTAGACAGACTTGAAAAGCCCAAGCAAGTAGTGAGGGTGGACTAGAAACATCTTGGGGAGGCCCCTGTCCAGAAGACTTTAAACTGCAACTTCTGAAATCTTTTATCATCCCAGGGGAATCTGAGGACATGTCTGCAAAAACCAGAGGTAAGGGATGCCATCAAGCTGAGAAAGGAGGTCTTCCGTGTATGGTTAGCACAAGTGACTCCCGAAGTACCAGAGAGGTACTGACAGGCCAAAAGGGCTGTGGCCTTGGTGGTCAGGGAAGTAAAAACCAGAGTGTGGGAGGAGTTCAGAGAGACCATGGAAAGCAACTATTGATTGGGCTCAAAGAGGTTCTGGCAAATCATTAGACGACTCAGAAATGGAAGGCAGGGATTCACCCAGTCTGTTCTCAGCAACATTGGACTGAGAGTGTTGTCTGGTGGGGAAGGAACACTTTGAGGAGCTCCTGAACCAGATGGACATAGCCTCTGTGGAGTAAGCAGAGCCGGAAGCTGATGGTGGATCAGCGCCCATTTACCTGAGGGAGGTCACTTCGGTAGTTTAGCAACTCTGCAATGGCAAGGCGCTAAGGGTGAATGAGATCCTCCCAGAAATACTGAAGGATCTGAACATTGTTTTATGTCAAGGTACTAGAAATTAGACTCCTCCCAGTCATGGAACCTCAGATCCAGGAGGAAGAATGTGGATTCCGTTCAGGCTGTAGAATGGTGGACCAGCTTTTTACCCTCATGAGGATTCTGGAGGGGACATGGGAGTACATTCAATCGGTCTACATGTGTTTTGTGGACTTACAGAAGGCATATGATAGTGTTCCTCGAGGGATGCTGTGTGGGGTGCTGAGCGAGTATGGGACTCCCATTGGCTATTTGGTTCCTGTATAATCACAGTGAGAGCTGTGTCTGCATACTCAGAAAAAACATCATCACCATTTATAGTTGGTGTGGGACTCCACCAGGGCTGTGCTTTGTTTCCTATCCTGTTCATGATTTTCATGGACAGGATATCAAGGTGCAGCCAGGTAGGAGAGAGAGAGTCCATTTCAGTGGCCTTAGAATTGTGTCACTACTTTTTGCAGATGATATGGTCGTGTTTGCTTCATTGGTCTGCAAAGACCAGCACGCATTGTGATGGTTTGCGAACGAGTGTGAAGTGACGGTAATGAGTAGCAGCACCTCCAAATCTGAGGCCATGGTCCTCAGTAGAAAGAACATGGACTGTCCTCTCTGAGTTGGAGATGAGTTACTGCCTCAAGTACCTTGGGGTTTTGTTCACGGGGATGGTGAGATCGAAAGATGAATTGGGGTAGTAAGCGCAGGTATGCAGTTGCTATACTGATCTGTAGTGGTGAAGAAAGAACTGAGTCACAATGCAAAGCTCTCAGTTTATCAGTTGATCTACATCCCTACCATAACCTATGGTCATGAACTTTGGGTAATAACCGAAAGAATAAGATTGTTGGTACAAGAGGCTGAAATGAGTTTTCTCCCCTGGGTGGCTGGGCTCTCCCTTAGAGACATGGTGAGAAACACAGACATCTGGGAGAGACTCAGAGTACAACTGCTGATCCTACATATCAAGAGGAGAAAACTGAGGTGGTGTAGGCATTTGATATGGATGCCTTCTGGACACCTCTCTTTGGAGGTTTTATGGGCATGACCAACTGGGAGGAGACCCTGAGGAAGATGCAGGGCTCATCAGGAGGATTATATCCCTCAGATGGTCTGGGAATGCCTTGGGATCTCACACCATGAGCTGGAAAGTGTGGCTTGGAAAAAGGACGTTTGGACCTCACTACTAAGACTGTTGCCCCTGTGATGTGGCTTTGGATAAGAGGTGGAAAATGAATGAAGGAGTTTAGCCAAGAATTAATTTTAGGTTGGTGAGAATGTGCATAAATTACAATTCTGTCTATGATTAGTCAACTGGAACTATCATAAAATATTTGTCGGGGAGGGTTCAAATCCCAAATCCTAAGTGCTACCTTTGTTCTTAACAAAATGGCATCTTTACAACATTCTTGCATTGCTGTCCTTGGATGTCATAAAATACTGAATTAGTGTGAAGGTGGGCACCTACCAGAATGACTTCAGATGGACAGGTTTATTGTCGACCAAGACCTTACCTCGGAGTGTTCTTCATGAGTGCAGCCCCTCAGTGCTGGATGAGGAATAACAGACATCTGAGGAGCGAAAATAGCAGAAAGAAATGCACAATAGTACTTTTTCAACATTATCTATTTTATTTAAAAATTTGGCACTGTATTGTCAGTACAGGTATTGTGCTTTCGTACAAAGCATGCTTTCATTTCATTGCCCGTGCACAGACATATTGAAGTTTAATAAAGGAAAATACTAAAATAAGAAAGAAAAAGAAAAAAGATCTACACACAGATGGAAGAGCCAGACCTTTACTTTCTGTGTTCACTTGATAAAAGGCATATATAATAAATTAAATATGAATAAATCAATAAAAAGTTTCTGTTTATTTACTATACAAACACACAGTGTAATTGTATATAAGGGAGCATCAATTCATAGTGTGGTCTGATATTTTAGTCAATGCTAAATACATCAGGCCAACAGGAATTCTTAATTCTCAGTTGGATTTGGGTGGCTATAAAATAAAAAATGAATAAAGTGATGCCATCTCATAATAGCTCTGTCTGGGACTATATGTAACCAGATATTTAACTTGTATGTTTGAATTCTTTCTGATTTGTACTATAATACTGTACCTGAGCTTAAATCTATTTTATAAAAAGAGCAAACAAAATTTGACTGTTAAGTATTCAAAACCAAGGCATTTCAGACAATGGGTAGAAAGACGTGCGCTGTTGCCATATTTTCTACCGCTTTGTCTCGTGTTTGGTCACAGTTTTCATAAAGGTTTAGCTTTTCTTACAGGTAATGCCAACATCCCCTTTAAATGTGTCCAACCTTTTATAAAAAAGAAAAGCAGTGAATAAGTCAGGCTGCACTCGATTAAGATGATCGAAACTGCAGCAAGTGTTTTGTCTCATGTCTTTAGCTGGAAATTGATTAAATTAAACACATTTTATTCTTCGTGTCATTAATGCCTGAGATCCCGCTACAAAATTGGGGCTCGCTGAAGGTTTAGGAAATCACACTGAAGAGAGGGCTAAGAAGGACGCACACAACTCTCCACATAGTCACGTAGAAAAAGGCGAGAGACACCACTGAATAGAAAGATCAGACCTTTTATTGTGACCTTTGACTTGTGTCATGTATTACTGTACCTATGAGATTCGTTATGTAACCTCTTAAGGAGAATTTCTAGGAATGCAGTGTGTGAATTTCAGCCGTTTAGTGAGTGAAAGTCAGCATTTCACTGTCATTTTAAAAGGGAGCAGCTTCACTGTGTAAATGAGAGCTGAGGCCAATTGTGGGTCTTATGACTCCCTGTGTCAGTAGCTGATCACGCGTATACATTTAGTTATACAGAGCCACAGACGATGAGGTCATACAATCTAAAGATGGATTGCCTAACAATTCTCTAGGAGTCACATGCTTTTGTTAAACTTTTAATTCAAGTATTTCTAAAAGTTTTTAGTAAAACTTTTCTTAATTCATGATGTTTTGATTAATTAAAAATACGACTTACATTTATGACACTTATTCGCTGTTATCTTACAAAATGCCCTGCAAAATATTATGCCCACTACACATTCTTTTTTTCTTACCAGACCAGAGTAAAATCTATAATTGCCTTCTATTTTTCAAATGTAAAGAAAATTAGCCATAAATTTTAAATGCCAATAAAAACACATCCACAAAGCACAATAGGTACAAATAAACATTGGACAGTGGAAGAGACACTTTGTTAGGAAAGCATTGCTTTTCAAGGAACATTGTAAAAAAGTTAGAAATCTGCATTTTCTTCACCAAATATACAAAACTTGCCAAAAAACGTACGTAAGAACAGAAGAAAACACAATTTTATTTACGATTTTTGGTGGCTTTATTGTGCTGGCCTATAATGCATCAACGGGATGCAGACAATGAAATATCGATAGCCGTTATCAGAGCATTGCGCACAGTACTATGTCATGTTGATTCACATACAGCTAAAGATCGGACCGTTAACAGACACTGTGGATGTGTTCCTAATAGCTAGCAGCTTGTTTTTTGTGTTTGACGCCACCTTGTGCAGCGACCTCTTTGTCACTATCATAACCGGCCCGTACACCCGGGCCCTCCACGTTTAGTGCTGCAGTGCAGAAAGCGCTCATAACCTGAGAGAGAAACACTACAAAAGATTTATATGACATAGCTCCCAGTTCATAGTTTAAAGCCCTTTGGGAAAGGCACGGGCCAAGGAAATAATCTGTATGATAAATATGATTTATATGTGTGGGATTTATAAATGTGTTCAAATGTATAAGTGTACATATTAAAAATAAATATATAAATCTAGAAACATGTTATTCCAATTCTAACACCCCCCCCCTTCACACATGCATATATATTTATTTATTAAGTATTAGTACACCTTATTAAGTATGCCTTTTTTCAATTCAATGATTTTTATAATTTATGCCATAGAGTCACTACCAATCATTTAGCCCTGTCCAAGCCCTAAAATTACATAAAGTAAACAGTAGGTGCAAACGATACATATATTATTTTAATTTATCATTAATTCTTTTACACAGATTACAACACATACAGGATCCAAATGTGACAAAGAAAGGACACCCCAAGGGACACTTCAAGTGCTGCCATCTCTACATAAAAGTTGTACCTTTGGCACTTCAGTCTGGAGGTTTGTGTGTCCCCCCCCCATGTTAGGACATAGGATGTTTACAGTGATCTCAGGGAGGCAACTGTCGCTAATCATCAGCCTGACTAAAAACTCACCGCACAGTGAGAAGGATTATTAACTAATCAAGAACATTCAAGACAGCTGTCAACACCCAGAGAGTGAGTTTCTCAGTAAATCTGCTCAAAGATCACACTGAATAATTTTTAGAGAGGTCGCAAAGAATCTAGAAACCACTGTCAAAGTGTAAATGTAGTGATAAATATATATATATATATATATATATACTGTATATATATATATATATATATATATACATATATGGCAATCAGGCTTAAGCTTGCAAATTGGTATTTAAATAAACTAGAAGACTTCTGGAAAAATATCATCTGGACAGACAACAAAAAAACAATGTGCAGCAGCAAAAACCTAATTCAGCAGATCGCCACAACTGTCAGTTACAGTGGAGGACGGGTGATGGTTTGGTTGGTTTGCACTCACGAGACGTGCATGCCACACAGTCATTAGCTCCACATTGAACTCCTTTTTAAATGAGAATATTTTTCTTCAGACAGCTAAAGATTCCCCGAAGCTGGATGATGACACAAGATGATCATCCTAAACGCACCAGCTAATCTACAGCTGAATGGATGAAAAGCAAATCAAGATTTAAGAACAACAAAACAACAGTCCTGGTGAGTTATACCCTCAATCTTGAATTTGTAGATTTTGGGGAGGGTAAAATTCCTGCAGGCTACTCAATTATGCGGTATAATTAACTTCTTTGCATATGTCCTCCACAAAGTTTATTATTAAACAGATGATGATAAAATAAATATGTTGTATTTGCCAGCTAAGGTTCAGATTTAATTCTAGGAGTACATGATGGTTAATTATTGACTAATATAGAAAATCATTGAAGTAAAAGATACTTCTTCACATGACTAGTGCAAATGTTGTATACAATAGTATTCTCTTTATAATTCAGCACTTTAGCATACATCATATCATATCAGTAACTTTTCATTGTAAATGCCAACTATGACTATTTATTCCCATAGGTAAAGTGCTATATAATACTGTAAAGTACTTTGAAATGGCATTTACTGAAAAGGAGATATATCAGTGCCATAAAGTATTGTATCATTCGCAAATATTTGCTGAAATACTAGTGAGGCATAACATAAAAGGTAATATTTTATTAATGAAAGTGTACAAATAGATTTATTAAGATGTTTCACACTTACAATGTCAAATTCAAAACTGTACTTTGGTTTAAGTTTAGTTATTAGTATAAAATAATTCAACATACAAGCCTGTTATAGTATAATGACATGTCAGCAGATACAGCATGTGTTGCTGTTGTGTTTTGGTCAGTCATGGTGGGACCAAAGGGTGCTCCCTCTTTTATTATGATATGTGTATTTACTGTAGTTGCCCTTCTCTTAGGACTATAAAATGGGGGCAACAATAATGGGGTTAACATTTGAGGTGGTCATGGTTCAGTGTTGGAACTTCTCCCAGCAGATAAGAGCTTCGCTAACTGTTCAGGTGAGCAGACCTAAGAATCTCCAGCCGGGGAAGTCAAACTCTTAGCAGCAGAGAATGTGTGTGTAGCCTGCAGTGCCCACAGTACCACCTGTAGGTGTAAGCATTGGTATTGAAGGAAGGAGAAGGCTTAGGCATGAAAAAGAATAGGAAGAATGGAACTATGATGATGTTCAATACTTTGTATTATGCCTAGGCTTAAGAATGTAAAGCTTCATGTCGAGTTAGATCAAGTGACCCTTACCCTAAACCTAACCTCAATTGTAAATTAAAAAAATGCAAGAAAAAAACTGAAGCTGAAAAGAGTTTAACGTTTCTTATGAAGCAAAAAGTAATACTTGTTACTTGACATGAAAATTAATGAAGTACACAGAGTTAGATGGATGTAGGAAGGAGGAAAGCATAATTTAGAAGAGTGATGGCAACAGAAAGTAAAACAAGCACATAAAAATAAAATTTCAGGCCCACTGGCCCTGCAGTTCTTTTTTTTTTATTATTATTAGGTTAAGACATATCTTTTAAGAAAGTAAAGTAATTTTCACGTCAGGAAATGTAAGACCCATTAATGATCATAAAAAAGTCGCAAGACAGAAAGTTTCAGTTGCAAAGGCAGAATAAAATACCCAGTGTGTATCAGGTGACCAGAACTCCCCAAAATTATGTGTTTAAGGTGTCTTAGTGTCACAGCTATTTATGAAAAGACAAACTTCCCCAAAAACTTGAAATGTCCCTGTTCTCTACACAAGGCAAAAATCCATCCATCCATTATCCAACCTATATATCCTAAATACAGGGTCACGGGGGTCTGCTGGAGCCAATCCCAGCCAACACAGGGCACAAGGCAGGAAACAAACCCCGGGCAGGGCGCCAGCCCACTGCAGGGCACACACCAGGGACAATTTAGAATCACCAATGCACCCAACCTGCATGTCTTTGGACTGTGGGAGGAAACTGGAGTACCCGGAGGAAACCCACGCAGACACGGGGAGAACATGCAAACTCCACGCAGAGAGGACCCGGGAAGCGAACCCGGGTCTCCTAACTGCAAGGCAGCAGCGCTACCCACTGTGCCACCATGCCGCCCCAAGGCAAAAATGGTCAATGAAAATGGCAGACCATCAATCAGCATGAGAAACTACATTTAGAAGAGGTCGGCATCACTAAAATAGTTACGCCGCCTTAAAATGACTTCTCAATTTCTTTATGAAGGTTAAGTGAAGAAAAGCTGCAAATCAATTTTTGTAAAGGTACACGGATGAAAAGCTCGTATTAATGATCATATTAAAGTCAACACTGAATATGGGGTCCGATATGATGGAGACAGTAGAACTGTCAATTTCTACTGAATCTGAATTTGAACAGGAATACTCCTTAATGAATAACTAGGATTAATAAAACAACAGTAAACAATATTGATACATTCATGTGCTTTGGAATGCAGGAGCTGCACAATGAGACATTTCACATGAATACTCTCCAAAGTGGTAGATCTCAGTGGGGCAATTTGGAAACCTTTTTCTTATTCAAATTCTCAGAGTGATCTGCTTTGTAATGAGCAAAGAAGAAGTTAATGGAACAACCAGACACTTTATTTGATTAGTGTACTGACAAAATCACATAGGACAGAAGATTATATTCTGTTTTTGCTTTGTTTTTAAAGGATAAGTTTGGTATTTTTCAAGTCAAAGATATTTCTTCACAAAGATGGTATAAATACATTTGCCACATGAAATTGTGTTCCAAAGTATAGCATTTTCTATACATTTTTACAAACCTCTCGCCCCACATGACTTTTACATTGGAGTTAATGGGGCACAGCTATAGCCAAAATAGCCTTTAAGCTTACTGAATATGTCCATTTTTCAAGCAAAGACAGTTGTCGAGTATTGATTTATGTCCTGCAATTACACATACTTTGTAAAATAGTTTATACATGTAATTTTTGAACAAACAAAAACGAGTATTATGACATTCAGCCATTTCAAAAGAAGACCAGCGGTGTGTGATAGCTCAGCACTTAGTCTTCCTGTCCAACTACCTTTCACCCCCATCACAATTTTCACCATTTAATCAGGATGGGTGGTTTCCTCTCAAGAGACCAAATCACAGGAAACTTTTCATCACACATGATTGTGCTGTCCCTACATTGATGGATTGAAGGCCAGAGGTCTACATGACCATCATCGTCTAATTCTTCCATGTGAAGCCTGAAAACCATAAGGACTGATTGAGATCATTTATGTTAGATAGAATGCTTAAAGGGGACTGGGTGGTCTTGTGGCCTTGGAACTCCTGCAGATTTTATTTTTTTCTCCAGCCATCTGGAGTTTTTTTTTTTTTGTTTTGTTTGTTTTTTCTGTCCTCCAGGACCTTACTTTTATTCTATATTAATTAGTATTGCCTAATTTTATTTTTATATTTTTTCTTTTTTTTTCTTCATCCTGTATAGCAGTTTAAGCTACATAATTTGTATGAAAACGTGCTATATAAATAAATGTTCTGTATTGATGTGAGAAATTACACAAGCAAATAGAAAAGGTTTTCTTACCTCAAGAAAAATATTGCCAGTAATATGGGATAAAATGATTATTTCCAGATCTCTTTCATTGTCACAAACATGCATCTGAAACACAGAAGGTATGTTTTATCAATCTGAAAGGGGATGTATTCAATAAGTTTTAGACTTTTATTTTCCGGTGCTTTTATGCCCCATTGCCTCTACTGTAAGATATTTTTTGAAATTTATAGTTCATGCTGGACTTTGGAACAAATGCAGATATACCATGTTTGTGAAGAAATAACTTTGAGATGAAAAATACTGAACTTCCTTTAAGTTGTGGAGACTTGAATTCATGCAATTTTAGTTTCAGCACTGTTCTCTGGTATCAACTGTACTGCTTAAAGGGAATCGAGAAACTGAATAATGTTTAATAGCATTGACTTGAACAGAAGCACAATGCAACAAATGTAGGAGCAAATGAATAGACAAGGGGAAATGCCAATGAAGTATGGCCTGGTGATGTGAAACATGTTCATTATAAGTTAGTTGGTGTGTAGATATAATCAACAGGCCAGAAATGATGTACACTCTAATAAAAATAATAATAATACATTTTATTTATTTATTTATAGGCGCCTCTCTAAACACTCAAGGTCACCAAACAATAGATAAAACACACATTATAAACAAAACTGAAAAGCAAAAATTAAAATCAGACAGAGCAATTGTAGTCAAAGAGAAAAAGCAGTCTTAAACAAATGAGTTTTAAGTTTATATATGAAAAGTGAAAATGATTCAGTATTTCTAAGCTCAGATGGTAGTGAGTTCCAGAGCTGGGGAGCAGAGCAACTGAATGCTGTGCTCCCCATGGTGGCAAGACGGACGAAGGGGACAGTCAAGTGGATGGAGGAAGAGGATCTAAGGGTACAGGAGGGAATGGCAACATGGAGGAGGTCAGACAGATATGGAGGGGCAAGGTTGTGGATAGCCTTAAAATTTAACAGAAGAATTTTGAATTGAATGCGGAACTTAACTGGAAGCCATTGAAGCTGCAGCAAGACGGGAGTGATATGGTGAATAGAGGGGGTTCTAGTAATGATGTGGGCAGCTGAATTCAGGACCAGTTGAAGCTTATAAAGAGATTTGGGAGAAAGACCAAAGAAAAGGGAATTGCAATAATCCAGATGAGAAGTGACAAGGCTATGAACAAGGATAGCAGTGGTGTGGGGAGTGAGGGAGAGGCGAATACGATTAATTTTACGCAAGTGGAAATATGCAGACCGGGAGATGTTATTGATATGGGACTGAAAAGATAAAGTACTGACTCTTAACCTGTGGGGAAGGGGAGACAGAGGAATTATCAATAAGTAAGGAAAAATGATCAGTTTTGGATAATGTTAATTTTGTACCAATGAGGAGAGCCTCAGTTTTGTCACTATTTAATTTAAGAAAATTTGAAGAAAACCAGGATTTGATTTTTGCTATGCAATCAATAAGTGAGGAGGGTGGAAATGAAGCAGTAGGTCTGCAAGTGAGATAGAGCTGGGTGTCATCAGCATGACAGTGGAAGCTAATGTTATATTTACGAAAGATATTGCCAAGGGGAAGGAGGTAAATAATGAAAAGGAGGGGCCCCAGGACAGAGCACTGGGGCACACCTGAAGTAACAGCGGTGGGTTGGGATGTGTAAGTTTTAAGCTGAACAAAATGAGTGCAGTCTGAGAGGTAGGTTCTGAACCAATCTAGTGGAGTGTGGGTAATGCCAATCGAAGATAATCAATTGAGAAGAGTAGTGTGACAAATAGTGTCAAAGGCTGCACTCAGTGTGATCACTGCAATATGAAGAGCCATCTTATCAAATTAGAACCAATATCATTCATTCACCCTGAGATACTTGCCGAATGGCTCCTACCTGTTTCTTCATCAGAACGAGAGGTTTGCGATGGCTGTATGACTTGTTTTCTCTTTACCTCAACTGCACTGACTTTACAAAACATCAGTCATTTTTAAATAGAGATGGAATCAGAAGATGTGTCATAAAAAATAACTAGCCAAAGTCAAAACCAATGACACAAGATTTAGTAGCACTGCTTGGGTAGTGAGGGAAAAAACGAGAATTGCAGTGAGAATGCCAAAGCCAAAACATTAAGTAGAAATGTTAACTGAGGGGCAGAATAGAGATAAAAAACATGATTTTTTTAACTGTTTAAACAAAAACATCAGGTTTTAGGTTATATCAACAAACTGGATGATAAATGCTCCATGCTGCCAGTTTATGAGTGATCACCCTGACGATGTCAATTTCAGGAGAAATCGCCCAGCAAGTCACGAACACATCCCTAATGATGGATGCTCAAGACAGCAGTGCCTATAATGAACACAAGAAAGCGGCATGGGAGAATGCATTTACTTATAAGAACTATTAAAATATATAAATTGTGCATTCCTTCACCCAAAA
Source organism: Polypterus bichir lapradei (assembly GCA_026402145.1). Classification (NCBI taxonomy): domain Eukaryota; kingdom Metazoa; phylum Chordata; class Cladistia; order Polypteriformes; family Polypteridae; genus Polypterus; species Polypterus bichir. The sequence continues at coordinate 128,581,648 of JANRMT010028174.1, forward strand.
AGTGAAGTTTCAATTGTCTTTAGAAGCCAAAAAGAAATTGTAAAAAATTAAGAAATAAACTCCAGACCATAACATTAATACTTTTAAATGTCTTCCATGTACTTGAAATTAAGCACACGTTAGCTAGCCATGCATTAACTGAAGATGAAATCAGCCTCCCAGAAACTGATTAAAACAGATCACAATGTACCTTGCTTGCTATGTGCCATTTAGTTTTCTTCTTCCATCACAGCCTGTGTGCAGACCTCTCGTCAAAGACCTACTGTATTTTCAGAGGGAAGGCTTCATATGAACAGACAAAGCAGCAATCTACACTTTACTCCTACGGGAGGCACAAAGAGTTAAAATGCAGGCTTTAATCCACCTCGTATCAGTCTTGCTGTGTTTTTTGTGCTGCTGGCCTCGCTCTTCAGAATGCCTCGTGCCTCCCAGTACCCTGTCTGGTGGATGGCTGTTATTCTGTATTAATTTTTGTGCTGATTCTTATGGCCATTTTACAGAAATTACTTTTGACACAGCTTTTTCTCAGCCACTCTCTTTGCCAGGTGGTAGGGCTGGGATATTTACAGTCCTTCAGCAGTATCACAAAGTTATTTCTAAAACAGTGCAGTGTTTTGCTAAACCATTTGATCGGGAGGATTACTTGGTGCTCTGCACTAACTGCATGTCTGAAAATCCACAGAATCCTTTCTTGCATTACTTTTTAGTTAGGAATGCTGTTTTAAATAAGTTACAAACTTTTTGTTTCTTTCCTGAAGCCAATACTATTTTGTGTTTTTGGTGATGCAATGCAGTGACTTCTCATTAGTGATTTTGGAGATTTTTTACCTGTAACTCATTATGGCAATGGTTTAAAGTTCACTTCTTAGTATTTGAGTTTGCGGATAAAACAAAACTTTGTGTCCTTTATTAGCATTTATGGTTTGATTCTTCAGTATTTAGACTTTAGCTTACTGGAATAACGACTGCAACTTTTTGGGAGCTTTTTTGGGTTTTGGTGAAAGATCAAATGGACTTTTTCAGAAGGCTTTCTTCAAACAGGCCTTTCCTTATGTTTGGAATAACAATTGTATGGTTATTTCTTCAGATTGATCAGGTGTTCTTATTTTTTTCACAAATAGGCCCATTTTGCCTATTTTGCCACATTTGTTTAGAGCTCATTGTTCTCCGAATTCTCCTTGAAAGTTACATTTATATAGCACTTTCTAACCTTCTCAAACCACTTTACATACAGTAGACAGTGGGGAAACACTGCCACCACCAATGTGTAGTATCCACCTTGACGATGCGAGGACAGCCATATTTGGACCTATACACTCATCAGACATTAGCTATTCGGTGGTAGTAGAGGCAGGGGTTGATTCGGGGGCCAAAATGATCAAGATCAAGGTTGGCAATTAGTCAAGGGTATCAGTGTACACCCTACTCTTTTCAAAAGATGCCCAGGAAGCTTTTATGACCACAGAGAATGAGGACCTCATCTGAAGGACGGTGCCAATTTTTAAGTCACAGCCATAGAGTAAACTCCCTGAGATGGCCTCACCAAAACCTCTTCCTGAAGTAACTCGAGCTTTCCTTATTGGTTTTCATCGAAGTACTGGCTGGACCCAAACATGCTTCGCTTCAGGAGGGTTACCTGTTCTGAAGTGCAGGTGGTATGGCTATGCCTGCTGGTCAGGAGTATCCTAAAGAGTTGGGTCACAGTGCATGTCATGCCCTGCATGGTGGGTCAAGTCTGAACTTCTAGTGCAGCTCTTTGCTACTGCCATTTGCTATGCAAAAACTGGTGATGCTCATTTGTTGTGCTGTTTTTTTCCCTAGCAGAAAATGTCACCCATGATGCTTTATGGTCATCTGGGTTGTTCTGCTTTAAGCCTGAAGTCACAGCTTGTAGTACGTATAGGAGTGACTGTGTGGGAAGTAGGAGCACACTGAACCTGAAATACGCCTCAGCCATGAGAAAAAAAAATCCATACTTGTACTATGAAGGGGGATTAGCTTTTGGCACTGAGCAAGGTTTAAAGGAAGAACTAAAGACTGTGGCAGCATCTACTGGTGTTTGAACCATTTTTTGCCAGTATTCCATTTTATTTTTTAAAACATTATTATTTAAAATACATTATATTTTGCTCTTTTATATATGTTTTGCATTAGGTGCACCAATATATTCAAAGAGGCTTTGCAACAGGTCTGTTAAATTAATATTGGACAGAAGCGGTTCCAAATGGACTTTTTTAATTTAATGGAGTGGTAGTCAGTTAACGTAGATTCCCAAGGATTGTTAGAAGTCAGATAAAGGTTAGAGCATATTCAAAAAATCAAAAAAACGAATCACTAAAATCTAAATTGTAAGCCAAAACAAACCAATGCCTAACAAAACCATAATTAATTCTTTTCTTTTTTAAAGAGCTACTGGACATATGCTTTGAGATATTCCATATTTCAGACGTCCCCTTGATTTTACCAGATTTTTTTATGCAGCGATGTGATGTCTTCATGCACCACACACGTTACCAGCAACGGGCACACATGGTGATGACGTGTTAAACCATACACAAAATGACAGCAGCCACGTTAAAAGAGCAAACAAAATGGCGTCTCAATGATATCACAAAAGTAAATTAAACAACACAAATAACTAGATAAAAATTTCAAAAACTGAACAAAACGAACATGCACAAACATTAATGCATTCCTGGCGGTCTCTGTCTTTGCCGTCTGCGACATGAGATCAATGATTTTATTTGAACTTCAGCCTTGTTTGTTTGACTCATCTTAACTTGGTCTCAAAGGGATGGCTCTCTGACGTCTACTAACAATTTTGACTAGGTTAAATTATTTCTTTGCCATTTTGATTTAAGGTAATAAAAGTATTTTTCACCTTTGTAAATATGTTAAGAATTGGGTAAAGAATTCTGCCACTCAAAGACCATCACAGCTCGGTCAAACCTTTTTGCTACTTCTGAATGCTGGTTTGCTACTATGTCCTAGAAATAGCCAGCAGCCACAATGAGAATACGCTTCTTGCTAGTAAGGTAAACTCTACCTGAGGAGTGCCAGACTCCGGGCCATTGGACCTTTTTAAAGTAATTTGCTTTATCAATATTTAAAACACTTTACATTCACCCCAAAGTGATGAGTAATTTTGTTGTTTTCTTAGTTTATAGATTGTATCCATATATAAATGGAAACTGGACACTTGTAATGATCTAACAAGAAAAAGTGAAAACAATGAGACAGGCCACGATGCCATAAAGGACTTCAGTGTTTTAGCATGATGTTAAATGAAGAAGATGCAGCTCAACACAGGCAGCTTCTGCCACTCCATTCACGTTTTAAAGCTGCACAGATGTCAGACTTACCACTCTGTGGCTTAATTGACTGTTGCCTCCACCCTACCTGACCACATTTGCATTTGCCTTCTGTTAAATATGAACGCAGTCCACTTCTGACCAACCTTGGCTGTAGTTGGTATGATCCGTCACCAGCATGTGTAATGTGATGAAGTGCCATCCAATCGCAACACACATTAATGCAGGTGTAAATGGTCGCACTTTGCATTAGCCAAAAATTCTCGTCAATGTCCAGACTGCCAATCTCACTTTACTTTATGTCCTGTACTTTTTTTCCTCTCAATGCTAGTTTTAGTCAATGGCTGCTGGTAGCTTCCCTTTCCCACTGCATAATCCAAGTAAAGTTGAAAAAGAGGGAAAGCAATTTCAAGAGAGACAGAACGTGGAATATAAGATTGTGATGAGCAGAGAGGTACCTGTGTCTTGCGTCTACATCTCGTTTGTAAAGAAAATGTAGTGGTGCTTGTTTGTTGATATATACTGACCTGTGTTGGGTACATAAAGTGTTTTTTTTTTTCCTTTTGAATTGAAAATGGGACCCTTGACCAATGAATGAAGGGAAGAGGTTGGTCTTCATCTGAAAACCTCAATCCAATGTGAACATGTTTCCTCTGCGTACAATGCTCTGTTTTTCCAGAAGCATTTATTTGACAAATTTTTGTAAAAATGCATACATTGTGAACATACGCTTGGATAATTGAATGTGTGGATTATGTGACACAACTAATGTGAGATTTTTTTCATGGATGTTTATGTATTGTATGCCACCAGATGGTGTGTTATTTCTGGTTTCCATGAAAACATCCATCCATCCATTATCCAACCTGCTATATCCTAACTACAGGGTCATGGGGGTCTGCTGGAGCCAATCCCAGCCAACACAGGGCGCAAGGCAGGAAACAAACCCTGGGCAGGGCGCCAGCCCACCGCAGTCCATGAAAACATGAGATTAAATATTCTCTCCGCCAAAAATAAAAAAAAAAATATTTTTAGGTGGAGTATCCTTTAAAGCAGAAAATAAAACTAACAAATTCCTGAAAGGATTGTGGAGCTAAGTAATCCATTAAGTTATGTTTAGATTTGCTAAAATATTTTTGAGAACTTTACATTTAGGCTATCGCATGTTCACCTTAGTTCTGTATTATCATTAAAATCAGCTATATACTTGTAATATGTTATAGTTAAAATGCATGTAATACACGAATGGTAACACTGAATGGTTAAAACTGAAACTGGCACCACTACCACTATATAGCATCTGGCATGAATACCACTAGAAGTCTTGCACATTTTCAGGAGACATCTGTTGTACAACACACACATTTAGTCAGTTCCAGATTAACAAACACATCAGAGGAGTGACAGTCAACCTTACTTATAGCAATTTATGTGTTTTTGGCTTCTGTACCAAGTTTTCCATTCATCTGTCTGTTTTATAAATTCATTTAATTCATTTGAGGCTTGTGGAGTGCCAGAGCCTGTTCTATCGTCATCAGGTGCAAGGCAGCCTTGGATTGAATGCAAGTCCATGTATGACAAACACATCTGCGTTCACTCAAACAGAACAGTTTGAGTCATCACGTAACTTCTCATACGTGTGTTCTACAAATAGGTGTGTAGGCCAGAGTACACAGTGAAAACGACACAAAGAGAATGTGTTATCTTGTCATCCAAGAACCAGTGAATGAGTAGTGCTAAACACTACACTACTGTGTCATGAAATTCTGAAAATGTAAATCGCATCTTAATCATGATCTATGATTTCTGGAACATTCCTCCAATTATAGAATTGATAGGAAGGCGTTAATCAATTCTTTAAATTTATGTGTGGGAGACAATGGCATCAAATGCTACATGATGTATAATTGTTCAGTGTTAAATTTTTTAAACACAATACTACACATCTCAGTTTTCACTGCTTCAGCTGTGTGGGTTTTATTACCACATCAGCTCAAGAAAACCTGCATTGGAAACTGAAGAATCAATATTTGGGATTACATTTTCACGAAAATGGATGCCCTTATGTTTTGTATGAGACAAATTAAATTAAAAATCAGCCCAGTGTACTGAGCTTTTATGTATTGATAAAATATATATTCCTATTTGTATTGATTTTTATTTCTGCATTCTCAAAAAAATTCTTTTGTCACCTTTGATAAAATAAGCAACCATCCACCTAAACATATTACATTTTAGCTGTACCACTTTCATGTGTAACTTTCAGTATTTTGATAAAGAGGATCTATTTTTGGAAGATTTGCACCAATCTTTTTTCTTCTGACTGTGTCCTTAGTCATTTGAAAATTAATAAAATGCATTATTATTTTAACTGTCCTCCATCACTCAGCCAGTTTGTTGATCTAACCCACAGCAAGGAAAATGGTGAAGTCTTAGTAGCCTGATGTTGACTGTCTTTACAGCAGGGAGAATGGCAATGATGTGCTATAAGATTTAAGAGACTTCCAAATGGATGGATGAAGAAATGATACATTCTATCACAAAATGTGACAAAAACCTGTTCTGCTATTCATTATTATTATTTCTGTACTAAGAAAACCACCATAGAAAAAGGGTGGAAGGATGGAATTAAATATTACAATTTTGTTAATAATTGACTTGCTTGAAAATCTTATTAGGAATCTGCTGTGAATTTGAGGTTACAGTATGTGTGAGTCTGCGCTCTTGTTTTAAAATTCAAATCTATCTTGAGTTGTATTTTCCCATAAATCTCTTAATGGTGCCATCCCAAATAATAATCTGAAAGAAGACCAACAGCCGTAGGATCTGAAAGCCTTGAATGAAGCTGTTCCTAAGAAAACCAGAAACCACAAACTTCATTCCCCTTTAACCTCATTTGATTATCACACATCAACACAAAATAAAATAAAAAGTAAACATAATTCTAAGGAAAAAGCAAACGCTGAGCATGATTTGAATATGTACACCGTCGGCACCACTGAAGGCCTGTGGGGGTCTTCCTCCCCAACACAAATTCTTAAAAATATATTTCTATACTGTTTATGTGTATACATTATAAATGCCTATATTTCATATGCTAACACATTGCATAATGAAAATGAGCTAAATAAAAATTACCATTTGACAAAAAATGTAAACATAAAAGGGAGGTGAGGTCTTGGGAAGTCTTATTTAGCTCAACTCTTCTAATGGTGAGGTCAGTGGTCTAATAGCTAACATTTTGTTTGCTGCAGAGGTTGCTTACAGAGTGTGGTTTCATCATTACCTGGCACAATTATGCATCTCTGGGTTGATTCAAGACCTGTTAACACATGCCTAGTGCCAGTTAGAAAACATTGTTTTCCCCGGGTTTTGATGTGTTTCTATTTAAGAACTCTTGTTTCCTGTTCAAGCCTCTAAATACAATTGGTGCATTAATATTTTACTCTCTGTTTTAGACCTTTGCCTGTCCCCAAATATTCTGTTTTCTCAATACTTAGTACCTTTATCTTTGTCTCACAATTTTTTGCCAAATGCCCTGCAGTGAAATCATTGAGTTTCTATGCCTATGTATTTTTTTGATTTTTTAATTTTTATTTCATGATATTGTGTTTTGCTGAACAGTATATTCAGTGCAGTTTATTGGCTTTTTAGTATGCTGTCTTACGTATGTTTGGCAGACACAGCCTCTGCTTGCCTTTGGGCTTGTTGAGTACCAGTGTTACATTGTGCAGAATGAACTTCATCTGTTTGTTCTAATGTGTTGTGCATATACTTCTAGGCATATTTGTTTAATATTGAAAATACTGGAGGGTTTATGTTAATGTTAATTTTAATTACACATCACCTTTTCACCTCATGAAAACCCAACACATTTCTGTTAAATTTGTTATGGTGCCAATCCTGGATGCATATTTTAGGAGGCTACACCATTCCATGGCAATTTTCACTTCAATTGTTTTGTCCCGGGTCTCTGTCAGCCTTCCATGGGAAGAATTGTGAAAAATTAAACTATAGTTATGTATTATTATTGTTATTGTAGTCTCACAATTACGTTGACATTTTTTCATCTTGCCTGAAGAAGGGGCCTGAGTTGCCTCGAAAGCTTGTATATTGTAATATTTTTAGTTAGTCATTTCATTATTAAGGAAGCAATACTCTAAGTGTACAAAAATGGCAATGCTTTAAGGCATTGGTCTAAAAAAGTAAAAAGAAATTCTGGAAAATTACTGGAATATAAAGATCAGTATTTGACAGGATATACAGAGTTTAAGAGTCGAGTACCTTAACATGACATAATCCTCTGAAAGATCTACGTAGATGAACACTGTAATGAACTTCTTTCTAGCTCAATATCAAAGGTGTCACACTCAATGATGAAAATTACAGGATTTTTTGTGCATTCTGCTCACTCCAATCCTAAAGCGGGGCACATCAACTTGATTGGTAACTCTAAAAAGGTTGGTTTGTGACTGTGCCCTGCAATGGACTGATGCCACATCCAATACCAGCTGCTGATGCTGGCGAAAGTAAGCCAGCTCCATGTGACAGTCACTTGGATCAAGTGAGTTCACAAAATGGGTGGCTGGATGATCATCTTCAGCCTGGGTCACAGCTGTTAGGTGCCATGACTTCAATGACAAGAGAGTGTCACACAATAGAGCAATCGCTGACTTGTTGTACGAATGGTAGTATGTGCGCTACAGGTTAGAAAATTAATGCCTGAAACATTTTTGCACTTTACATTGCTGTACATGTTAATGTATTGTTTTATGTAGGAGTTTGCACACTCCAAGTTTTAGAACATTAGATTGACATTAGATGAAGACGCCCCATTAAGGCCAGCAAGCTGCCCTATCTGATTTGTCTTATACATGCATTATGGGCAAATACAATTACAAATTTACTGAAGGTGTAATATCCCCTCCAAACAATGGCTAATTTTAGTATTTCTAACATTTCATCTACATGTTGTTAGATGTGTTTTGTTTTTGTTACAAAAGAAGACTGCGTTCCTGTGGGCATCACTTGAGTCGAAAATATGACTTAAGGCTGGACACTTGTGCAAAACAGTTAGTACATAATAGAAGAAAAGACCATTCAAGTCCATGTGTTTACGTACGGATTAATTTTAAAGAGTTCTTGGAATGATGAGAGAGCTATTTATACAAATGTTCAAATTGAAGGCAATTCCTGGTCCTTAGAAACTGGTAAATCTACCTGCTATACTTCTAAAAATCAAACATTCAGTATATACAATACATATCTGAATATCAAATTTAGGGCCACTCCGTAGGAAAAATAGAATAACAAAAATATAAGAAATATACAAAAGAAATTCTACTTTTATTAAACGCTTAGTATTATATATTATCAAATATATTTATATTATTTATTTTAATTTGGTATTTTTGTTCCAAAATCAAACGGCACAACTTGTGATGGCAGCAGGTTTCTGCCTCCTGAGAAAGCTTTTTAAATTATTTTTAAGTTATATGCATTTGAAACAATGGCCCTCAAATTACTACCATAATGCGTTGTCAGAAAAGAAAGTTAAAAAAAATGGCAACCCTAAAGTTTGTGGGTATGTGACACTGATGAAAGAAAAGAAGTAAGTCCTCTCATAAGAGAACAGCAACAAATGATGCGATCGGGATGCCTAATGACACACTCGGTTCACACGGAATGAAACATTAAAAATACGTTTATTCAGCCAAAAGAACAACTCAGAAGTGTTTCCAAATTTAGCAGGTATTTGTCAATGCTGTTCTCAATGAACTGAACCACTGGAAAGCTTTTGGACAGTGCAGTGTTGTTTTGTTTCTTCACATAAAAAAAAAATCTCTTTTGTGTTTTCTAGATGGGAGTACAAATACAATCCAAAAAATGCAATCCTGACAGAAGCATCTTATTGTCTGACCTTACCGTTATGTTTCTTTGTATATTTTTAGTCAAACATTTCTGTTTTTAAAATATGCCACAATACTTTTTTGCAACTGAATGTTCATGTACTCCAAATTAGAATATATATTTTTTTTATCCATGGTGAAACCATGAAACTTGATCAAAAAAATGACAGATACAGTATATTCCTGTATGTACGAATTGTGTTGTGTTTTTGAACTAACTACTTATCATTTTATGTTATTTTGTAACCTCACTTCACTTTCATTTATTTGAGGGTCTTAGTAGAAACATGTTGGAGAAGTCAGACCAGGCCATACACTCCTCAGCTACATCTTTCAGGTTTTCCTGGGAAATTCACAGATGTCTGGAAGCTATTTGGGAGATGCAGTATAATCCGTCCAGCGGATTGGCTTTTTCTCTGAGTTTCTCACCCTGTTATGGAGAGTGAGCCTAGAAACCCTAGGTAATACAACATCATTACAGCTGCCACTTGCAATCTCATTCTTTCAGTCATTGTCCAGTACTTGTGACTATAGATGAGGATGGAGATGGGGATGTAGACCGACTTTTAAATTAAAAACTTTGCTCAAGTACTAGGCTTCCTCTTGACTACCGTGGCCCAGTCAATAAAACAACACTAATTCTTTGGTCAATCCCACAATCAACTCCATCATCAATTATGACTGAGATCCTGAGGTACTTGGACTCCATTTTGGGTAACTGTCCTCTCCCTACCTGAAGAGAAGAAGACAGTTCTTTCCATAAGAGGATCATAACCTAATATTTAGAACTTTTGGTTCATATCCCAACCTTCTCATATTGAATTGTGAACCAGTCCAGTGCCCCCTGGAGATCACAACCTGATGACATTATTTGCAAATAGCAGAGATGCAACTCTTAGGTTTTCACAATGGGTAACTCTCCATTCAGGGACTTCCCCATGACATCCGATTCGATATCCTATTCATGGAATTGCTTATAAATGGACTGATAAATGGAGGTGACTAAGAAGAAATTGAAATGAATTAATAGAACTAAATGTTTTGTTGTAGGAAAAAAAGCTGCAAATAATGACATTGAAGAAATTGTTATGGAGCAGGATAATTAAACTGTGACAATCCACCAGTGTTGTCAGGAACTTGGCGGTAAGTTTTAACTGCACTCTTTTATAGGACTGTGGATGATGAAACATCATTCTTTCATGCGATCAGATTTAAGTTAAGCTCATGCACTCATAACTTCATAATTGGAGTACTACAACATTTTACCCCAATGCTTTGAAATGTTCATTGGTTAACAATAAGAAATGAATTACAGACTAACCAGCTTTAAGTAATGTTGAACTTTTCCTGTTAATCATCGTTCATCTGATGTGAGATGTTTATTCTTAATTCTGCAGACTGAGTGCCAGCATCCGTTACTGTAAGTCAGACTTACTAACCTCTCTTCTTGGTGTGGAAGATGCCATTACAACTTCAGATACCTTAAATTATTTTTAAATTCTCTCTATTATAACTTAAGATACTTTGGTGCATTTTAAGCCTTTTTTAGTCCATTTTTGCCTCATTGTTTGTTTAAAAATGCACTATACAAATATAGCATTAATATTCATGATAAAGTATGATTTTTTTTTTTCACTTTATGGAGCATTTGATAAAAGTCTTTGCAAAAAATGGTAGATGAATGGAAGTGTACTGTTCTAGCGAGTCATAAATGTAAAGTATACTGTCTGGAATAGAGCTTTGTTGGGTTTATATGGACCTGCTTGACAAACTAACATTGAGATTGACTTATTGTGGTCACTTTTATTGGAGCTACAAGCAAGAATTAGTTGACCTAATGTAAAGTATTTGTCTTTGTTGCTCTTATGAGATAATCTGCAAAGGTGTGTATATAAAGCTCTTTATATATTATAACTTAATTGGCATGTGCCTTAATACAATGCAGGTTAAAAAAATCATTATTAGTATCCATCTATCCATTATCCAACCCGCTATATCCTAACTACAGGGTCACGGGGGTCTGATGGAGCCAAATTCCATTCAACAAGGGTGCAATGCAAGAAACAAACCCCGGGCAGGGTGCCAGCCCACCGCAGGGTGCACACACACACACACACACACACACCAAGCACACACTAGGGACAATTTAGAATCACCAATGCACCTAACCTGCATGTCTTTAGACTGTGGGGGGAAACTGGAGTACCCGGAGGGGAACGGGGAGAGCATGCAAACTCCACGCAGGGAGGACCCGGGAAGTGAACCCGGGTCTCCTAGCTGCGAGGCAGCAGTGCTTCATTATTAGTATGTTTGAGTTAATTTTAATTAGGTATAATTACAAAAAATGTATTGTCACATGTGTAGGTATGCTAATATCTCTTACAGGATGGATTTTAAGGGTATACCAGGAAAGTGTTGGAGGTAGCATTGCTCTTATCGATTTTCATTTCCTGAAAATAGAAGTCTGGAAGAAGACTCTAAACTTTTAACTGCACCCTCAGCTCACAATGCAAAAAATGAGTGTCATTTGTCTGTCTGGCAGCAGGAGATTGTGGAAGATACCACTGGCGTTTATTTTTCCATTTGCACCCTTGCTTTTTAGCCTAACTATAGCTAATTAACAATCCTATCCCGGTACCCCAGTCCTTTTTCAGGTCTAATTATTATAACATATACATACATTGTAAACTACAGCATATATATTTTTATATTTCTGATGAAAAAGTTGCATTTCAAAATTAATAATTGGATTGCTAATAGGAGTGCACAGTAGGTTACAACAGGATTAATGACTAATTTGATCATAAAAGTTGTGAGAAGGGTGGCACGCTGGTGCAGTGGGTAGCGCTGCTGCCTCGCAGTTAGGAGACGGGTTCGCTTCCCGGGTCCTCCCTGTGTGGAGTTTGCATGTTCTCCCCGTGCCTGTGTGGGTTTCCTCCAGGTGCTCCGGTTTCCTCCCACAGTCCAAAGACATGCAGGTTAGGTGCATTGGCAATTGTAAATTGTCCCTAGTGTGTGGGGGTGTGTGTGTGCCCTGCGGTGGGCTGGCACCCTGCCCGGGGTTTGTTTCCTGCCTTGTGCCCTGTGTTGGCTGGGATTGGCTCCAGCAGACCCCCGTGACCCTGTAGTTAGGGTATAGCGGGTTGGATAATGGATGGATGGAAGTTGTGAGAAGCTGTTCACCTTTATACACGTCAGTTTTTGGTAAGTTCTCAACAACCTGTGAGGTGATCATTTTCTTATTACAGTGAAAATAAAAAATTGTTCCTACTTATCAATGATCATAAGAAATGCTTTTCTGTAAAGGTCTGCTTATAAATGGTTTCTTCTTCAGAAACGCATTTAATTACATCTATTAATACTAGTTGGAATTTTACATGTCTAGTGAAGAACAGAGTTAAGATATCTTGTTAATAAATCTGCATCTCCACAAATGTTGATGTCTGGCAGAATTATCTCATTTTCATTAAATGAAGATTAAAAAGTAAAATACGTTTTTGATTAAATAATATTTATCTATAAAACAAACTTGCAAATATAATAGACACACACATCATTCACTACTCTCTTTGAATCCTTCTCCATAATATAAATGCTGCAGATTACCAAATGTATACATTTATTTTGTGCTCCTTAGCGTAATATTGCTCATGTGTATAGAAAATATGTCACCAAAAAACAAGAATCTAATTAAAATTCTCTATTCATAATAAACCCTTCCTTATGAAATGTCATATAAAAAGTATAATAGAAATCATGGTCATTATCAATTGGCAGTTGCTTTCTTTATTTGTGTAAACAAAGAAAGCGAGTTTTTAGAATTTTACCTATTGACCTGCTTTCTTGAATTGTTTAGAATGTTGCTCAAACCACCATGGTCCTTTCATGTAGTAATATTGGCATGTAAAGAAATCTCTGCAAAATAGCACTGGAAAGTGACACAGACTTTTTTTTTTGTTTTGCATATCCACACTGCCTCCTTTACTCTATGTGAACAACCTAAATTAGAAACAAGAGAAACCTTTTGCATAACATGCAGACATAAATGCAAGACACAAGGCGAAAACATTGATTCACACAGCCAGATCAGAAAACTCGAAGGATAAACTTAAGTTAGCATAAATAAATCAATAAATACATATAAACAAAATGTCAGAAACAATCCTTGGATGGACACATTAAGACACAAACAGCCCAGGGCCAGGCATACTTTGAAAAATTCTGTATCAGAAACATTGGGAATAAAATTCCCAATAAGCAATCTAGTCTATCGTTTTTGCATTCAGTACTTCAGAAAAATCAAGATTCTAACCTATTGTATATTACGTACATAAGATATATACACTATATAGCATTTTTTTTACTACAGTACTTTTGTACATGCTTGATTTGTATTCTCTAATGTAAATAAAGCTAAAATGTTACATAAGGCATATGTACATTTTTTTTTCAGATTAAACCATTAGCCACACATTCGTACTCTTCAGCATCCCCTTGGTCAATTGCCAAGAAAACTCATTAATATATGTATATACAAAAATTACAAATGCAAATGCCCAGTTATATATTTATATATATATATATATATATATATATATATATATATATATATATAT
>JANRMT010028174.1:128595493-128613241 GCA_026402145.1 Polypterus bichir lapradei
TATATATATATATATATATATATATATATATATATATATATATATATCAACTCATTATTATTTAATATTTAGAAACAATCTCATTAAAAATACATGCTCTTGTCCAGCAGCTATTAGTAATACTGTACATTACCCCCCTTTAACCAGTTCTCTTGATTGCTTATTATAGGTTGAACAGCTTAAAAGAAGAGTAAAACTGAAATGTGTGAACTACTTTTTATAGTTCTAGGAAATTGATTTACTTCTGCAGTGAAACCAAGCATACACACTGCCTTAAGCCCACTCTGCAGGTCTACACCTTTGATTCATTCTCCATTCTCTCGACATCTCCGTTCCGCTCAGTCTGCTCTTTGTTATTGCGGCTTGTCCCTTTATCCTTTTCTTCCTCAGTCTCTAGCTCTGCGTGCTGATTTAGCTTGCTAGCTACTGACCAGCTGAGAGGCAGCCCTTCTCGGGCAGTCATCTCCATCAGCTCGTGGGCACTGCAGGTCGGTGTGTTTGTCTCATAGGTTTCATGGAAACTGTTGTAATCCACCTCGTAAAAACCATCTTCCAGGGTAAGAACAGGTGTAAAGCGGTGGCCCCAGAGGATCTCACTCGTCACATAGGAACTTCTGGCTTGACAAGTCATTCCTAAATAGAAAAGTCAGAAACATAAATAGATCAGCAGTGGGTTCATGGACTTTATTGTACGTGTATAAATTAATAAGTATCCTTTATTCCAAGCTAAGCAAAAGCCGACAGTGTCCTTTTAGATTTACTTCTCTTTTTCTCTTAACATTACAACGACTTTTGTATTATGATTACCCAATTTAATGTAAAGAGATGCAAGAACCTGCATTTAAGACATCAGATCTTCAAATATTTATAATGAATTGTAGGATATCTTGAAGTAAATTCGCTTGTATTTTAAAGTAGTGATCCCATCCACATATAAAGTTTCTGTTCTCAGTTTTTTTTAATTCATCCCATCACAGAGGAAATTAGCCAGTCCAAGCATGATAGAGTACAAGACAGGAACCAAACCCAGCCTAGAAATGCCCAGTACATGGAGGACACCCACACTCTTCCAGACAAGACCAATTTAGAACTGAGGAAAAAACCTTGAAAGCCCTGAGAAACATCTAATTGGACAGCAACAGAATGTGTAAACGTCACAAATCCAAAGAGTCAAATTCCTGTGCATTAAGTGATTCTGATTTGGATTGTGAGTGATCTGGGACCACTGATATGGCAGTGTTTAACAAGCTCCACCATGCCATCTTGTTTTAAAACATATGTTATGAAATAATGCTTTAAGCATTAAGTGTGTCTTAAATGTGCACCAGCACTCTGACACCCTCTGCTTTCTATAAATAACAAATTTAGTTGACATATTTTGATTTTTGTAATGATTTTAAATATAGTGTGGCTCATTTATGATTAAGTATATTGCTTCTCTTTGGTACCAAAATGTTTATGTCTTTGTTTTGCTGCAGAAACTTGTCAGTATTGTTAGGAATTATTCCTTTTTTTCCCTATGGAATTTATTAAAATCAAATAACATTCCATGCAAGCAAGTCAAGGTTTACACCCACACCCCTCGGAATTATTCCTTTTTTATAGGCTGTTGTGTATCAAAGTAAATGATCCAGTGCTTTTTTTTCGAGAATCCAAATTAATTTCTGGCATTTTTGTGGCCCCACTTGGTCACCATTTTGTATTGTTTTTTTTTTTTTTTTTGCATATTTATCATGATTTTGAGCACCTGATGGTTGATATGAGTGTGTGCACAGAGCTCATGACCTTGACCTGGATATTCTAACACAATGGAATAAAAGGTCCTCTGGGGTAACCCTTCTCTATCTGAGCTGTGGAAAAAAAGGAAAAAAAAACTTTTTCTACTGCTTACTAAAAACTTTGTGCTTCCTTCTTTTGTGTTATCGACCTTTCACCTTTGTCCTTGACTTAGTATTTGATCAGTGTTTTTGGCCTTAATGCACAGATTTTTTTGACCTATTGGTTTTGACCCGTTCTGTTTTTACATCCTTTTCATGGTTACTCCAAATCTCGTTCATAGTCATAACAAATATTCTTTATGTTCAACAGGAGAGACCTGCTTAAAATGAGTGTAAAACATTACAATTTGGACTTTTTGCATTTGTAATACTATATGTGGTTTCCATTTAGAGCAGGGGTGCCCAACTCCAGTCCTGGAGGGCCGCAGTGGCTGCAGGTTTTCATTGTAACCTTTTTCTTAATTAATGACCTGTTTTTGCTGCTAATTAACTTCTTTTGAATTCATTTTATTTGACTTGCTCTTGAAGACTCAGACCCCTCAATTGTTTTTTTTCCCTTAATTAGCAGCCAAACAATAATGAGATACAAAATGAGCCAAAACAGTACCAGAAAACCATCATATAATATCTGAAAATAAAGAAAGGTGAAGGTCTCAGGAATGCTGATCTGTTCTTAGAAAAGAGAAACACACAATTTTGGAAATGTCTGCTATTGCACAATGAGAGCAGCAACAAGCCATGGAATTAAAGAATGGGTTTAATTAACAACAAGACTCGGTGCCTAATTGAGCAACTTGTTGGAGTGAAATTGGTTGGAGTTTGAGGTCCTGACTTAGTTGGTCTTCTGTTGATTCACTCACTTCACAATTCACTTCTGTTTGGGTGCCATTTAAGGAAAGAAATGAAGCAGTTCAGAGGAACGATTAAGAAATTCAGGGAAACATTTCTTAAAAACCAAGTCAATTAAAATTAATTCAAAAGAAGTTAATTAGCAACATAAACAGATCACTAATTAAGAAAAGGGTTAGAATGAAAAGCTGCAGCCACTGCGGCCCTCCAGGACTAGAGTTGGGCACCCCTGACTTAGAGAGCAGAAACAGGGACAAAGCTAAATGTACAATCTAAAATATACAATATCCAAAATCCTTAAGCACTTAACAAAATTTTAAATTTATTTTTTCCTCTAAGAGGTTAGCATGCCTTAATCTTCTTTACACGTGTCTAACAACCATCCATACTAAGTCCCTGTTAGAATCACAGTCCGAATTTCACTCATATCATGTTATGCAAGCTGCATTTTTAAGGCATGCATTGATAAATAAGTGGACTGTGGACTACAAAACACACACACAAGAATATTTTAGTAAGCAAAGTAAAGACAATATGTGTTTAATAATTAGGACCAGGAGATAAACGCAATCTGAACATGTCAAGAACAATGCCAAACAAATCAAACCTATTAAAGGACTAAAGTGAACTTGCAAAAACCAATAACAGAAAAAAAGAAAATAAATAAAAGGAAAAGATTTTTATGTACCCATTTAAGGTTTATATGATATGAAAAAAATATCCATGGCAACCTAAATATGTTTGTTCTGATGATGTCACATGCATCACACTTCTCAGAGAATTGTAGGAGGCAATCACCATGGTATCTCATGATGCTGAAGCTCCAAAATGGAGGTGCCCAAAACAAATTAAACACATCATCATAACGGTAATAATTTTCAACTTCAAACAGGTAATTATTGTCATTTTAGAATTACTGACCCAATACCCCCCAGGTAGACATATTCCTGTCCAAATATGCTCAAGGGTACCCTGAAAAAAATTAATAAAAAAAAAAAAAAAAACACAGATCATAACAAGGAGTATAACCTTTATCATAAGACAGAAATATATTGTAAAACCATTTTACATCATAACTTCTAAAAATATACAAACAAAAAAAACAACACAGGGTTTAAATGTACTTTGGTGCTGATTGGATATTCATAGTTTAAAAAAAGACAAAAAACTTAAACAAAAGATATTTTTGTGTTCATAAAGCCTGAGATCTCTGCATTTGGGTCTTGTAGAAGGCAATGTATTCCACAGAGGTGCTCTGACAATGAGCAGAAACTTACCTACCACTTTTATGGAGACAGATGACAGTAGACACTCCTTCAAACTCACCAGTGTACCCAAAGCAGAAAGCCACAAAATCCAACGGCCAAAAAAATAAAAAATATGAAAGGGTAAAAACTTTCGACAGTGTTTTCCTTTATTCTTCTGTTCCCAGACACATTAGGCAACGTTATTAAGCATTTCATCTGAGTTAGTAGTGCATTCAAAACATCTAAAATACTTCATCATATTCTTAGAAGTTTGGTTTCAATGAATAAGCACTTGTTTTTGATGATTTATGCCATGGAAAAATATGCATGCAGCGAATAGTTCACAAGTTGCAAATGTATTATATTGCTTTTTATTTGTACAGATTTTCCAATTGGATAATGAGTTGATTTATGCAGCACTTTACAGTGGCTTACATAAGAAAAGACACAATAAGCAGGGAGGCCTCTGTGTAAGTGTGTAAGGTTTACTTTGAGTGTATTAGCATAAGATTATACAAACTCCTTTCAACGAAGTTTTATTACTTTTGCAAAAAAGGAAATTAAGGTATATATCAAAACTCTGTGAGTCACATTATCCTGTTTATTATGAACTGAATGAGACTGGATGGAAGCAAATGGAAGGTGGAAACCAGAAAATGAATTAAGTATGGCACGAACAAAAGCATATTAAGAAGCAAATAAAGCAAGAAACAAAAAACGGACCAGTAAATAAAAAGAAAGACATTAATCAGATTTCAGAACACACCACATTGTGCAACAATTAGCTTCCACTACCATTAAAGAGAAAAAGATTGTTTTATAGAGGGAATTCAATAATGATAAATGGCAACACCCTACTATGTTTGGCCATGGTCACAAAAGAAAATGCCCAAAACGGCACTGCCTATTAAAAATACCAATGCCATCGCCATAACAATAAAGAGTATGAGGAATTGCAAAAGCAAGTAAAATAAATAAAAAAACAGATTCATCACAGTTAACTGTTTGCAAAATCACTTAAAATTGTTTATCTTTGTTTCAAATCAGCCCAAACAAAATGGATCCTGATAAAGTAATGAAAGGGAATGCAAGATCTTGCAGTGAAATGCTATAAATTCCTTTTATATGATTTTAATATAAAAATTACAGTAGTCAAAAACTATTATAAATGATGTACTTAATGATTTTTGTTAATTTAATTTATACAAATAAACTTTAAATAGATGGGTAGAAGAGTGCATGAGAAGCCATTTCAATAAATCAACTGTGATGATACAAGGCAGAATGGAAGACTGCACTACTGTTTATAAAATA
This sequence comes from Polypterus bichir lapradei, assembly GCA_026402145.1. Lineage (NCBI taxonomy): Eukaryota > Metazoa > Chordata > Cladistia > Polypteriformes > Polypteridae > Polypterus > Polypterus bichir. Next base: position 128,600,682 of record JANRMT010028174.1, read on the forward strand.
TGCTATTATATCTGACAACATGTTCTTTCTTAGTGCCTTCCACTAGGGATCATACCCTGGTCTGGGAGGTTAGCATTTTGTTTTATTTGTGGATACTGTGCTGTCGCAAACTTATTCATCCATTAAATATGATAGCCATTTTGTTGGTGGTGTCACACACGTGTGCCTGGGCAACAACTTCGGGGCTTGTTGATATGCAATTCCACCCTGAGTTAGGGTTTGGTGCTGCTTCCTAATGGCTCTCCTCTTCTTCCCTATACAGAATTGGAGAATCATGGTCTGGCAGCGTATGACGTCACTTTTGGGTCGCCTGGACCCATCCCTTCCACCTCATAACTGGCACCGCCACCATCTTTTCTCAGTCTGATTGGAGACTTCCATCTGTAAAGATGTATTTTGGCAACCACTTTATTTTTTTGTGCAACAATACACTGTAAACTCCGTTTGGTGCCCCAACCCCTTCTTTGTTTGTGTTTTCTATTATAGTGGACACATTTGTAACATATAAAAAAAGATTCTGGATGGTTATAGGCTTGCGTTTCATGATAGAGAACAGACAGATTGATGATCGATTACCAGTCATCCCAAGCAATGCACACAAGAGATTTTTTTTTCTTTGTTCTTTATTTCACCTTTTACAATTTCTTGTATTAGGAATTTCTTAGTTTTCGCATACCCCTTGGCGTCAGAGTGCAGGGTCAACCATTGTATAGTGCCATTGTACAGGAGCAATTACAGGGTAAGGGTCTTGCTCAAGGCTCCCAGCAGAGTAGGATCTCTTTTGGCAGTGACGGGGATTCAAACCGGCAACCTTCGGGATACCAGCGCAGATCCTTAGCCTCAAAGCCACCACTCCACCCTGTGGTGGATGTGATATGACTTAATGGGTCAATTATTATATAAGCAGAGTTGTGTACACTTTGACACACTTTTATAAAGTTAACTGTGGTTAATTATTGAAAGAATATGTAGTTGTTGTCATGTTCTGCAATTGGCCTAGTGTTTTTTTTATGCTTTTTTGTGTATTTTTCTTTTATGCCTTTTTTCATATATATATATATATATTTAACTAAATACCTCCAGTTATTGACATCATGATGATTTTTCACTCATATAAGAGGCCCAAGGCATGGTAAGGTTGTTAGTTTCTCTGGTCTATATTATAGAGCTAGGAACCATTTTTATGACATTTTCTTCACTTCTCCTGCTCTTGTTACTTTTCTTTGTTTCGGTGTTTTTCTTTTATCTCATTTTTACCAGCATTGTGGTGCTATTTTTTCCTCTAGAGGACCTAACAAGTTTAGGCAAGCCACATAAATTCAGGTGACCAAAGCAGCTAGCACTTGCGGGTCCTACAATGATGCCTCTGCAGTAGCTTCCTTTTGTCTGCTAGAGAAAAACATGACAGACTGATTTCTTGGTGAAGTCTTCTTGTCACTTCTTGTACCTATAAAAGATGACTTTGTGACACTTCCTGTAACTCTTGAACATTGTATTATTATTTAATGTCAGCTGAGTCCTGAACATTGTACAGTTCAAAGCGAATAAGCAGGCAGGTAAAAGATAAAAGAGCATTTCAGAATGGTATAGGGAGAAGACTGGAATACCACGACTAGCATATTATAGTGGAAGATTGAAATTTCAAAAAGGCAGCATTTAGTTTGTATATGAAGTGCTTATGATCACTTAATAAGTTTATAGGGTATTGTTGTCGGTATGGATGCCACAATACCAGGATTTTTATATTCAATATCTAAATTGTGAAATACTGACATTTTATGATACTTGGCTCCTATTTAGTACTACGGCAAGAACAGAAATCCCATTCACCTCTTTTTATTAAAAGTTATTTATTTAAGTGAACAATAGTGTGCCCTTTTCTGTAATAGAATATAAAGTATATAAATACTAATTTATATTTTTTTAAATAGTGGCATATCCATCAAGTAGTTACTTAATATCAAAAAACAATGCAGGGCTTGAATTGTAATGTGCAGATATTGTAAAACAGGGAGAGGAGGGGTATGGGGGGTCTAATCTTGGTGCAATTGCAGCACAGCGTTTATAAAGAATAATATCATCATGGTCTACCTCATTTATCTTACTATGTGCAAATTCTAAATTTATTCTCTGACATTTTTTCTCCACCTACTGAAGAATACTACTTACAATCAATTCTAAAGATACAAATTCAAACATTATTATATAAGCACTGACGAATTAGTGATTTCAAAGATAATTCTCTTGGACTAATTCCTTAAAGCAGGTTTTGGGGCAAAATGCTTTTAATTTGTTAGAGAATCACTCTGTTATGTTTGTAACATTTGCTATTGTAAGCTTTATAGTTACATCATTAGCTGGTTGAAAAACTTAATAAAGTAATATTTAACAGATGAGTAAAATTGATTTAATTTCAAACTCCTGGTGCTTTAATTGTACAAAGTTTAAGGATTCCTTTGTAATGAGAAGTCAAACATAATGACTCCTTCTATTGGCTAACTAAAAAGATTACAAAATTCAAGCTTTTGAAGCAACTCAGGTCCCTTCTTCAGGCAAGTCGTAATGTTTACATCTTGATGAAATCTTGATTACATCTTCCCTGAAGAAGGGGCCTGAGTTGTGTCGAAAACTTTTGTAATCTTTTTAGTTAGCCAATAAAAGTTGTCATTTTGCTTGAATTCTCATTACATCCATCATGGCTAACACGGTACAACATCCTAGTACTACAGGCTTCCTGTGTGAAATCGAACTAGTCCGTTTTACTTTAATCCATTATTACTGAACTCTTGCATAACGGCCTTTGTTGTGCTAGTTTTAAAATATCTTATATGAGTGCTCAGACTTTATTACTGCTCAAGTCCAGAATTAGAAAATTAACTCTGTGTGTATGTGTGTGTGTATATATTTACACATATTTATGCATCACATTGTATATATTGTACAAGAAAATCTTGAGACGAGACTATTGCCAAGAGATTTTTTCAAGTCCCACCCCCCCTCTCAACCATTTTCAACCACGCCCAAGGTTCTCTCACCTCTTATTCGGGTGAATGCTTTGGTCAGACACAGTTCCTGCACTCTCAGCTCTTATAAATTTTTACATTTTCCTCATTTTAAGTTCCCAATAAAAGAAGACTTATGTCCAAATCTTATTGAAGAATTTCATCCCGAGTGGTTATCAACAAAACATATGAGTACACAGGCAATCCTAGCACAGAGAAACAATGAAGTCAAACGAATTAACGTGAAAATTGTCGATTGGTTACATGGCAAATTGGTTAAATGCGTATTAATAGACTATGCTGAAACAGTTGGTGGTGATGTTGCGGAAGATGAAAACATCAACTTACAAAATCCTGTAGAATATCTACAACCGTTAACACCGTCTGGTCATACACCGGCTGAATTACTGTTGAAAGAAGGATGTATTGTATATATGCAGTATAAAGAGATTTGAGAGAGAGTGACCTCCATACTTTTTGGGGCAATGACACATTTTTGCTTGATTACCCCTCTGCTCCACAGTTTAAAATTACAAAACAATTCAGATGTGATTACAATGCAGACTTTAATTAAATGGTACAGTGGAGCCTCGGGTCAGGAACATCTCGGACCATGCACAAATCGGCTTACGACCAAAACGTTCGCCAAACTTTTGCATCTGTTCACGACCATACACTTGGGTGTCGAACAAGCCAGTTTCCCTTCCCGTTCGTATGCGGCGATGATTTCTGCACGTGTTCAGTCTCTCCCTGTGCATTTGCTGTGCAGAGCGAGAGAGAGAGAGAGAGCACGAGAAGGCAGTTAAAGAATGCACAGGGCTTGTTTTTAAAGAGACTGCAAGGTTAGTTTTCTCTGGTCAAGGTTTTCTCAGTGTTATTCAATGTTTTTACATTTAGTTTACTATTACACTGTGCATTCTATGGTATAATTAACTATTTTTGTGCTTAAAAATCTTAAAAAAAAAAAATATTTACATACAGCTCGTACGGTCCGAAATGGATTAATTGTATTTACATACAATCCTATGGGGGAAATTACTTCGGGTCACGACCAAATCAGGTTGCGATTGAGTTTTGGAATGAATTATGGTCGTGACCCGAGGTTCCACTATATTTGCATGCATTTTGGTTACACAATGTAGAAATTTTATATTGCGTGTGTACGTTTTCTGTATGTATATTTAAAGATGTGCTTTCCTTGTGACCACTCCTTAACACTGTTTGTTTATAGATGACTGTTTTTATTAAAGAATACATGATGAGAAAGCACAGTTTAAAATGACATTTAAATTTCCAGTATAAACTAAATAGTTGTGATTCACAAATATAGCAAATCAGTGTTCAGGCCTCCACAAATACCCATAAAGTAGGCCAGGACTTTCACTGACCAGCCCACAAGAGGCTCGTCTCAATCCAGCTGGTCCTGCAACTACTATCTGCTGGCTTTTGGCCTAGCAGGCTCGAAAATGAGGAAACTGGATTTTACAGTTCAAAACATATCTCCCAAATACCAAAAATGCCTCACAAGAGGGAGAAATCTTGAAAACTTACACTTTCTTTTTATCCCCTGGCTTTGTTCCCCTCCTATATGTGTAACCTGCTTTACCTTTTCAACCAATGCAGAATGTCAGCCAATAATATTATTTTCATTGACTATAAAACAAAGGGCAGGTTAAGTCCATCTTGAACATTTTGGAAGTCATAGGGTGCATATGAATGCATCACATTTTCAGAAATACAATACACTATTTTAGATTGTGCTGTAAATATCAAATAAATAAAAATTCTTGTAACATCCTTGAAACTACACATAATGATTAAAATCAATGTGTTTTTGACTTGTAGATTTTGCATGATCTGTATATACTGTAGCTGTGAAAAACATTTTTCATAATAAAGAAATACAATAAATGGATGCTATAAAAGTAATAAGACATTGTGTTGTTGTTAATGTTTTGCATCATATTAATGGCCTATCTGGCCCCACAACTCTCCCTCACTTCTCATCCTTGGAGATCTAGAGCCTGCTCTGGCAGCAATAAAAAGGGAACCAACCCTTAAGGGGACATCATCATTATATTACAAGACACACTTATGTACATAATGCAGTTGGGTTTATTTAATGTAAGAAAGCTACTTGATGGCATGTCTCTAGACAAGAGAAATTACAGTCTATGTGGGCACTTGAATGAAATAGGCAGTGTGACGGTCTGGCTGCCCTCAGCTGGCATTCACCCTTGAACCCAGGTTATTGATAGTCATGTCTGAAGCTGAACTGGGCAATAAGGACATATTAAAACAAGAGGTAGGTGCAGAAGTGTTCACTAATCAGTAAAAAAATTAATGTCATCCAGAAATGTTCATGTTTTTTTATAGAAATGATACTTTTTATTATGAAGATACCATTAAATGAATTTAAACATATAGCCAAGACATTACTAGTGTTTATAATGGCTGTTACGGCTTACAATGACTGATTCACCAGAACAGCTGCATTTTCCATAGCCATTCGTTCAGGGTCCTAGTGGTCTGCTGTCTCAGCGTATCCTACATCAGTCATGTTTCTAACTGCATTAGCACCACTGAAACCTGTTATTCTGTGCACTTGGTTTGCAAGGTACTGCCTTTTCTAAAGTTCAGTTCTGTGCTCATATAAAGGTATCTGTTACTGTCTTGAGAGAAGAGGGCAAACTGGATCTAAAGAGAAAAAGAGAAGAAAACCTATATGGGCAACTTCATAAGAGGATAAGAACATCAGAGCCTGTAGGTCATGAAATAATCACCTTACTGGTGTCCCCAGCTGACTTCTTCTTTAAATACACACCAAATATCAGTGTCATCTACAACAAAGTAAGGCGATTCATGGGATTCTGGCCTTAGAGGCAGAGTTTCAAAGAAAAAAAAAACATCTTAAACTGGCAAATAAAAAGAAAAGGTTAAAATGTGCAAAAAGCACAGACATTGGACAGAAGATGACTGCAAAGTGAATTATGCTCAGCATCACTAGGTTGTCTTTTCTGTGTTCTGCAGATGACACTGGTATTTGGTGTGTAATTAGTGAAGAAGATAACTGTGAAAGCCCACTTGGAGTAGTTGGTTCCTCCTGCTCCACGGCCGCTCAACATGAATGACACTGCCCTTGAAGCCCCCTCTGCTCACTCCTCTCTAGGTCCATCCCCGATCACCTGTTTGTTTTGTCCTTCAGGGTTAGAAGGCAGCATGACATACTCATGAAAACATTATCCATCCATCTAACTTTCAAACCCACTTATCAACAGGAATTTTTCCTGCCTAAAACTTGATACTTGCTTGCTTGTTAAAACAGTGAACTTGAAACCACATATTTGTAAATTCAAATTACTGTTTGGGTCTATGGTTTAAATTCATCTGGTGTTCCTCATGGCTTGTTGGTTGTGTCCATGTTCTCATGGGCTTCCTCCAGGGAGCATGATTTCCTGTCTCTTCCGAAGATGTCCTTGCTGCTTGAATGGTGACATTAAATTGCTTCAGTGTGAATGTGTACATGGATGTCAGCCATGATGGATTGGTGTCTCCCCAGGGTGGAACTGCGTACAATGCTATTTTGTGGTCAGAATGAGGTGCAGGAAAACTGGAAATGACTATATGTCTCCCATATATCATGATTCTGTTGATTTCAGGTGCAATAATTGATCAACTAATAATCAAGGCTATATAAATGAATGATTAGGTTTGTATCAGCGTAACCTGAGCCATGTAAATTGATGCACTGCGAAAAAACACCTTTTGTCCAGTAGGTTAAGTTGGTCAAAACTTCAATTTGCTGTTTTTTTTCCTTTCATATAATCAAAAACCCCAAAAGAAAATAATCAGTTTTTTAACTTCTGGACAAGGTACCAGATGTTGAAGTAAAGGCAAAAGAATGGTGTAATTTAGCCCAGATATCTATCTGTATGTCCTTATAATTACAAGGACCAAAAAATTAAGAATAGTACTCGACAAGACAAGAACTGGTTGAGAACATAAAAGACAGCATTTCAAAAAACCATTAATTAAATTCAGGAGGCTGTCAGATATTTATATTCCAATATATTATTTTTAGAATTGGTGCCATTCATCATTCTCTCTTCCTCCAAACCTTGTGTATTCACCTTAGATTTAGGTTTTAACAGTTTGTTTTGAAACTGCAAAAGATGTGTCTGTAAACCTGGAATCTGATGGAGAAGATAAAGGGTTTTTTACCAGATTGAGTTGTTATAATTTTTGAGATCTCACCAGTCTTGTTTTATGGGAGTGTAGACTGATTTAATACTGCAGTATATTTGGCTGTTCAGGAATTGAAACCCTTGAAGAAAAACTAATGGAAGGTACCTTTTTTGCGGCCGGGAGGAAGATGATGAAGGACATCAGAATCAATTGTCAAATGATGTGTTGCTATTTCCTCCAGCATACAGTCAGTATCTGTATGTTATCTCAAAGAGGTCAAGTGCAAAGCATGTTGATCAACTGGGCACAAGTACAGTAAGGTTCTAAACTGAACAGGAGAAGACAATGTTAATTTCCCTGTCTATTTATCAATTGCAAAAGAGATGGCCGGTTCATCAACTTGGGTAACTTCAATACAGTCTCATTTATTACTTCAGTCTGGTGACCTTTTTGTGCTCTTTGTCAAATAGGGTTAGATTTAGCTAATTGTAGAACTTGGTGACATGATTGTTAGTTATGGTCAGATAAATAGATAGATAGGGACTTTATATAAAAAGCCTATAAATTTCAATTTAATTTTTCATCACTTGTTTCTGTAATAAAATGTGCTGAACTTTCAGTCAGGCAACACAAAATATTGGTTAGTCTCTAAATATCTGCAATTATTTTTTTGCCGGCTTTGCAGTTTCATTTGCTGGATGAATGTGTGTGTGTATCAAGAGCTATTTATTAAAAAGTTGGACTGTAGATTTCTTACTTCAAGAATTTATTTCTGATAATGCAGTATATTGCAATAAAATGTTAATCATAGTAACACATTCTGCAGAGTATATTATATATTAATATCAATAAATGGATGGAGAAAAGGAGTGTTTCAAGTAAAGAAGTAAAGATCAAATAATAGATAGATAGATGGATAGACACTTTATTAATCCCAAGGAGAAATTCACATACTCCAGCAGCAGCATACTGATAAAAACAATATTAAATTAAAGAGTGATAAAAATGCAGGCAAAACAGACAATAACTTTGTATAATGGGCATACATTGTTCAGAGTTTTTATATTTACTTTAAGGAATGCCCACCCAACAACTTCAGTGACACTCAGAAACTGAGGTTGTCTGATTACACTCTACCCACAAGAACAACCGACTTGGCGAAGGTTTATCAAGTTGAAGAAGAAGATGGTAATGCATTACTATTAATTTGCATACTGTGCACTCTTGACTTGTAACTAAACGCCACTTAATATATGCTATGCACAAAATGCAGACTTGTGGGTACAAGACAGAAGCCTCTTATGCTCTTTTTCTTTGTGCCTTTTTGTGGTATAAGAAAGAGCAAAGTGGATGAACAAGTAAATTGACAAAACATTAAATTTATAAATACATCTCAGAAGAAAACTGAAGAAATAACAAATATTGAAATGCAGCTCTCTTGAATTTAAACAGCCTGGCTGATATTTGTCTGAAAAGGAAACTGACTTCCTATGTGGTCCTACTTGGTTCTCCAGGGTACTTATCCACGATGGAACGTAAATCCCTTCAACAGTCAGTAAACCTGCCATCGGAGAACATTGTAAGTTCATTGATCTTTCCTCTAAGCATTTATATTCCTAACTCCTTCAGTTATCACACTTCAGCAGACTGAAGATATTTAACCTCTGCAGTAATTTTAATGTGTCAGATAAAGGAGAGGGTAAGGAGATTTACGGGACTTCAGATTGCAGTAAATATCTTACAAGTGCAAAAATAATTTCCTAATCTCTGAGGCAGTTTGCCCAGTGTGACAAAAGCATTTTTAATGGCAAACGTTTATTAAAAATGTATTTTTATATTTTCTTTTTTTTCTGAGATGAATAGTTAACCTGCTGAGGCATGTAGCTCTATGCTATAACACTGCTAAACATAACACTATAAATCTAAGTAAATGAATATGCTATATAAAAAATTAGTATCATTGTTATTATTATTATTAAATGCAAAGACAGCTCCCACCCTAAGTTTATGTAAGGAGACATTTTAGAAGTAACAGTAAATAGATAATAATAAACTAAATGATAAATAAAAATAAATAAATAGTAAACTAGATATAAGTAACAGTAAACCCTACAAATATAAACAACTGTCTTATTTTCTTTCCCTGAAGAACCTCCTTGATATCAATCAGTCTGACTTCAACCCTGGGCAGTACACTGAAACCACCTTTTCTATTATCCATGAGAACCACCAGTCATCCAGAACTGTCTCCCTATCTTCTAGTCCCATCTCAGCCTCAGATATGCTGAGGCATCAGAGCTGCCCCCAGGCTACATTGTGAAGCAACATCACCGGAGCTGCTCTGATCTGCTTTAGCTTCTTCTTTGCTAGTTTCACAGTGAAATTTCTGTTCCAGTTTCATGCGAATATAAACCATCCATCCATCCATCCATCCATTATCCAACCCGGTATATCCTAACACAGGGTCACAGGGGTCTGCTGGAGCCAATCCCAGCCAACACAGGGCGCAAGGCAGGAAACAAACCCCAGGCAGGGTGCCAGCCCACTGCAGGAATATAAACCAGATTCCCTCAATTTACAGTTTATAATCTCTTTAATCTTCTTTATGAGCTGTTTAGGATCTTGTGAACTCTTCCCTCATCCTATTACTGTTATGCTAATGCCATTCAGTCTTTCTTTTCTGATAATCAAATAATCATAGCCTCAGCTTGATGTATCTACAAAGAATGACCGAGTTTCTACTTTAGCAAAGTTCACTGTCTCTTGACCAAGTGTTTCTTTCACTGACATCCCCCATCAATTTGAGCTGAACTACAGCGCAGCGATTGGGTGTCAATCTTTTTAGCCTAATCTTACTTTTCTACAGAATATTGCTCCTGCAAGTTTCTTTTATATATGTACTGCTCACTCTTTGGACATCCTTCCAACCATCAATTCATCATTCCTTTGATCCATTCTCTGAACCAGCTGATGTTGATTGGGTTTGTGGGGAGCAGGACCAACCCTCGTTAAGGGCCATGCCTGCACTTACTCTTGGATCTACAGTATTATTGAGCCTACCCATTAAATGTTCTGATTTTGCTGGGTTAACCACTCTTTTGGTTTAACAGATCATTTGGAAACTTAGTTTAATTTATCTGAAGATAAGTGTTGCATTACATTGTACAGAATGTATCAGTCAGGTCTCTGTTGTTGGCCTGCATTAGTTGTCTGACAGTGCCATTGATGAGAGGCAATACACGTATAGCCAATTGCTTCTTGTTCCTGGATCCAAACATTCCAGAACAGTTAGGATGTTTTATTGGTAACTTTTTGAAAAGACTTGATGTCCTACCGCTTCACTCACATATCTAATATGGATGAATGTGGTGGTAAGTTTCATTACCTTCAATCCATTGAAGCCTTTAAGATGTAATTTCTTGCAACTGCCTGCACTACATGGTATAATGCTGTTATGATTTTAATGTAATGTATATCCATGGTTTTACATTGTGACATTTTATATTAATTAAGTGTGTTAACATGTATCAGTTTGGTGTGCGAAGTTCATGAAATGAAGCTGCAGGGTCAGTTACTCTCAAGAAAAAAGGGTAATGTTTTTGAAAGCAGTGGCAGGGTTCCTTTTAAAACATTAAAAGATGAGGGATGTAATGGTACAGATGGGCAACAATGGATTTAATGACAGGTAACAGAGGCCTGCATTTTTTAAACTATTATAATTTAATGGGGTCACAAATCAAACTATAAAAGCAATACTCTTGGTATGTTCTACAATTGATATAGAATGGCACATTATTATCGCAAATTAGCTGTGGAATATGCCTTGGTGGGAGCTCCAATGTGGTTAAGAGGTGTGGCCTGCAGGGGGCACTCAAGCCACCCAAACCCAATACACACATTTGCAAACACAAGTTCAGAAGCACAGTTTATTCTTCGTGGGAAATGCCTTCCCTTCAGCGTTTCCCACAAACCAAAACAGTCCCTAAAATTAAACTTAAATAATATACAAACAGCACTTTTTCTTTCTCTTCTTCTGCCTTCACTCGTCCTTCGGCAAGCTTCGTCCTTTTCCACCCGACTCTGGCTCCTGGAATGAAGGCGGGCGGCTCCTCTTATGCTGCACCTGAAAGTACTCCAGGTGGCTCATTAGCAGGATCCAGAAGTTCTTCTAAGGTTTGGCGGAAGCTCAACAAAATAGGGTTCTGCCCAAACTTCAAGTCCCATGTTGCCCAGTGGGAAACTTAGGCACTGCTGCAACCCAGAGGGACTTTCATCTGGTGGCCCGAGGGAGGTATTGTCCTGTGTTTATACTCCTCCAGTCCTTTCCGGTTCACAAGAGTCTCAGCCAGGTAAGGGCCCTAGCCATCTGCCACAGATGATAGCTGAGTTATCAACAGTTATTCAAATCTGATAGTGTTTGCTTTGAAAATCAGATCTTGAATACTGTCTCAGACATAGCCATTCTTTTTCAAAACTTGATCTATCAAATTCACTGTGTAATGTGGCTGGTGTCTATTCTGGTAGCACTGCGCGTCTCAGGGTTCACTAATTTATTCCAGGCCAATTGAGTTTCACCAGTCAACGAAATCTGTGCATTGTTGGTTTTTGGGATTAAACTGGAGTGTGTGCATAAAATGCATGGAGAGAACAGACAAATGTGCAAATCCCACACACCAAAGGCAGTACAGTGGAACCTCGGGTCACAAACGTCTCGGACCACGTACAAATCGGGTTACGACCAAAAAGTTTGCCAAACTTTTGCATCTGTTCACGACCACACACTCGGGTGACAAACAAGCCAGTTTCCCTTCCGGTTCATACGCGCCGATGATTTCCGCACGTGTTCAGTCTCTCCCTGTGCATTCCCTGTGCAGCGAGCGAGCGAGCGAGTGAGAGAGAGAGAGAGAGAGTGAGCGAGAGAGAGAGTGCGAGAAGGCAGTTAAAGAATGCACCGGGCTTGTTTTTAAAGAGACTGTAAGGTTAGTTTTCTCTGCTGTTCAAGGTTTTCTCAGTGTTATTCAATGTTTTTATATTTAGTTTACTATTACACTGTGTATTCTATAGTATAATTAACTATTTTTGTGCTTAAAAATCTTTTAAAAAATATATTTACACTAGCAGAATACCCGCGCTTCGCAGCGGAGAAGTAGTGTGTTAAAGAAGGTATGAAAAAGAAAAGGAAAAATTTTAAAAATAACGTAACATGATTGTTAATGTAATTGTTGTGTGTATATATATATAATATATATATATATATATATAGCAAAATACATATCTATATACATATCTACATATATATATATGCATACCTATCTACATCATATATACACACACATATACATACATACATACACAGACACACACATATATATA
>JANRMT010028174.1:128614179-128641322 GCA_026402145.1 Polypterus bichir lapradei
ATATATATATATATATATATATATACATATAAATATATATACATATATACACATATATATATACACACACACATATATACATATATACACATATATATATATACACACACACACATATATATACACACAAACACATATCTACATATATACTGTATATACACACATATATATATACAAATCTACATATATATATTGGGTGGGACTCGATTAAAAAAATTAATCCAATTAATAAGAGGCTGTGTAATAATTAATCTTGATTAATCGTATGTAATCGCACATGTAAATTTGCCCCAAATCGCAAATGTGTTTTTTTAATTTAAAAGGGTTTTACTGGGCGACAGAATCAAATAATAGACATGGACATGAATATTGTAAACTCAAGCTCTTTTAATTTCTGAAAAAAAAAAGCTTTTAAACTGCATTTAAATTCAAAACAGAAACAAAAATATCATCCCTGGTTAAAATTGGGCAGACTTAAAAATAAAGTGGTAGTTTAAGTACTTTAAGTACATTTTCAGAATGGTATTGTCTTTAAATAATAATAACCAAAATTTCAACAGAAAGTGCAGTTTTTATTCTTAAAAAAATAAATCAGAAACATAAAAGGTAATTTGACCAACTTAATCTTTAAACTCTGAGTAACCTTAGTCAAAATTATTTTGTACATTAGGCTAAAACAGTGTGATCATTGAACATTTTGTAATTAGATGTAATTAGAATTACTAACGGTCACGGAAGTCCAATGATCCCCAGTAAGAGCCACAAAGTCCGCTTTCTGTAATGCTTCTAATTTTGCTTTCTTTTCACTGTGCACAAAACCATGCTTTTATCAAGGCTTCGCTCGGGTAGTTTTTTGAAATTAAATTTTCCTCCGATCAGGAACGCGCTTCATTCTGAGTGTAACATTTTTGTAGCTGTGATGTGTGTATCAGTGTAATCGATGTACCAGGAAATCATGCATTGACAAAAGTTCCCCTTTGCTTGGAATTGAAAATGTGATTAAATGCGTTATTTTTTGTTATGGAGTACATGCATCGAAGCTTCTCAGCTGTGCTTGTGCTAAGAATAGGAAAGATTTTAAAAATAACGTAACATGATTCTGCGTTAACCGCATATTTTTTCATACGTCTCAAACCAAGGAAATGCGAGGTTAAAATGAACTGAGAAGCACGCGTACATACTCAGTACATCCCCTCTTGGGAATCAAACCTCGGATGTAGGCGATAGAGGCGAAGCCTCTACAATTACGCCACAGTGTGTGGCTTATTTATTTGAGAGTATGTAGATCGGGGTATATATATATATTCGCAGCGGAGACGTAGTGTGTTAAAGAAGCTATGAAAAAGAAAAGGGAACATTTTAAAAATAACATAACATGATTGTCAATATACAGTAATTGCTTTGTGAGTGTTGCTGTGATCAAGGATTCGATTATCATTATTTGTTTCAATCAGGGTCGTATTTGTACGATGTGTTGTGTTCAAGTTACATTCCGTGTTTGTCAATCGTTGTAAAGATTAAATTCTGTACAGCCACATTAGCTCCACAAATGAGACACACGGGTTTACCGGCAATGTCAGTAAACATATACTCAGCCTCCCATCGGTTTTTAAAGGCTCTATTTTCAGAATCAACTTTTCTCTTCGGCATCGTGTGGGCTAGCTTCGCAATAACTTGCAGCAACGCGGTAATTGTTCGGCAAGGCAGCTGAAGCGCTGCATTATGGGATCTGTAGTTTATTGTGTTACCAGCGCTTCATATACCCGGGCCATTAATAACAATAATGCAGTATATAAAATGATCTCGCGGGCCGGATATAATTACACGCCGGGCCGGATGTGGCCCGTGGGCTTTGAGTTTGACTCATATGGACTAAATAGGACTTGAAAAGAAATATTTTTTGGAATGTGATCGCGCAAGTCAGTACATCGAGCCCGCGTGCTATTGTGGTTTTGCTTGTGTGCTTCAGTAAGTTACCTTCCCCTCGCTCTTACTTTTTTACCGTTCATCTAATGAATACACTGAGTATGGCTTTACCAAAACAATCATTGATCGCGAATAAAGTATCCATTATTCATGAAGCTTCAATAGATGAATAGGTGATCTGTCTTTCTGCGTTAACCGCATGCGTTTTCATACGTCTCAAACTAAGGGGATGCGAGGTTAAAATAAATCGAGAAGCGCGCGTACATACTTAGTGCATCCCCTCTCGAGAATCGAACCTCGGACGTGGGCACTACAGGCAAATGCTTTGCTATCGCGCCACTGCGTGTGGTTTATCTATTTGAGCATAGCAGTGTAATTCGGTTTTTGTTCAGCACTCTTTGGAACTGTTACTTTTTGTCTGCGCACTGCGTTAGTTCACGTGAGCCGCTGAATATGGTTTTATATGTCAGTCGCTCGCTTCTAATTGTTTCGCTGCCTTCTTAATTATATAATGCATGTTTTCTAAAGCGCGTTTTGTAGCTCTTCCTGGCTTTCTACGTAATGCGTGATTACGTGAGAGGCGTGATTATGTCATACGAAACTCTGCCCCTCCAGCTGAACTCCATTACAGTAAATGGAGAAAATCAACTTCCAGTTATGACCATTACGCGTAGAATTTCGAAATGAAACCTGCCCAACTTTTGTAAGGAATGAGCCTGCCAAATTTCAGCCTTCTACCTACACGGGAAGTTGGAGAATTAGTGATGAGTCAGTCAGTCAGTCAGTGAGTGAGTGAGTGAGTGAGTAAGTGAGGGCTTTGCCGTTTATTAGTATAGATACAGCTCATACGGTCCGGAACGAATTAATTGTATTTACATACAATCCTATGGAGGAAATTACTTCGGGTCACGACCAAATCGGGTTGTGACCAGAGTTTTGGAACGAATTGCGGTCGTGACCCAAGGTTCCACTGTACTTGAATTTGGGCAGCACCTGCATGAGCATTTCTTTTACAAAGGGCTGAAAGAACTGACTTACAAGACAGCACTGCCTGATATAATCCTGATATAATGTAGGTATGTCATGCAAACTTTGACTTAAGTGAAATTGAAATGAAATGGACGTCCCATATAAAGTAACTCCAGCAGCAAAACTTCTAACTAGCAGAATTTTATAGCTTTCGATTCATTGTGGTATCTGACTGAAATTTTGCAAGCCCAAGATCACATGTTGTACGGTTGTTGCTTTGCAAAATATGGAGTCCTAAGTAAAATTGATGGTAAACATGCACCTGTATCATTCATCAGAAATCAAGGAAATAGGCAGAATCAGAAGCCACACCCCAAAATATTCTTACAGGTCATGATCGCACAGGTCATAGTTAAAGGATCAAGTGCCCTTACAGAACTCCTTCTTTCACAAAATAACTTATTTCAGAAGATAAGAAATCCATCCATCCATTTTTGAAACTACTTAATTCAGCATTCAAGTCCTAGACAGAAATAATCCATGGACAGGATACCAGTCTGTAACAGTGCATAGCGATACTTACTCAGAAAGGGTGAAGATAGCAAAGTCAGTCAAGTAAATTTGCACATTTTTGTGATGAAGGAGGAAACTGCATTATCTGGAGAAAACCCATGCAAACCATGGCCATTAAATCTATATAATGCCCCACTTTTTGTTTTGTTATCCTATACTAAGTGAAACTCCCTGAACAGATCTACATTTGGCAGCCTATGAAAGGCCGGCTACTGTGAAGAACACAGTATTAAAATACTAAAAATGTAACTAATTTCCAAAGAAATGAGGGAGGTTCTTTTGTTAGCTTTGCTGCTTTTCACATTTTATGACTTGAATTCAATCTCACAGCCCTGTCACTCTGTCTGTGGGGTTTGTACCTGTATATTATACACAATACTATGTGGTGTTTCTTTGGGACCTCTGTATTTAGCAATAAATGCAGCCGAAAAACAAATGGATTAATTGAAAAAATAGCATAGAAACTGTTTTTTTTCATTCAAATGCCAGATCTTTCACATTTTTTTTTCTGATTATATTTTTGAATCACATGAATTGTACAGAGCAGTGTAAGGGGGATGGTTAAATCTTTTCAACTAACATATTTCAGGTAAACAGCCAAGTCCTGAAAGACGTGTCTAGCTGAGCAGGAATGAAGAGTGGTCTGGGCAAACTGAAAGGCACGACTGGACCTTAAAATGTTTTGTATAATCTGTTTGCAGCTTATTGCAGCTTTTGATTCCCATGGTAATTGACCTTCTGCTGGTGCAATAACTTTCCTGTGTTTTGAGAAACTGTAAAAATGTTAGCTGCTTTGCTACCTGACAATAAGCCAACAGTGTGCACTTACTTCAGTCCAGAAGGTATGAGAGAGGATATGCCCTTTATTTGAACTTATTTTTCAAGAAGAGCCCCAGTTTAGTTAATAATAATCACAATAATAATACAAATAATTTTAAGTATATGTTGTTTTGTTGACTTTCGGACAGTTTGAGATAAGCCACGGACATTTAAATATATGCTTAGCTGCTGGACATTTTATAAGGAGCTCTGTAAAGAAGACTGGATGAACCCACCCAGGTTGTTTAATTCTTTGTATAGTTGTCCTTATAGTTCACTTTAACTTAATCCTGATACTCTGTATGTTCAATTCATCATAATAACTATTCATAGTGGCTCCAAAATCCGTACTGACCCCAACTCTCTCTTCTGTTTCTTTTTCTGGTTTCTTTGTGCTGGCGGCCTGCACCACCTCCACCTACTCAAAGCTTCATGAAGCTCCAACATTGATGGACTAAAAGCCAGAAGTCTACGTGACCATCATCATCAAGTCCTTCCGTGAGAACCCTAAATACAAAGAGGACTGTTTGATTTATGTTAGGTAGATTGCCCAGAGGGGACTGGGAGGTCTCTTGGTCTGGAATCCCTGCAGATTTTATTTTTTTTCTCCAGCCTCTGGAGTTTTTTTTTTGTTTTTTCTGTCCACCCTGGCCATCGGACCTTACTTATTCTATGTTAATTAATATTGACTTATGTTTATTTTTTATTGTGTCTTCTATTTTTCTATTCTTCATTTTGTAAAGCACTTTGAGCTACATTTTTTTATATGAAAACGTGCTATATAAATAAATGTTGTTGTTGTTGTCCTTTCATATCCACGGGGGATTGGGTGGCTGTATCCAGTATGATTCTGAGATTTGAAAAGATATGTAGTGAACAACATCCTCATCCGTCTTCCCATCGATATATTTTTTGTGATGTTTGTGGTTGAATCTTTTTAAATAAAAGATTTTTGCTGGTTCTTAACAACTATATTAATTTAAGTGTAAAAAAATATAAATTAATTTGAATTGCATACATTACAACATACAAAAACACCCAGAAATATTTAATTTGAAACAGTCAGCCATCATGGTCAACTAATTTGGAAAGTTGGCCTTTTTTTCAACCATATTGTGCACCTTAGAGAAGAACTGATTAAAATCTATTCTACTGTAAACATTTGTGATAATTTGTGATAAAAACTAATCCGCCAAGCCACCAACTGCACAGTGCAACTGTCAGGTATATTTATAGAACTATAAACTACACTATGTTTTAACTTGGGGCAATGAAATATTAAGTGCGCTGTGAACAGAAAACGTTTGGGAACCACCGACTTAAAGTATTGTTTTCTGTATTTGGATTTTGTTTGCTTTATGATTATTGTGTTCTGTTTATTGAATTCTCCTTTCTGGATGGTGTTTGGGACTTGTTGGCTTGAGGATTAACTTTGAGGCAACTACATTTTGCTCTTTTGAGCACCTTATTGTGATTATTTCTGGGTTTTAATAAAATGCTTTATTTTACAATGAATGTTCATTGCATTTTAGCCACAAGCCACTGTTTGAATGGTTTCTCCTCCTTGTGGAACATTTTGGCACCTAAAAGTCAGCAGATGGTAGTTGTAAGACTGGCTGGACTGGGGGTCAAACCATTCTTGGCTGGGCAGCGAATGTTTTAAACCTGTTTTTATGGTATATTTTGGAGATCTCAATCATGTTTAAGTCTCCTTCACACAACAATAATGAAAAAACTGGTTTGACATCCTGAAAGTATAACTTATGAAATTGTTTCTTTTCACTGTTCACTGACTCAACCGAACCCAAGCTTAATGTTAACTACCACGGCAGCCTGGCAGTTTATTTTATTGTCATAAATGCAGCATTGATTAACATTAAGCTCATTAGCAGACCTTCTAAATTGTCCAGAACAATCGGCAAACACCTTTTGGCTCATTCCTATAGGAGTGATGAACGCTTAGATTCAACGGGCTGATAACAAACCAATTGGTTGAGTTGATTAAACGAAGCTTGTTTGTTGTAGTTTATAATTATTAAAAGATGATTAGTTTGTGAGAAGTGGCCATTGAGGTTGTGCAATTCAAACTGTAACATCATGAAAAATATTGAATCAGAATAGATTAATATGGAAATATTAATCACTTTCATTAATCTACATTTTGTAAATAACCCTCAATAAAATATCAGTTCTCAGAAAAAACCCAAATTACCTATACTAGAACATCCAAATCATTTGTAGTGTGTTGCTTACACTCTTGAATCTGATTTATTAGCATCTCAGCAGAAATTTTACAGAGGTTTTTGCATTGGAGAAAAAAGTCTGCCTCATGCAATAAAGATGTTTGCTATAGATGTTAGTCTTGATTGTACAATATGCAGATGTAATGTGCTGTAACTGCTGACTGTATAAATTCATAGTTATATGTATTGCAATTTGCCTTCTGCCTTCCAAGCGACTGAGTGAAAAAGAAACCTTTCATTAGTTGTTCAGGACCATTTAAACTCAATCAGAAAGAGGTGATGTACTTTAGTGTTGGCATCTTTTGCATCCTGAGTCCTGACCTCTTGTCACATGCTGCTGTAAAGCACACTAGCTGCTATTCCAGATAATTTTCTCCTTTATGGAACAAATTAACTCAGCACAGTAGTGTTAACCACAGAAGGCATTGTGACAAATTTGAAGGACTGCAAACTAATGAAACTAATAATTACCAAAAGATTGAAGGCATAAAATAAAAAATTATCATGATTATGTATATTATTAAACTGTCAAAAACACTAAAAACTCAGGCATAAATCAAGACCAAACATATAAAACTGAATATATTTGAATATATATTTGTGTTCACTATCCATTGTTACATTTCAACATTATATTTTCTGTTTTTACTGGATGTCCTTTGTATTTTTATTTAACTGTAGCATATTTATAATTATTGTACAGAATATTGAGCTTGCAAATGATACCTATTCAAACACAATAACAGTTCCACCTGCTTTGACTAGACACGTTTTCACAACTGTTATTTTTGATCAAAGGATGTGACTACAGAATATAAAACACAGTGTTGCAAATGACAAAACATTCCTTTTGTATGGTACTAATAGCAATCATTGGTACCATACACAAAGCTGAGAGGCATGCATCTTTAGAAAATAATTGATCAATACCGTGTGTATTATGTATTTATACCGTGTGTATGTAAATGGGAAATCAATATAGTTAAGCACACAACTTATGCTATTGAATAAAACAAGGAAGTGTGTGTAACATAAGTTTAATATGTCACTGTCCTCTGTACAAAAATATTTTATAAATCTACTTTTCTTTCTACTCACATACACAGTGGACACAGGTTTAGCACAGGAGCTCATCATTTAGAACTTCAAGGCAAGCATTTTAAGAGCCCAGTCACAGGGAATGCACAAACCAGTACAGTATGTTTCTTCATGCCGGTCCCAAGCCCAGATAAATGGGGAGTGTTATGTCATGTAAAATTTTGCCAAATCAAAATGCAGACAACAATACCAATTTCCATACCGGATTGGTCGAGCCCCGGGTTAACAACGACCGCCACCAGTACTGTAAGCCAACAGGGTGATGGCAGAAATTGGGCTACTTTTGGCCGTAGAAGGAGAAGAAGTGGGGGGAGACATGTCCAGAGGCAGGTGGAGAGGAAGAAAGTAAAGAGAGTGGAACTGAGGGTAGGAACTTTCAATCCTGGCAGTATGACTGGTGAGGGGAGAGAGTTAGCAGATATGATGGAGAGAAGGAAGGTTGATATATTGTGCATGCAAGAGAGTAAATGGAAGGGGAGTAAGGCCAGGTGGATCAGAGGTGGATTCAAACTGTTCTATCATGGTGTGGATGAGAGGAGAAACGGGGTAGGAGTTATTCTGAAGGAACAGTATGTCAAGAGTATTTTGGAGGTGAAAAGAGTGTCAGGCAGAGTAATGATTATGAAGCTGGAAATTGGAGGTGTGATGATGAATGTTAGTGCATATGCACCACAAGTTGGATGTATAATGAGCGAGAAATTTTTGGAGTGAGTTGGATGAAGTGATGAACAGTGTACCCAAGGGACAGAAAGTGGTGATTGGAGCGGATTTCAATGGGCATGTTGGTGAAGGTAACAGTGGAGACGAGGAGGTGATGGGTAAGTATGGTGTTAAGGAGAGGAATGAAGAAGGTCAGAAGATAGTGGATTTTGCCAAAAGGATGGACATGGCTGTGGTGAATACGTATTTTAAGAAGAGGGAGGAACATAGGGTTACGTACAAGAGTAGAGGAAGATGCACACAGGTAGATTACATCCTATGCAGAAGAGCTGATCTGAAGGAGATTGAAGACTACAAAGTGATGGCAGGGGAAAGTGCAGTTAAGCAGCATAGGATGGTGGTCTGTAGGATGATGTTGGTGATCAAGAAGAGGAAGAGAGTGAGGGCAAAGCCAAGGATCAAATGGTGGAAGTTGAAAAATGAAGACTGCAAGGCTGAGTTTAGGGAGGAGGTGAGACAGGCACTGGGTGACTGGGTGGCAGTGAAGAGTTACCAGACAGCTGGGAAACTACAGCAGATGTAGTAAGGGTGATAGCAAGAAGGGTGCTTGGCATGATATCTGGAAAAAGGAAGGAGGAAAAGGAAACATGGTGGTGGAATGAGGAAATACAGAGAGTATACAGAGGAAGAGGATGGCAATGGGATAGTCAGAGAGATGCAGAAAGTTGACAAGAGTGCAAGGAGATAAGGCACAAGGTGAAGAGAGAGGTGGTAAAGGCTAAAGAAAAGGTGTTTGATGAGTTTTATGAGAGGTTGGACACTAAGGCGGGAGAAAAGGACCTGTACTGATTGGCTAGACAGAGGGACCAAGCTGGGAAAGATGTGCAGCAGGTTAGGGTGATAAAGGATAATATGGAAACATACTCACAAGCGAGGAGAGTGTGTTGAGCAGATGGAAAGAGTACTTTGAGAGGCTGATGAAGAGAATGAGAGAGAGAAGAGGTTGGATGATGTGGAGATAGTGAATCAGGAAGTGCAATGGATTAGCAAGGAGGAAGTAAGGACAGTTATGAAGAGGATGAAGAATGGAAAAGCCGTTGGTCTAGATGACATTCCTGTGGAAGCATGGAGGTGTTTAGGAGAGATGACAGTGGAGTTTTTAACCAGATTGTTTAATGGAATCTTGGAAAGTGAGAGGATGCCTGAGGAGTTGAGAAGAAGTGTACTGCTGCCAATATTTAAGAATAAGAGGGATGTGCAGGACTGTAGTAACTAAAGGGGGATAAAATTGATGAGCCACAGCACGAAGTTATGGGAAAGAGTAGTGAAAGCTAGGTTAAGAAGTGAGGTGATGATTAGTGAGCAGCAGTATGGTTTCATGCCAAGAAAGACCACCACAGATGCAATGTTTGCTCTGAGGATGTTGATGGAGAAGTTTAGAGAAGGCCAGAAGGAGTTGCATTGCGTCTTTGTGGACCTGGAGAAAGCATATGACAGGGTGCCTCGAGAGGAGTTGTGGTATTGTATGATGAAGTCAGGAGAGGCAGAGAAGTACATAAGAGTTGTACAGGATATGTACAAGGGAAATTTGACAGTGGTGAGGTCTGCGGTAGGAGTGACGGATGCATTCAAGTTGCAGGTGGGATTACATCAGGGATCGTCTCTGAGCCCTTTCTTATTTGCAATGGTGATGGACAGGTTGACAGACGAGATTAGACAGGAGTCCCCATGGACGATGATGGTTGCTGATGACATTGTGATCTGTAGCGACTGTAGGGAGCAGATTGAGGAGACCCTGGAGAGGTAGTGATATGCTCTAGAGAGGAGAGGAATGAAGGTCAGTAGGAACAAGACAGAATACATGTGTGTAAATGAGAGGGAGGTCAGTGGAATGGCGAGGATGCAGGGAGTAGAGTTGGTGAAGGTGGATGAGTTTAAATAGTTGGGATCAACAGTACTGTGTAATGGGGATTGTGGAAGAGAGGTGAAAAAGAGAGTGCATGCAGGGGGGAATGGGTGGAGAAGAGTGTCAGGAGTAATTTGTGACAGATGGGTATCAGCAAGAGTGAAAGGGAAGGTCTACAGGATGGTAGTAAGACCAGCTATGTTATATGGGTTAGAGATGGTGGCACTGACCAGAATGCAGGAGACAGAGCTGAAAGTGGCAGAGTTAAAGATGCTAAGATTTGCATTGGGTGTGACGTGGATGGATAGGATTAGAAATGTGTACATTAGAGGGTCAGCTCAAGTTGGATGGTTGGGAGACAAAGTCAGAGAGGCAGGCGAGATTGCGCTGGTTTGGACATGTGCAGAGGAGAGATGCTGAGTATATTGGGAGAAGGATGCTAAGGATAGAGCTGCCAGGCAAGAGAAAAAGAGGAAGGCCCAAGAGAAGGTCTATGGATGTGGTGAGAGAGGACATGCAGGTGATGGGTGTAACAGAACAAGATGCAGAGGACAGAAAGATATGGAAGAAGATGATCCGCTGTGGCAACCCCTAATGGGAGCAGCCGATAGAAGAAGAAGAAGGCAAGCATTTTAAGACAAGTTAGGGACAACTGCAAAATGGGCAGTCAGACTGATGACCATTGTATGCTATTTCTGTGTGTCAAATTCAAAATGAAACTGTATCATCTTTGCCTTGTTTCGAATGAAATGATTCACCTATGTTGGGGCCTGCACATGAAGAAAGAGTATAAAGCCTTGGAACATTGCCCGGCACACCTTTGAAGCTGACAGACAGATGGGAGATAACGTTATGCAATCCGATAAATCCTTCCAAAGCAGTAATGAAAATGGCAGATTCTACACATCGGGCTCCCACTCCTGAACTGGGTTCTTGTCATGACTTCCTTTGTCTGTTATGCTGCGTAAGCTGTCATTAAAGAAAACTAAGTCATTTCTCCTATGTGATTTCTTACCGCAGTATCACTAAGGGAGGGGTATCGTCTTTTTATATTATATCTATACAGTTTTGGGTTATGTAACACGCCGCAATTACAAAAGAACTCATTCCAACAAGGGAGCTAGCGCCCCCTGCTGGACACAGTGTGCAACTGTTAAAACCCAGCTGCTATGTTATTTTTAATGGTATTCTTCTTTTCATCTTGTTTTGGTGTTCTGCCCACTACCTTGAATACTATGGTCACATTAATACATTTGCATACATTTAATGATCTGGGTATACTTTATTATTCTCTTGCTGCTCAGCCAATATGATGGTTTGGGTATGTTTTCTAAATTGCCCATAATGTTTGTCTGCTGCCTTGTTTTGTGTACAGGTTTAAAACCGTGTCTAGAAACATTTCTTGAATGCGTGCCCCTATACCCTTAAGAACATTTGGGTGCCACCAAAGGGAGGTGCTGAGAACAGGCATCTCTATTTTGTATGTTTTTGGTGAAGCTATATTGAACTACTGCCAGAAATAGCTTTTTGTTCAGGAGATATTTGACAGCTTGCCAAGGCTTCAGAATGCTAAAAATTGTGACACCAACATTTATTTCTATAGCATAATTTCATACAAAGGATGCAGCTCAAAGTGCTTTACGACATGTCAAAGAAATAGTTACAAGCAAAGAAACAGAAATTAAAATTAGAACAAAAGTTAATAACCAAAAATAAATAATGCATATTTCATATGATAGATATATAATTAATAGAGAAGCAGACTCTTGATATATAGAATCATTTTTTTAAGACTCCAGTGAAAAAGTCAGATGGTCAGGGAGGACATAAAATAAAAAAAAAAAAAACTCCAGATAAGCTGGAAAAAAAAAAACTGCAGCGGTTCCAAGGCCAAATGACCAACCAGCCACCCACTGAGCATTCTACCTAACATTAATTAACTACTTTAATACTATTAATGAGCAACATTTTTGTTTTTGTTTTTTTTTTCTTAGAGGATTTGATGCAGTCATTTGGTTTTGTCTGTAACGAGAAGTAGACATCTGAGACATTGCTCTGCTGGCAGCGGTGTTATTTAACTTTTTTATGATCTATCTGAGATAACCTAATTAATATAGAAGCAAAACTGCAAGTAAGGTGGGCAGCAGGAATTTGCAATTCTTAGGCTGCATATTGGAACTAAGTATGGCCTCTTTATCCCCATTTTCAACTGCTACTAACGCCCTCCGCGAGTCAATTCCAACAGGATAAGTAACTCTGCTTTCGAAGCATGGAGAAGATCGAAACAAGCTATCTGAGCTGAAGGCGATTTTTACCGTACCCTTTTAAATGATGTAAAGGAGGATATACATAAGAGAATAGACAGAATTGACATTACAATAGACAGCAGAATGGAAAAGCTACTTCAGGAAATAAAAGATCAGGAAGTATGTTTAAGTAATAAATTTGATATAAACCTTAAAAAAAAAATTCTAGCAAGTATTGATGAAAAAATACAGGACAATCTGAACAAAATTGAGTCAGATATTTTAAAATCAAGTGTTCGTTGCATTTTGAAGAGTGACCATTAGAAAATTTTTATTCCAATATCAGTCCATGCTCTCAACGAAGATGACCCTGACCAGAGAATTGAATTTTTTGAGCGTATACGTTTTTAGGACACCCTGTTTTATAAGATATCTCATTTTTTTAAATTTTATTTTCTCAAAGGGGACTGTTTAACACCATATTCTAAGTTTATTGTATTTGGACTGTACTATCATAAGATATCTCAGTTTTAAATTATAATCCTATCTATACCACTGCTTGGAGTTTGTTTTGTTTTGGAGGTGCTCTGTCTCTAGGCACTTCCGTAGTGTGGCCTAGCTTCATGTGTGTGTGTGTGGGTGGGGGAAAAATTAGAGAAGGGCTGGTGGGGGAGAAAGAGAGCAAATTACTTATTATCTATCCTTTTTACCCCATTCATCCTTCCATTATCCAACCCGCTATATCCTAACTACAGGGTAATGGGGGTCTCCTGGAGCCAATCCCAGCCAACACAGGGCACAAGGTAGGAAACAAACCCCGGGCAGGGCGCCAGCCCACCGCAGTCCTTTTTACCCAAACAACCACAAGTGCCAACATAATAAAAGGTTCCTTAGCCATAATACTTGGCAATAATATGAAATCAAGGTTAAAGAGATTGTATGAAACAACGTACTACCTTTACTTAAGATTACAAAATGTCCTCAAAAGTTCAGAAGCTGTGTCTCTCTGAGTAAACAGAACATTGTTAGCTGGAATGTCAAAAGTCTCAATTACGATCAAAGAGAAAGAAGTATTCTCTCACCTAATAGGTCTAAATGCTAAGATAGTATTTTTACAGCAGACTCACTTAATAAGTAAGGACCAGTTTTGGTTGTAAAGAGATTGGACTGGCCAAATCTTTCACTCCAGTTATAAAAAGAAAACTAGAGGTGTGGGAATCTTAATACATAACAGAATCTCATTCACAGCATGAGACATATTATCTAATCCTGAAGGGCGATATGTCATGGTGATGGGTAATTTATTTAAATCTAAAATCACATTGATAAATATCTACACACCTAATTTGTATGATAGAGATTTAATCCAAAATGCATCAATTCCTAATAGCATTCAAAATTATTATGGCCAGAGATTTTAACTGTGTTTTAAATCCTGACCTGGATAGATCTTCAACTACAATGACGATACCATCTAATACTCCAATGGGTCATAACTTATCAGACCTATGGAGATTTTTAAATCCAAACTCAAAAGCGTATTTCTTCTTCTCATCAGTTCATCACAGTTACTCAAGAATTGATTATTTCTTTATAGATAATTTATTGCCCACAATGCTATTGTTATCTCTGAAATCACTATACCCCACACATTCATTTTGCTGCTGGTGTCTTAACTCCCTGTCATTAGCTGCTGAGAATTGTACGGAATTCATCTCCAAGAAAATTAATTATTTTTTGGAGACAAATGTATCCTCGGCTGTCTCTGCAGGAATATTCTTTGAAACTCTGAAGGCTTTTTTAAGAGGACAGATTATTTCATAACTCTCTTACAAAATAAATTGGAAACCATGAAGGTGTTAGAGTTAATTAGTGAAATCACCAGAATAGATCAAGAATATACCAGGTCTCCAATGAAGCACTTCAAAGGAAAAGACAGGATCTATAATCAGAATTTAACCTCTTGACAACAAAAATAACGGAACAGCTCATCTTTAAATTGCAACATTATTACTTTGAACATGGAGAGAAGGCTTAATAAGATCTTAGCTCAACAAATACACAAGCAGGAAGTTTGTAATTCAATAACAGAAATTACCAACACAGATGAAGATAAAATAACTGACCATAAAAATATAACCGACACATTTAGAGAGTACTATAAGTCTTTATATTCTACTCAGTTTAAAGAAGACAAGACGCAATTTAGGGGTGGGGATCGATCTGTTCTTAATTTTTCTCTTTGTAAAAACTTGATTGCTTTGTATGGATTGTAATAAAATTAATAAAAAAAAAAAAAAAAAAAAAAAAGACGCAATCTAATGAGTTTTTGATGCATTACAAGTACCACAGCTAGATAGTGCAGAGGAACTGGACAAACCTCTGACTATCTCAGAATTACTGGATGCTATAACCTCACTCCAAAACGGGAAAACAGCTTGCCTGATGGCTACCCAGTGGAATTTTATTAGAAAATGTCAAAACCCTAATTTAGCTTCACTATTACTAGCAATGTAGCACTATTATTAACCCCCTATTACTAGCAATGTTTTTCGAAGCTAGTGACAACAAAACTCTACCTCAAACTTTTTGCCAACTGTTAATTACTGTCTTTCCAAAGCAAAATAAAGACTTGTTAAAATGTGCATCTTATAGATCAATTTAACTTCTGAATAATGATGCTAAGATACTCTCCATAGTTCTAGCTAGAAGGATTGACAAAATGCTTCCTGCTGTATTATCACAAGGCAGACAATTAGCTTCTAATCTTCAATGTTTGTTTGATGTAATATACTCACCCATAAAATCTAACGCACCAGAAATATTATTATCTTTGGATACAGAAAAAGCATTTGACATGATTGAATGGGACTACTTATTCACCGCATTGTAGAAATGTGGGTTTGGCCCTAAAATATGTGCATGGATAAAACTACTTCATAAAGTTCCAGAAGCCTCTGTTTGCATTAACAAACTTATGTTGAACTACTTCAAACTAGAACATGGTTCTCGAAAAGATGACCAGTATCACCACTGCTTTTTGCAATCGCCAATGGCCATTTACTTTCAAAATGCATCTGAGATAAAGGGGATTACCGGAGAAGGACATGAATAAAAAACATCACTATATGAAAATGATATGGTATGATATCAGACCTCCATACCAGTAGCCCTTAATGCACTGTCAGAATTTCAAAAGATATCTCGCACAGAATATTAGACTAGATACATTCCCATCAGTTTAAATACCTGGGGGTTAACATCACAAATAAATATAAAGATCATTTTCAAAAAAAACTTGCTATCAGTATGGAAAAATTTAAACAAGTGAACAGATGGTCTACTCTCCATCTTACATTAGCAGGGAGAATCAACACTGTCAAGATGAACATTTTTCCTAAGCTTCTTTTTCTATTTCAGAGCATCCCCATATACATTACCATATCGTTCTTTAAGAAATTAGACTCAATTCTAACCTTATTTATTTGTAATTCGAAACATCCACGCATCCAAAGGGTGACTCTGCAGTGACCTAAAGCATCAGGGGACATGAGACTACCTAACTTTCAACTGTATAGGGTGGCCCACGAAAAAGTAGCCCGCCACCCTGGCGAAAAAAGGCGCCCTTCCATAAAGAAAGAAAGAACCTGAAATGCAAAAATCTTTACTCACTCTTTACAGAAAGTGCTGAAAATGATCTCCTTGTGCGTCAATGCATTTTTGGACGCGCCTTAACATGTTGTCATATATGCGACGCAACTCTGGGGCGCCAATGCTTACGAATATTGTCTTTCAACTGGTGTAAAGTTCTCGGGTTATTAGCGTACACTTTTCCCTTCAAATTGCCCTACAGATAAAAGGCATCAGGTGTGCGAACGGGTGGGGCCCGATTCTTTTTGGCGTTTGCAACTGACCCTGTCGTACGCCACTTTCTCACCAACTGCTGTATTGCGCGCTTTGCTGGGACACCAGTGGCAGGAAACTTTGTTGCAAAAATGTCCCGTGTTTCCTTAATGGAACCCGCGAGAACATATGCCTCCACTATTGCGATTCTTTGTGGAATGGAATACATGTCGCTCAGCTCATACTCACACGTTTGCACTACGTCTACACAGCTTTCGTGATTAGGGTAGTCAATCGGTGCGCCACTCTGGCAGGAAGGCGGGCTACTTTTTCGTGGGCCACCCTGTATTACTGGATAACAAATATACAAGCTATAAAACCATGAAATTTGACACAAATTGATGAATATACACAAGCTTGGTCTGCAATAGAAATAAAATCTTGCTTACTTCTTTATATGTCCTGCTCTATGCCTGAGTCAATACAAATTATCATCAATATACTTATAATCCAATTGTCCATCAATCACTCAGAATATGGAATCAATGCAAGAAGCACTTTAAGGTAGAGAAGCTTTTATCCATTGCACCTCTACATGACAATCAACTTTTTCTACCCTCCCAAACCTACAAAGTATTTAACCTTTGGAATGCTTTTGGGATTAAAACACTTAGAGATTTATATATAGATAATGTCTTTTCATCTTATGACAAATTATGCTTCAAATGAGTGGAAGTAAACCATGCTTAGAATACACTCTAGCTCCATATGTACAGAGCATTCAATCATTCAACTTAAAATCTCTTATTGTGCACATTTTTTTAGAACATTAGAACATTAGAACATTCTAGACGAGAACAGGCCATTCAGCCCAACAAAGCTCGCCAGTCCTATCCACTTGTTTCCTCCAAGAAAACATCAAGTCGAGTTTTGAAAGTCCCTAACGTCTTACTGTCTACCACACTACTTGGTAGCTTATTCCAAGTGTCTATCGTTCTTTGTGTAAAGAAAAACTTCCTAATGTTTGTGCGAAATTTACCCTTAACAAGTTTCCAACTGTGTCCCCGTGTTCTTGATGAACTAATTTTAAAATACAAGTCTCGATCCACTGTACTAATTCCCTTCATAATTTTAAACACTTCAATCATGTCACCTCTTAATCTTCTTTTGCTTAAACTGTAAAGGCTCAGCTCTTTTAATCTTTCCTCATAATTCAACCGCTGTAGCCCTGGAATCAGCCTAGTTGCTCTTCTCTGGACCTTTTCTAGCGCTGCTATGTCCTTTTTGTAGCCTGGAGACCAAAACTGCACACAGTACTCAAGATGAGGCCTCACCAGTGCATTATAAAGGTTGAGCATAACCTCTTTGGACTTGTACTCCACACATCGAGCTATATAACCTAACATTCTGTTAGCCTTCTTAATGGCTTCTGAACACTGACGGGAAGTTGATAGCTTAGAGTCCACTATGACTCCTAAATCCTTCTCATAAGGTGTACTCTCGATTTTCCGACCGCCCATTGTGTATTCAAACCCAATATTTTTACTTCCTATGTGTAATACTTTACATTTACTGACATTAAATTTCATCTACCACAAATCTGCCCAAGCCTGTATGCTATCCAAGTCCTTCTGTAATGATATAACGGATTCCAAATTATCTGCTAATCCACCTGTCTTGGTATCATCTGCAAACTTAACCAGCTTGTTACTTATATTCCTATCTAAATCATTTATATATATTAAAAATAGCAGCGGCCCTAGCACTGACCCCTGTGGAACACCACTCTTAACATCGGCCAGTTCTGATGAGGTTCCTCGCACCATCACCCTCTGCTTCCTGTGTCTGAGCCAATTCTGTACCCATCTAAAAACATCACCCTGAACTCCCACTTCTTTTAACTTGATGCCCAACCTCTCATGTGGCACCTTATCAAATGCTTTCTGAAAGTCCAGATAAATAATATCATAAGCTCCACTTTGATCATATCCTTTTGTTGCAACCTCATAGAATTCCAACATGTTAGTAAAGCACGACCTCCCTCTTCTGAACCCATGCTGACTGGTCAGAATAACTCCTGTCCTTGCCATGTGTTGCTCAATCTTATCCTTAAAAATTCCTTCCATTAATTTTCCTGTGATGCATGTTAAGCTTACTGGCCTATAGTTGCTTGGATCTGCCCTGTCACCCTTTTTATATAATGGGATGATATTTGCCATTTTCCAGTCCTTCGGAATCTCTCCAGTGCGCAGTGACCTCCTAAAAATATGTGTCAAGGGTTTATATATGTACTCACTAGCCTCCTTAAGAACACGAGGATAAATATTATCTGGGCCTGGTGATTTGTTTGATTTTATCTTATTTAATCTGAGAAGCACTTCTCCCTCTACAATTTCCAAATCCCTCAGTACCTCCTTATTAGTCATGTTTACCTCTGGGAGGTTATCCACTTGCTCACTAGTAAACACCTCAGAAAAATGTAAGTTTATGGCATCTGCTATTTCACTGTCTGTATCTTTTAATTCCCCTTTACTATTCCTGATGAACTTGACCTCCTCCTTGACTGTTCTTTTACTACTAAAATACTGAAAGAATCTCTTGGGGTCTACTTTCGCCTTATCTGCTATATTCCTCTCCAACTGTCTTTTAGCCTCCCTGATATCCTTCTTAATCTTTGCTCTCATATTCTCATACGCTCTACGATTCACTTTGCAGTCATTAGTCTTATATGCCTTATACAGCAGTTTTTCCTTTGCAACTTCTTTTTTAAATCTTTATTAATCCATCGTGGAGTTTTTTTTAGTTTCCTATTAATTCCAAATTTAGGTATGTATCTTTCCTGCATTACATGTAAAACATTTTTAAACCTGTTCCACTGCTCCTCGACTGTCTCCACATTTAAAAGCTTATCCCAGTCTATCCTACTTAGACTTAGACCAAAGTTCAACTTAACAATTTTAGTCTTTGCATCCGTACTATTACAAAATACTGAGAACTGTATTACATTATGGTCACTTGACCCTAGTGGTTCAATCACTCCTACACCCTCAATTCTATCCTGATTATTACAGAATACTAAATCCAGACAGGCTTCACCCCGTGTTGGTGCTCTAACATGCTGTGTTAAAAAACAATCACTGATTACTTTTAAAAACTCCTGCTCTTGTGCTCCTCCATCTGCAAGGTTATCCCAGTTAATATTTGGATAATTAAAGTACCCCATGACTATAGTATCTCCCTGTAAACTTGCCTTTTTGATATTACTAAAAAGATGTTTGTTGAAATTACTGTCTGAATTGGGTGGTCTATAACACACTCCTAAAATATGACCTCTTTCCCTAATATTTTCCAGGCGAAGCCACATGTCCTCACTAAGATGGGGCTCATCATCCAACTGAAGAGGACTTACATTAAAATCTTGTTTGGTATAAACAACAACCCCACCTCCTTTTCTGTTCTGTCGATCCTTCCTAAAAAATGTGTATCCCTCTATGTTACACTCATCCCCATCCTTGTTATTTAGCCAGGTTTCCATTATCGCTATAATATCATAATTATGCCCTGCTACATACAACTCCAACTCACTTACCTTATTTTTGATACTTCTAGCATTAAGGCAAGCTATTTTTAATGTGTTAATCCTTCTACATTTACGTGTTTGCTTAGAATTTACATTACTATGCATTTTTTTTCTACACCATTGTTTGTTCTTCCATGTATATATCTAAATCTGGCCTGTCCTAAACTCCCTGCCCCCCCATTCCCTAGTTTAAATAATCCTCGACTAGCCTACACATACGCCTCCCCAATACATTGGTGCCCCTCCAGTTCAGATGTAACCCGTCACGGTGGAACAGGTCCCATCTGTTCCAAAAGGAGTCCCAATGCCCCATAAGCCTATACCCTTCTACCCTGCACCAAGATTTGAGCCACGCGTTAAGCCTTCTAATCTCCTCAATCTTACCTGGACTGGCGCGTGGCACTGGCAGAACTTCGGAGAAGACTACCTTGTCAGTTCTGCTCCTCAGCTTGGTACCTAACTCTTTGAATTTGGATTGCAGAACTGACAGACTACCCTTATGTATGTCATTTGTTCCAACGTGGATAATGACAACTGGATCCACCCCCGCTCTGGCCAAGAGCCTATCCACCCTTCCAGGGAGGTCTCCCACCTGTGCTCCCGGAAGGCAACACACCGTGCGAGACTCTCTCTCTCTGGAGCACACCTGCACTTCAAT
Source organism: Polypterus bichir lapradei (assembly GCA_026402145.1). Taxonomy (NCBI): domain Eukaryota; kingdom Metazoa; phylum Chordata; class Cladistia; order Polypteriformes; family Polypteridae; genus Polypterus; species Polypterus bichir. Next base: position 128,634,701 of record JANRMT010028174.1, read on the forward strand.
CCCCCTAATGATTGAGTCCCCAACTATCATTACCTCTATCTTTTTGGGAACTGGTTTTGAGGTGGCCCGTTGGGGCTCCTCAACCCTGCCTACCACCTCAGAATTATCAGAGTCACCGTCCAGCTCTGCAAGGACATGATAACGGTTAGACACTTCTAATTCTGGGGTTGATGCCCCCGGACAGTGTGCACCCTTTACCTTACGCCTTGTGACCGTGACCCACCTATTCCTACCTGTCTGGTCTGGAATCTCCTCCCGTGCCACCTTAGGGGTGCACACTATCTCTCTAAAGGACACCTGGGCCAAGTCCGCCAATTCTCTATTACAACGCAGGTCAGCCAACTCCTCCTCCAGTTCAGCGACCCTGAGATCGAGGTGATGGATCAGCTGGCATCTCTTGCAGATGTAGCCCTCATAGATAACTGGCTCTTCCAAACCATCATCTAAAAAGTCCAACATCCAACAGGACTTGCATTGCACTGGCCTCATTATTAAAATTTGACTTGGGATTACTAAGCTGCCTTAACTTTTTTTTTCTTAAAATTACATTTCTTCTTCTTTCAGCTGTTCCTTAACTTAAATGGTAACACTAAGATCTGCTACAGATATTTTACACCTTTTCCCCTTAAGCTCCTGTACTGTTCTCCCTCTCAGCTGCCTGCTATTTGTCTATGAGGTTAACTTTACTTTTCTCCGCCTCTTCTCCTAACTTTGTGCTCTTCTTACTTATAAGCTCTTCACTCGCACTGTTTGTATTCCCCCGTATTAATGAACCAATATGCTGTCGCCCACTTAACTGTTCTACCTCTGGACCGCTAAGGACTGTTTAATCTAAAATAAACAAATAAATAAAACTTTACTACCTTATTTGCTCCTACTGCTCCTTGTGCCGGATCGGCGTCAACGCTGGCCGTTTACCTGCGCACTGCTGAGCTTCTACCTTTTACTGTTTTGAAGTCAGCCGCCAGCCCAATTTTATCTCTGTTAAAATTGTCCAAAATGTATCTAGGCCAAGATTCAACCTGCAAACACTGCAATCAAGCTCCACCTTCACCGGGCCACATGTTTTGGACGTGCACCAAATTAACATCATTCTGGGCAAAATGCCTATCAGACAGCCTTCGATGCAGTGATGGCAGACTAATGGGGAGCTGAGAAGGAGAATTTTAAAAAATTATTCTTGCCATCACTCATTTATATAAATGAATGAACAAAGTTTGACATTTTTTGAAAATTTTGCATCAAGAACTTTTTTAAAAATTAGTTGAATCTTACTGGAATGACCACTTAGTCAAACGAATTCATTGTTCCCTCATACAATTGACGCCAGTCAGTGAAACATCTTCTCCATTGTCTAAACCAGGGTTTCCCAAGATGCCGATCGCGATCGACCAGTAGATCGCAAAGGTAGTGCAGGTAGATCGCATTGCATTCAAAAAAAATTTTTTTAAACGTTAGTCTATCATATATCCTCCCTATGGCATTTGCCACTTGATTGACATACAGGGTGGCCAGTCTGAGATCTCTTTTCTTCTAACACACTGGTCATCCCGCATGCACGATCAAACGTGCGAGCAACTGCAAAACTCCGGTTATCTAAGTGATCTAGTTAGCCTTCCAATTTATATTGACTAAAGAAGGGATTTTAAAAAAAAAATTGGTAGGAGGGGGGCTGGACATGTGGAATTGGAAGAGGATTTTTTTCTCTCACAATGTCACAATCGAAGTGCGTTTGTCTGATCTGTCAATCTATCATTGCTATTCCAAAGAAGGAAAATGTGGAAAGGCACTTTCAAACTGTTCATAAAAACTAAGAAACTGACTTCCTTCTGGAAAGCGATCTGAGAAAGAGAAAGGAGAGGGGACTAAAATCGCAGTTAATCGGACGCCGGCCATTTTTCACTCGGCTGAATTCAAAAGCAAAGACAGACACACCAAAGCATCATTCCGGGTGAGTCACTAGATCATTAAGCATAAGAAGTCCTTCCAAGAGCTACCTCCTTGACTGCATTATTCGGCTGTACTTATTTATGTGAGTCAGCCTTTTCTCACATGAAGATTATTAAATCCAAATACTGTAGTGACCATAAATGTATTGAACTGTTATTGTGCCATAAAGGTTATTCAGTTATGCAAGGTACAATAACATACAGTATATTTTATGTATAAAGTATACTCAGTATATATATATATATATATATATACTGTATATATACTAATAACAGGCAAAGCCCTCACTGACTGACTGACTCACTCATCACTAATTCTCCAACTTCCCGTGTAGGTAGAAGGCTAAAATTTGGCAGGCTCATTCCTTACAGCTTACTTACAAAAGTTGGGCAGGTTTCATTTTGAAATTCTACGTGTAACGGTCATAACTGGAACCTACTTATGTGCATATATACGGCCATAGCCTGCAGCTCGGTCACCGTGTGAGGCGGAGTTGCATCCCTCATCGTCACACCTCCCACGTAATTGAGTGCCTGCCCATATAAAGCTGTCCGTCAGCATTACACAATTGAGAAGGCAGCAAAAGAATATGAAGCAAGTGACGCATACAAGCATATTCATAAGTGCAGCTACTGCGTAAACAAAGCACGGTGTAAACCTTAAGTTTAAATTAAGTTCATAGACACGCTGCTGCTGGCGTTTGTCATGCCTACGACGAATATGATATACGTGAGATACAAGTTTAATGACAAGACGCAGGGTATAAACAAGACTTTTGATCACTTTGTTACAGGATAGCACAACCACAGCTGAGAACCTTCGATGCATGTACTCCGAGCGGCTCACGTGAACTGACTGTGAACACAGTATGCACACAAAAAGACCTCCAAAGAGCGCTGAACAAAAAATGCATTACACAATTGAGAAGGCAGCAAAAGAATATGAAGCGTGTGACACATACACGCATATTCATAAGTGCAGGTACTGCGGAAACAAAGCACACGGTGGAAAAAGTCAATGTCCAGCTAAAGACAGTGTAAAAAATGTGGTAAATTGAACCACTTCGCTAAAGTTTGCAGGACTGGGAAAGGTAAACCCGTGCATGCAGTGTGTGATGTTTTAGATAAAGAGGAAGATGAGCTGTTTATTGATGCAGTAAGAAAGGAACAACCCTCTGAATCTGAACAAGCCTTTGTAGACATATCAATAGGAAAGCAAGGTGTAAAGCTTAAGTTTAAATTAAGTTCATAGACACGCTGCTGCTAAATATTCACAGGCAAATCCACAAGTTAATACCGGGAAAGCCTGTTAAACATCTTAGATTCACAAGTACCGATTTGGGTAGTGAACACTTCGATGAATGAAACCTGTTATCTTTACAACGGTTGACAAACACGGAATATAACTTGAACACAACACATCCTCCAAATACGAACCTGATTGAAAGAAATAATGATAATCAAATCCTTGATGACAGCAACACTCATAACAGTCACAAAACAATTACATTGACAATCATGTTACGTTATTTTTAAAATGTTTCCTTTTCTTTTTCATAACTTCTTTAACACACTACTTCTCCGTATATATATATACTGTATATATCATTTTTAATGTAGGTAGATCATTTCGACCTGGTCATTTTAAAATTAGCATGCAAGCCGAAAAAGTGTGGGCACCCTGGTCTAAACCCTTGTTGTTTTTTTTTTTCTTTTGCAAATACTCCCATACTGGATATGCATGCAGTTGTTTCCAAAGTTTGAGAGGAACTAAATCCAAAATTGTATGTAACATTCTTTTAAACCTAACCCACTGCTCCACAGCTGTGTCCATACACAAAAGAAAACAGTCCCACTTGGATGTTTTTAGATTTTGACATATGTGCTCATAATTAGCTTTTCTAAAAAGCAATTTAATACTTTTGAGAAATGCACCAAAACACTGTGTACTTTATTATTGTGGTCACTTGAGGCTAATGGTTCAATAAGTTCTGACACCTAAACTCTGTTTTGGTTCTTATTAAATCTAGAATCTTATATGTTCTTTTTGGTTTTGACAAACAGGATTAAGAAACATTGACTATTTATGATGTCCTGTTTGTGTGCTCCACAATTTGCTGGGTTTTCCCAGTTTATATTTGGGTAATTAAAGTTGCACATTATGCTAACACCCCCTTGTAAACTTGTTTTCTAGTGCTTTCATAAATGTACTGTATTTGCAGTGTGGTTTTGCCGTTTAATGATATGTACAAAGAAATTAAAAAATCAATTTCAGCATGCAAGTTACCAAACTGAACTGTGATTTGGGTGAAACTTTAACCAAGACCATTTCAAGAAGCCTCTTGCAAACAGAGGAACAACATCCCGTCTCCACCAGGAACAATGCAGCTCGAGTTGAAGAAGGCAAGGTGTGGATCATTATCCCTCACTGACCAGACTGTAAGAGGGAGATCTGCCTTCATTTGTACCCTCATTAACTGGTACTTAATGTTTATTATATATGCTTAAAAACAGAACAATAATTAGCAAACAGTCTTTCAGGTTTGGTTAAATAAAGAAATACGTAAAGAAGTTAAATTGTTGATTTGCTGGCTTGTGATTTCTAAAATCCCAAAAATATTTAATACTGAAGGTGGTAAACAGTATTACTTTGGGTATCTTCAATACTCAGCTTGATGTTTTTTGGAGAAATTAGGTGAATAGTATTGACCATATTTGTTGGTCTGAGTAGATGGTTCTCAACAAAATTGTTCTAATGTTCAAATATGTGTATGTAAATCATTCTTGATTTATTGTCATCATTGTTTGTTCAAAGACTTTCATTCTTCATCTTGAAAACAAGAACAGTGTTAGCCTAATTCCTCATTAGCTAACCTACAACACAATGCATCAGCACTGCCCGTGACACATAGTGTATCAGACCAGAGTCTGAGGCATAAAACCAAAAATGCCTGTATCTTTTTAAAAATATTGCTTAATAGTGGTGATCAAACCTTGCTGAACCCACTTTGCCTCACGTTCAAAGAAACTTTGACGAATTTGGTGAAATGCACTGAAGTTAATGGGTAAGGTCTGGAGTGGATTATAATAATGCAATTGTCTGTTGAGTGTTCCTAAAGGCTAGAGATGCATCTGCTATCTATGCCAGATTGATTACTGTGGCCAAATATGTGATTTGTGTTGTGAGGCAGCAGTGCTAACCACTGTGCTACCGTAGCTCACCAAGATAAAGTTATACTCTGAGTCCAGAGCACTCCAAGCCCTTTATCTGTCTCTCTCTATCTCCTGAGCTCTTATCACTATGACTAACTAACACCCACAGGGTGTGCAATGCAAGGGATCACTGTTATATATTCAGGGGGCTGTGTTGCATAGGAAAGGGGAATAGAGAAGACACAGCATACAATGAATCAATTTAGAACAACAATTATTCTTATTGTGGTCATATTCTTAATGTACCATTCAAATGAAAATACGGTGAGTTGTATATCTGCATTCACAGTTCAGTTTGATTCATGCTGCAAAGTGTAATGTTGAGTGTTATTTTTTTCTGGCATGTAGTGACATCACATACAGTATGTGTATATACTGTAGTATATGGCGTAAGTTATTTACACATGCGTGAACAGCTTGGGCTGTGCTGTAAAGTGTGAGGTGGACTACACATACAGTACAAATACATGAAAGTACTACACACGTGCAACACAAACTGAGTGTGCAGCACAGACTGGATTGTGACATTCCCATCAGTTGCTGCTCTCGCAAAGCAACATGGAGTGCTGAGAAAAAAAAAAGTTTGTCTAAGCTAATTGCATAGTGGATTTTCAGGGAAAAGTTCGGCGAACAAGGACACCGACTTGCTCAACAAACTCACTGCGAAAAATGGTTTGCTGAATTTTGCGGATCAACGCTATTCCCTTTTACAACATGAAGAAGTGTTTACTTTGTGCAATACAACATCAGTCCTCCTAACAAAGGCAAGTCTGTATTCATCTGCTGTTTCATTTTGTAGTAAAATGTCATCTAAGCCTGTGGCAAAAGGTTTATCGCCTGCACTCTCCTGCCACTCTGACATTCTGTCAGCTTCAATTCCTCACCTAAATGGAGACAAAGTACTCATCATGAGTGACTGCAGGCATCATTTCATGGTTGAAAAAGGGCAGCCACCAAATGGCTGTAATTTTCACGTTTTCAGTGGCAAACTCCATTAGAAGTACTATTACTATTACTAATAATGTCCATCCATTATCCAACCCGCTATATCCTAACTACAGGGTCATGGGGGTCTGCTGGAGCCAATCCCAGCCAACACAGGGTGCAAGGCAGGAAACAAACCCTGGGTAGGACGCCAGCCCACTGCAGGGAGCGCACACACACACGGACACACACACTAGGGACAATTTAGAATCGCTAATGCACCTAACCTGCATGTCTTTGGACTGTGGGAGGAAACCGGAGCACCCAGAGGAAACCCACGCAGACACGGGGAGAACATGCAAACTCCACGCAGGAAGGACCCGGGAAGTGAACCGAGCAGCATCGCTACCACTGTACCACTTACTAATAATAATAAATAAAAAAATCATTATAAAAACTAATCATTATCACATTAATAAAATTATCTATCTATCTATCTATCTATCTATCTATCTATCTATCTATCTATCTATCTA
>JANRMT010028174.1:128650719-128662760 GCA_026402145.1 Polypterus bichir lapradei
ATGCAAGCTTTCAAAACAACTCAGGCCCCTTCTTCAGGCAAGATGTAGAAAGGGCCTGAGTTGCCTCGAAAGCTTGCATATTGTAATCTTTTTAGTTAGCCAATAAATGGGGTCATTTTGCTTGGCTTTTCTCTACAGTCATAATGGCTAACACGGTACAACACCCTAGTACTACAAGCGTATTATAGTAATTCTTGCAGTTTGGCAATTAAACACAAAATGTATAAAAAGTGAAATGATAAAATGTATGTGTTATAAAACTTGTGGCAGCTGTATGGTAATGGGACAAATTGTTTGTGGTATGGAAGCCACTAGTCAGTCAGATAGGATATTAACATGAAGGCATACTTTTACAGTATTGACCACAAATACACTTGAAATATTTCCTTTCTCTGTCATAACAGCCTTACTCATATGTTAAGTAGGGTACTAACCTGTGTTTACTTCATCACTATCATGACTATTACTTCAGGACTATCGTTGGTCAGTTTTTAAACTGTAACTTTGATTATTTTTGAATGAGACTGTTAGAGCTTTAACCATCCACAAGGCACAGGATTGGACAGATTTTTAGCAATGTAAATAAACAATAGGACTGTAAACACATTTAGAGTGTTAAACATTGGCATACACAATAGGAGGCATGAAGCGTGAAAGTACAGAATATGAGAAGGACCTGGGAGTCATAGTGGACCCCTCAATGTCTACATCATGACAGTGCACTGAAAAGCAGGTTATATAACACAATGTGTGGAGTACAAGTCAAGAGAGGTCGTGCTTAAGTTAAGTATGATGTACTAGTTAGGCCTCACGTGGAGTACTGATGGCAGTATTTTTTGTTCCATATTACACAAAAGACAAAGTGGCACTGCAGTAAGCCCAGAGCAGAATGACTGGGCTGATTCCAGAACTATGAGGTTCTGATGTTTCAGGAGATGAACCTTTACAGTTTCAGTATCTGTTGGACAGACTAGAACAGCAAAAATGTACTAAGGTTGTCTGTTGCAAAGTACATCACTCATCAATGGAAGGGATTCCCTTGGAGTTGAGGGAAGTCAGAGACATGGAGTCTACATGTACCCTGTAGAGATAGAGTAGTGGAGGCTGTCACAGTGGAGCTCTAAACAAATAATAGATATCTTTAAGAAGGAGGGGTGCACCCACCCTAACTATTCAGCTCTTAGGCTGATCTCACCTGTCATTTTACTTATGATGAAACCTATTCATTGCTGCCACAGATCCCCCACCCCATGCGGCTCTTTTGACAATCAGGTTCAGGGCTCTGCTCATCACTTGAGATGGCCAGGCACGGTAGCAATGCTAACTAGTGAGTTAAGGAATGTGATTTTCTCTTCAACCTGGTATTGAAGTCAAATTGAGGATGGTAGAAGCAGCAGCAGCAGCTGCCACCGCGCTAACCACTGTGCTACCCTTATGTGCAAACTGAATTCAATAAGTGACACTAAAGACTTAATATTCTCAGAGCCTCTTAATAGTTTAAGTAGTAACAAAAATCTTATAAAATACTCTCTAAAAATAGCAGAAAATAAGAATGTTTGGTAGTTTGAATAACTACCTACAAAGGCCATTCTTATGATGCAGCCTGATAATGTTAATTTAGTATGAAACACAAAACAGAGAAGATGCACAATGTCTGTAGTAAAAGATTTTCACATTTTGATATTTTCACCTAATCGTACAAATAAGAATATCATACCATCCTAACATTAAATGGTCCTGTTTTAAATATATGACTTAAACAAATCTTTGTGGAATGTTCTAGAAATAATTGTAATGTGGGAACATTTTATAAAAAGTAACACCATGCTTTGTATTTTTTTTCTTTAAAATTAGCCTTATTTATTCAATGCATTGACATATTTGATATATTAAGTACAGAAAAGCACTTCTATGATATCTCACATCGCTTATAAGGAATTAAAAAGTTAAAAAGTTAAGAATTAGTTGAGCATGAGCGTATATAAATTGCTGACATTGCCTTACAGGAGATATGTGGTGTGAGGACTAAGCCTCCACTTCTGGGTATGTGACCATGACTAGAAATTTAGACGTAGAGTACATAAGCACATGCATGCTGTGGACAGAATTATGTTCAGTATATTCTCTTAGTTATTAAAATTTGCTAGTGTATATAGAGTAAATGGCACTTTTACAAATTCAATAGATGCAAGTTGCTTTGTAAAAATATATTTCTAACTTTTGTTCAGTTTTTAGAAAGATACATATTATATCTTTAAATTTAAATGAATTTCTATTTGAAATTTTCTGTAACATGTCAGGCTGTTACAGTACATACGTGTATTAATAAGTACTGTACGTACACAGCAGCCTTTGGCCGTAGAGATTATTATTCAAACTGGGCATTTTCTGCTGCTGTAGAAATTGCAGGATCCTCTTTAAAAATATTTACTATGCCCAAGTGTGTCCAAGTGTCTAATTGTCCCGAGAGCCACATTCCTGCCCATTATTCTGATTTACTGTATTTGTTGCAGGATGTCATCTCAAGTTTAAATTAGAAAGGCAACTGGGGGAATGGATGACTGTTCTTTTCAGGCCATGTCATTGAGTTATAATATACAGGATCATTGTATATCCATTTTCCCACTTTATTAAAACTACTAATCTTTCTATTTATATACTTTTAACAGATGTTAACACAGGGCCATTGTGGTAGCCTTCCAAATTCAAAATTAACTAAGTAAAAAACTAAGAAAATATATGCAAAATATATGCAACTTTCAGGTGTGTTTGAGAACTTAGATAATTGAGTTGAAAATTGGAGCATTTTCAGTTTTTTGGTTACTTGATCAAAGAGTCATGACTTATTTGTTTATTGAATGTTTTTGTAACAATGAGTTCTATTCATAAAAACTGTGATAACAGAATATAATGACATGCATTTGTAGACTACATTATATACATGTTTTTTTTTTAACAGTACTTAATGTCCTGTTGCTTAAAGTGTATCAGAAATAGGCTTGGGGTGACTCAATAGTGTCGATAAACATTCATCCATCCATTATCCAACCCACTATATCATAACTACAGGGTCATGGGAGTCTGCTGGTGCCAATCCCAGCCAACACAGGATGCAAGGCAGGAAACAAACCCCGGGAAGAGTGCCAGCCCACCGCAGGGCACACACACTAGGGACAATTTTAGATCGCCAAGGCACCTAACCTGCATGTCTTTGGACTGTGGGAGGAAACCCACGCAGACAAGGGGAGAACATGCAAACTCCACACAGGAAGGGAACCCAAGTCTCCTTACTGTGAGGCAGCAGCGCTACCACTGCGCCACCATGTCGCCCCTGTTGATAAACAGCAGATTCCAATTCAAGGGATGTAAAAATGGCACCGATTGATGTTCTATTTTTAATTGTTTGTTGTGGAGGGTCTGTGCCTAATTGTAGTTCAAATTTCTTAAACATAATGAACCTAGCCAAAAAGGAGTTAAAATCTAAAGATAAAATTGTTGGCTACTTAAGACCACGATGGAGAGCAGGCTTTGCTGATAAACTGTAATGTCAGAGAAATATTGAATCATTATACTGTGCAGATAATGCAGCCATGAGTTTATTAGTGAAACTTACTGTAAATACAGACTACATATTTGTTCACTCTGTTCTTACAGAGCAATGCTTACATAATTTGGTTCCTCTCAAATACATTTCTAGATAAGTATTTATTTATTTTTTTTACTTTTATTGTTAACTAGCCCGGTCGAATTGGGCTACAAATTCAGCATTTGTGAAATCCATACTTTCTCTGCAAAGAATTATTTATTTTGTTAAGTCCTTGAAATGATTTTGTTATCATGGCACTGATTTGTGGTTAAAATAGACCTTTTCTGCCACCGCAAGGCACAGGCTGCTCGATTTCTTTCAACCCGTGCTGCATTTGCGGCTGCTCGAGCTTCTTCAGTCGCTTGTGCACGACTGGCACAATGTCTGTCAGCGTTAGTAGCATTCTGTAGCACATGTTCTTCATCTGTCGTTTGTGTCCAATTTGCACGATTTCTTTCAGCGTTAGTAGCATTTGTAGCCATACGCTGCTCATCTGTTTGTTGTGTTCATTGTGTACGTGTGGTCGCATTAGCAAGTCTACGTTCCGCGTCAGTCATGTGACTTTATTTCCTATGCATCCTTCCCGCGGCCTCTGCTTTTGTGGTTGCTCGAGGTATTGCTGCGAACACCATACATACGGATAGTTTTAAATTATATATCAGGATTTACCTCAAACAGCAGGAGATGTAAGCTGGCTTAGAAGTGCATGTGGGCCTCTTGTAGCGTTAACTAACTTGTATTGGGAATCTATTTTGCCTTCAGAAGCAGCTATTACATAAGTAAAACAAGAAAATATACAAGTTGAAGTGACCTCTCTTAAGGTACATTTGAAACAGTAATCAGTAATTTAAGTCACACAGAATGTTTATCTGTTTTAAGAAAGACGAGTCTGCAAATTTGCTTAAGTTTTTCAATGGAAGATTTTGGAATTTCAAAAATTTCTACAACATGCTCTATTAAAGATTTCTCTATGAAAACTTTTCTTATAAATTTCCTTGCAGAATAAGTCATACAAATGAACGGACATGGCAACTGCAGTAGGTGCTTTTCACATTAAATTTTTCTTTACAGATGCCAGGACAGAAATTCTTCTAGCAGTCCCTAGTGTCCCTACAGCCTTCAGCCAAGGTCAGGATTCTCAGGCAACCTCATGGTCCCAGTTCTTTCAGTTCTGGACTGTGCATTCCCATGTAGAAGGTTAGAGGTTTGCACATGGTCTCATGCAAGTCCCGACTTTACATTTAGAAACATGGCTTCTTGTATATTGGCTTGGGAACACATGATGCAAAAATATTGGCCAAGAGTTATGCAAATATTCTGACTAACTTCTATGGTCTCACTTTCTAATTGAGGGTCTGGAAATTCTAACATCTACCAATTATGTAGGATCTCTTCTGCTGCTAGTGTGACCCTGAGGCTCTGCCCTGAAAAACTAACATAGGACTTAAGCTTTTACTGTGCCAGCTCTGTTGTGGTCCTGGCCTTGGTGCCTTTAGTTGGGCACAAAAGTATTCAAAAGTATGTTCAGTACGAAATAAAAACAGCAATCGGTCAGCACAACACCCAAAAACCTATTTATTGGGGCATTAGACATGTTAGTTCTTATTACTTTTGCAGTTTTCTCCCATTTTTATTATTTTTTCTCTGACTTTAAACCATTTCAAAGGGAGTAACTCCAAATTCTGAATTCTGGCAGGAAAATAAAGCATGTTTTAGGCTGCCTATAGTATTAGGGATTTTCTTATACTGTATCATATGTTGCTCTCCTTTTGCTTTCTAATGGGAGATCTAAGTCAGTTCCTTAGTTGACAGTCTTCTATTGCACAACTCATTATTACACATCATTGTGTTTATTTCTTTGGCACATTTGTCATTCTTCTTGTTATTAATACACAATATTAACATTTTGCTGTCGTTTTTTTCATTATCAGGCACTTCACTGTTAGTACTTTTGCTACAGTGCAGCAACCATTTTGTGAATAAAGCTTGTGTCGGGTAGAGCTTCCTCATCAGAACTTTGCTCCTCAAAATCATGTGCAGATTATCCATTCCTGGAAAGTTTAAGGCCAAAATGAATTGAGAAGGACAGCGAATAGCCTAGTGATAGGAAGAATTAAGAACAAAGGAAAATTCATTACCCAGATGGGAAAAGAACAAAGGAACATATAGAAATTAGAAGTAAAATGAAAGGAAAACTATCAATCATTTATAAATAAAAGAAAAAGATAGTATGAAAAATATCTAGAATGACTGCAGTGACTGGAGAAGATAAAAACAACAGCCTAATGCTTAAAAAAGAATAAAGAAATGTTTAGAGTTTACAGTAGGTAGGATTTTCATTCTGAACTTAGCCTTACTTACTTTATGAATTTAGATTCTTATTTTTCCTACTTAATCTAATCGAATCTGTAAGGTGCTATAGCCTATCCCACCAGCACTTAGCACAAGACAGGATGTCAAAACAGGAGTCAATCTTGAAATAAACATCACACGCACACACATATACCCGACCATAACTAGAGTCACCTATCAATCCAATCTTGTTTTTGATGGAAATATAAGTACCTGAAATAAAATGTAAGACCTGTAAACCCCACAAAGACAGTGACTGGTCTATACTCATTGAAGTGTTCTATATAAGATTTAGCTGAGTTGACTGGGCTGGGATTTGAACTCTTATTCTTAAACTTGGGAGGGCTCAGCACTTGTCAATTCACTATTATGTTGTCCTTAATTAAAAATACCAAAGCAAAGGTACAAAGCAGGATGGAGTCCAGCATTGAGTCCACGCAAGCAGACAATATGGAATTCCGAATTATTGTAAACTGTAAATTCTTAGGAATGTGGGAGGAAATCTGGAGTACTCTGAGAAAAAGCCATACAGACCTTGGGTCTCATTTATAAAGCCTTGTGTGGATTTCAGTGTGAAAATATGTGCACGGCAAAAAATCTATGCAATTTGCTATTTATAAATCACAGATACCCTGTAAATGTGCATATATGAATGTGCCTCCAACACCGTCCTGAAACATACATATATAGAGCTAGCTAATTAACCTGTTGGTACAGCAGCCTCTCACCTGACACATCAAGATACTGGCCTCTGCATTCAAGAGTATCTGGCTGTGCTTCACAACTGACAGTGCAAGATCATACGCGGCATTATAGTGCTTCTTCTCTGCATTCAAGTGGTCAGGGAAAGCCTTAAAGTGCCAGCGTCTGAGTGGATAACCAGTATCACCTGGCACAATGTGATTGCTATTACAATGCATAGAATTCAAACGAAACACTGGGGGTTCAGCCAGTTACCTTGCCAACAAGCCAGTTAACAAAAGCAGCTTCATTCCCGCTAGGTGCCCTTATTACAATATGAATTATGTTGATTATGTTAACAGAACCAGGCACTGCTGCATATTGTTTTTAATGTTGCTAAAAACATGTTTTATGTATGTGTACCCACACCATACAAAAACTGGATGTAGAGTCTTGCTGGTTAGTTAATGGCTTCCACAGTGGGCATGATGGAGTGAAGTTTGGCTTAGGTATTGCTGAGCTGTTGGCCAGTACCTTGAGAAGTAACAAGTAGATAACATAAACTGAAAACCAAAAAAAGTTCTTCAGTGCAGATATTCAGCATTAGAATCACATCACATATGCATCACATTTGTGGTGTAATACATTGTTAATGTCAATGCATATTCTAATAATGTATTGGTGATATTAATTATTATGCGTGTGAGTCTTCATTGAGCTGGTCTGGCTGCATTTCTCTACTTTATCAAGAATGTCATCATTTCCCAGTTTCTCTGAAATGTTGTGTACGCATGGGTCAGAGTTGTTGTAAATATACACGCTCCCTCGTCAACTTTTCTTTTATAAATCCTGACGTTTGCGTGGGAAGTTGCAAACACGTATTTCAAGGCTCTTTTTGTGTGTACGTAAGCTTTATAAAAGAGGCCCATGGTGAGAGCATACATACTCCACACAGGCAGTGGCAGGGCATGGGATTCAACCCGGGATGTTGGATCTGTGAGGCTAAAGCTACGCCTGCTAAAGAAATAAATGTAAATGTAGTGTATTTCACTTGTTATTCATTTCTACAGGTTGTCCATACCTTTGATAAAAATTTGGAATAAGGACATTCTAGCCCTTTTATTAATTGCTTGCTAAGACCTGGACTCTTTACTTTAAGATTTGTTTTAAAAAAAAGGTATAGGCCTACAGTAGAAAATAATGTAATTTGAAGTGTAATACAAAACATTGCACTGAGGTTGTAGTAAAACAGCTACAGTTTCATATACTAAGTGCCAGGAAAAGTATCTAGACAGTGCCAGCCTAAATGATCTGGAAGAAAATGAAGACAACAGCAAGTTATTGGTACAGCAGAATGAGTTTTCACACTGCAGTTTCTGAGATGCACTGTGTTACCATGAACCTCACTATATAAATATGTTAATCTGGGTAGGGGGTGGAAAATCACAATACATAGAGATTTCTTTTTATGCTGCTAGCCTTCCAAATGCCACTTAAAAAGAACTGACTACACCTAAACACTGGCAATTTGATGAAACAATTGTTTCTTTGTTATTGTAGGCATCATTTGTAAACTGTGGAACAAAGCCTTTAAAATGCGCTTGTTTATTAACATGGCATTCCCGAAATCCCACAAGAAACAAAAGAACTGTATATTTCCATGGTATTGTTTATGGTTAAGAAAATCTGTAAGAGGGGGATTGTATTATACAATTTAAAAAGTAAATCCGTTTATATTATGCAGATGAGATATGCATATGTGGCTTACCCTCACCTAACTTCTGTCACAGGCTGACTCTTACATAGGCATTTCAGTTTAAGTCATAAAGGTATTTCCTTAAGCTGTCACAGTCTTCTCTTAGTAAAATGCTAGCAAAATAACCAGATCCATCCATCCTTCATTCTATCAGTTTTCTGACAGGCTTCATTAATGTAAATCTCTGGTGAGTGAAGCACTTTGAAGATGGAAAAGGTGCTGTACAAATCGTAAGATTTGATTATCATCTTTGTAGTATTAAGTAAGTCCAATGCAGGAAACAACTCCATCTAAAGGCACTTCACAAGATCTGTAACTATGTACATATTTTTTCCACAGTTGGAGCACATGCAGGCACTGAACTGAATCTTGTACTTTAGAGTCCATTTCTTTATCCACTACATCACACAGCTCATGTTGTGGCATTATGGAGTCTTCCAGTATCCTATTCTGCAAATTTCTGGGATAATGGGTGGAAAACCATATTACTTTGAGACAAATCCAAGCAGAGAAAGGGAAATGTGTTAACTGCAAACAGGCAGTGACCAGTCTGGAGGTGTGAGGCAGCTCCGGTAACTATTGAGCCACCCTGCAGCCCTGAAGAGTTCACTTTCAACAAAAAATAATTTCTTATTCAATACTTTCAAAGAGCTTTGACATAGAGTATCAACACCAATTGGCTAAAGGAGAAACAAAAATGTCTTTGAAAATTAGCACACACCCCGGACTCCACGTCTTTAAACTATTTAGTTAAAAACAACACAAGTTAGGCCAACTGAACTAAACCAAAATGTGAGAGCTGAACAAAATAAATAGGCTAAATTCTACCCTGACTCATCAGTATTAACTTTTGAACTTACATAATGGCCATCAGCTTGAAGAAAAATTTATATTTGGACTAAATGCCTTACAATACAGATTTGGCTATCCTGTTTCTTAAATGCTTACAATTTATTCATTATGTGGCTTGTCTGAACAAGAAAAGTATGTACATTGGATTTATTTCTTTTTTAATTTATCATTAATGACACTGAGAAAGACCTAACACTGAAATGAAAAGAAATAATGATTTATGTGACTTCATTACTATATTCACACACTGCATTAACATTTGCATTTATTTGCTTAGCAGATGCTTTTATGCATAGTAACTTAGAAAAGAGGTCGACATAATCAAGTAAACATCAGTCTGGGGTAGTGTTTAGGAAGAAGTGTTACATGATGAGGCTATAAAATTGATCACAACAAGTGAAGAGCTCAGAACAAAATGCAAGTGATTTACAATTCCCAGGTTATAAAACCTAACAGCTAATATAAGTTAGATAGAAATTCACAGAACAAGAGAGTCTTCAAATGCTTCTTAAACACGTTGAGAGATTCAGAATTTTAAATGGAGGTGTACAACTTGTTTTGCCAGCTAGGAGCTACACATGAAAAGAGTCTGGATTGAGATTTAATACCATGCAGAGGTGGCATTACTAGTTGCTGTTCATCAGTTCATACTGTTCATCACTGAGTGGTGAACCTCACAGCTGCTCATCCACCCCACTTCCAAGCTGCCAACACAGATCATGCATCTCGCCCCACCAACACAGCAGCATGTCAGAAGGTGCTAACAGCCCACCTGCTTCTCCACTCCCTGTTTCTCACATAATCATTGCTGACCAGGATAGAGGAGAACTGAGGAGGCTGCATCCTAGGAAGGCAGCTGGCCCAGATAAGGTGTGCCCAAGACTTCTAATTCCCTGTGCTGCTGAACTGGCAGAACCCCTTCAGCACATCTTCAACTTTAGCCTGTGACTGGGGAGGGTCCCTACACTGTAGAAGACCTCATGCTTAATCCTGGTTCCCAAGAAAGTGAGATCCATTGAACTCAATGTCTTCAGGCATGTGACCTTAACATCCCATATTATAAAGACCCTGGAGTGACTACTTCTTCATCTCCTCAGACCACAGGCGAATCGCACAGAAGATCTCCTACAGTTTGCCTATTGAATAGAAGGTGGGTGTGGATGATGTCATTCTCTACTTTTTAAACCAGATCTACTTGCATCTGTATAAAGGATGTAGAGCTGTGGGGATCATGTTCTTTAACTTTTCCAGCACTTTCAACACCATCCAGCTCATCCTACTGAGGGACAAGCTATACAGGTTTTGAGTGGACTCACGACTGATGAACTGAATTACAGATTACCTTACTGGCAGGCCTCAATTTGTCAGACTGGGGAAATATACATCACAGACTGTAATCAGTAGCACAGGAGCTCCACAGGGAACTGCTCTTTCCCTTTTCTTCTTTACCCTGCACACATCGGACTTTAGTTACAACTCAGAGACATGCCACATGCAGAAGTTCTCAGATGACACTGCTATAGTGAGGTGTGTCAAGAGTGAACAGGAAGAGGAGCACAGGGGTCTGGTGAATGACTTTGTGGGATGGTGTTGGGACTACTGTAGGTCTAGACCACCACTGAGACCTGTCTCCATTGAAGGGGTTGATATATACCCTGGAGTGCAGTTGGATGGCAGGCTGGACCAGTCAGAGAATACAAAGGCTCTGTTCAGGAAGGGGCAAAGCCGGTTCTATTTTCTGAGGAGGCTGGGCTCCTTTAACAAATGTAAGAAACTCAGATGTTCTGTCAGTCAGTGGTTGCCAGTACTCTCTTCTACGCTGTGGTGTGCTGGAGGGGTAGCTTGAAGAGGAGACAAGTTGATCAGGCAAGCAGGATCTGTGGTTGGTATAGAAATGGACTCTCTGGTGATAGTCAATGACAGGAGGACACTATGCAAGCTACTATCTATTATGGATAATGAGCATCACCCACTATACACCACCATAATTAAGCAGCAGAGCTTGTTTAGTTGTAGGGTGTTATCATATAACTGTAATATGCACAGATACATAAGATCTGGATATTGGATAGTGCACCAGTATGTCACAGGACACAGTTCTTCATACTGGGTCAGCTAAGGGTCACCAGTTAATCTACATGCTTTTTTGATGTGGTAGAGAACATGTGTACCTGGAGAAAATCCCAATAGGACCACAGAGACAAGAACTGGGCTGGGATCTGAACGCTGAAGCTGTGAGAAAGTGACCCTAAATCTTGTACCACTGTGCCAACCATGAGTTCTTTATCATAAAGTTTTTTTTATTTCACTGAGACTTAAGACTTCAAAATTACTTAAGTAACATTAAAAACACAACATACATCACTGGGGGAAATTATTCCTTTTTTGCTTTTCAAAAGTTAAATATTGCTGTTCTTCCCATACACACACACCAGAGTCCCTAGCCTTTCTGGAAACAAAACAAACACTCAAATGTATTTTAGACAGATCAGCTTGAAATATTAAGGGCATACATTTTGCAGGCTTCTACTTCTTTTCTGACTTTGCAGCAAAATCACTTTTCAGTTGCTCAGCTTTTCTGTAATCATGCATGACTTAGCAGCAAGCAAAAACACTGCATATTTTTGAAACTGTTTCAGAATACATTATTAGCCATAGAAGGCCTTCTACAAGCTGGAACTCTGATGAGCTGCAAGTGTGGTTTAATATTAAGCAAATATAATTTATATTGACATGACAAGCACCAGTTCTGAAATTTTACATTGAAGATATATGCATGGATGGATGGGCTTTGATTAAAATCCCAGTCTAATC
>JANRMT010028174.1:128664906-128685689 GCA_026402145.1 Polypterus bichir lapradei
CTCACTCACTCACTCACTCACTCACTCACTCACTCACTCACTCACTCATCTGGACAATTTAGAGCCACCAATCAAGTGAACCTTTCGGATGTGGGAGGAAAATGGAAACAGAAAAGCAATATGTATAGAATAGCCAGAGCGAGTGTTTACTCCAATGAACTTTTGTTCATTGTACATTAATTATGGGTATGTTGTTGCCATTATAAGTAGTGCTATTTAAAAAGCAAGTGGAGTGTTTTTTAAACCAGAGATAGCTCTGTTTAAACCTTTAAGTAATAAGTTATTTCTAATAGGTTAAATGTACTACTTTTCTTTCTTTAGTGTTCATATTACAAATGCATGCAAAAAACAAAACATGCTTCAGTTTGTACTACCGTTAAATTTTTATATGAATGGGCCAGTAAAATATATCTCGATGTTGCTCCCATCTTTCTAAAGCAATTTGCTATAACATTCTAATGGATTAATTTGTTCTTTAATGAATGGCAGAGGTAATGCATAAGCCTGAAACACTAAAGGTCCCATCTGATGTAACATATTTAAATAATCATGATTCAAATGACCTGATATCTCAATGTCTGATCAATTGTTCTCCTACTACTCCCAGGCAGACATCAGTATTTCATTAACAAACTCTTTTGACCTCTTTGTTCTCTCTGTGTCTCTGTTATACGCCCAGAATATCATGATGTGATAACCATGTGTATAGCTGCTTAGCAATTTATATTATCTCACTAAAAATTGGCAAATCCTTTATCCTGTATTAGAAAGGCACCAACCTCCTCATGAGATTTAGTGGCCTGTATGTCTGTGATAAATAATAGGAAAAAAAAATCATTCAAATAAATAGCTAAAGGTTTTGATTTCCCTTGGTGTTCTACTCTAA
The DNA here is from genome assembly GCA_026402145.1 of Polypterus bichir lapradei. Lineage (NCBI taxonomy): Eukaryota > Metazoa > Chordata > Cladistia > Polypteriformes > Polypteridae > Polypterus > Polypterus bichir. The sequence goes on from JANRMT010028174.1 coordinate 128,665,793, forward strand.
ATGTGAGACTGTTCGGCTGCTAAAAGGCAATTTCTTTCTCTGCAAACCGAGATACTGCAGAAGTGAGTAGGTGGAAGTCTGTCCGCAGCAGGATTCAAAATGTTGAAATATGAAAGCGCCAAGAAGCCACTGGGACAAAATAAGAATTAGATGGAAGCGTGATTAATTATAAGCTTACATGAAGTACAAGAAGCTAAAGACAAATAGACACTGTAGATCATGGGAAAAAAAGCTCCAAACAACTGACAAGCATGAAGAACAAAGCAAATTAAGGCTGCTCAAATAACAAAATACAGCTTTATATTTTTCCTTTGCCGTCATCATCTTTTGAATTTCCTGATATTTTATGTAAGACGTGAGTACTGACAGATTGAAAACAAAAAGCAGCCGTTATTTAAATTGGTGTTCTGATAGTTTTGCTAGTTATAAATCCGTAAAATCTGCATCTTTCCATAAATTGTTTGTAATTTGGTTATATTGTTGTGGGCAGCTGGGGGTACAATGGCTATCACTGCTGCTGTTATAGATGCAGCACCTGAATTCTGTGCCCAATAATTTTCACGAGGAATTTTCAAGTCCTCTGTAAGTTTTTCTCTGGATACTTTTATCCTCACAAAGACAGTTTAAATTGGCCCTGTGTAAGTATGCTAGAGTGGACACTGCAATAGATTGTCCTGTCCAAAACTGATTCCAGGGTAGACTCGAGCCTTCTGCAAATCTGAATTGGATTGAGAACATTTGAGAATGCTATGTTATGCTGTTTAATAAGTGTTGTAAGAACTGGGATGCTCTCTCAAAATTATATCAAGGAAACTAACATATGCAAAAATACATGCAAGGATTTTCACCCCTTGCCTTCCATAAAAGCACACAAAGTACTCCCTTTACTTACCTCCCATAGCTCTCTCTTTTTCAATATTGCGGACTGTCTTTCATTTGAGTCCTTGCCCCAACTCACCCCTCCACCCTGGACTCACCTGAGGCTTCAGGTTCCATAGAGATTATAGTGTCTCGGTGTCATCTACTGCCTGAAGCTTATGAAGTGGCAACTTTCTCTCTCAGCTTGTGACTGTGTACTGGCTTCTGAAGACCATTCCAACATTCCATGACCTCAATGCCTCCTTTTCTCTCCCGCTCAAGATTGTCAAATTTTAATAGCATTTGTCAAGTCTTGTACCTCTTTAGCACCCTAATGGGACCTTACATCACTCCCTCTCTGTTAAAAAAAAGAAAGGACTTGTAGCCTCTTGGTTGCACACATGTTTTTTCTGCACTGGCTACAAGTGCATACTTTTGCCTCTCTCCATCTCTCCCTGTCTTTTTCCTCCATGACTTGGCTGTGGTCAACTGCTACTCTATGCCATTTTTTCTGGCCTGAAAACTCCTTGCCATTAGGCTATCCTTCCCAAAAGATAAGGAAACTATAGATTACTCACTTTGTTTTGTTGTAATGGTTACTTAGAGGTTAGAATGAATGAAAACTACTGTACATTGGTACTCGAGCTATTATCCTAGGAAAAGAACGAGAGCTGGATCACTCTTGTATAGTTAAAGTGCACATGAACTGTGGAATCAATCTTTTTAAATTTTGTGATGTTATAGTTTACATACTGTAATCTATGAGTGAGATCCAAGGAAACAAAGTGGCTTGTGTTATGTGTTGGTGAAACGTGAAAAAAGAATTTCATAGTAGAGATTTTCGTGGTCACTAGGTTCCCAGTACCAATCAACATTTGCTGGTACGCACTTTCTGTCAACAGACGTGTTCATTATCAATAAGAAAACTGAGGAAACCAAAAAAACAGAAGGAAGACTATGTGATATAGGTTAGCTGTGAGGAAACACAATGAAAGACTGTAACACTTTATGTACATTTTGTCATGGAGGATGGAGAAAATCTTAATGACTGGTCATTTAGTTGCTCAGGGTCCCTTTAATGGGTTTTACTGTATATCCCTTTCAAGTCTTGATCCCAAAGTGCTTTGGGGGCTTCAATATACAGTAAATCTGAATTGACAGGTAGATATGATAAAAGGGTGATGCTTTGAAGCAGGTGGAGGAATCAGCATTTCTGTTTTAGGAGTACCAAGTAATAAGTTCGAGGTTGCCAGCAATGAGAAACCGGCAGCAGTTTTAAATAGCAGTGCAACTGAAATGATTGAGAGCTACCTTTATACTTTCAGCAAAGTGAATCTAGAGCAGAAGACTGGCATGTCACCCTGACCTACTGGTAGGATCAAACTGTTCACTTGTTCTCGGGATTGTTAATAACACAATCACCTTATTTGGGACTTTTACACCACTGCTTTTTGGCTGCATTTGATCCCTGTTATATGGACTCATCATTGGTTTTCAGTTTTGTTAAGTTGATTTTTAAGTATAAATATATTTGTGGGAGATCGTAGAGGAGCAAGTAACACAACAGGAACTTTTGTTAGAATGAACATTGGAATATGTGAGGGGGTGGTAAACATGTGTATGTTTGTATTGTATTTTTTTTCTTTCTTTCGTTATTCAGTATACCCTTACTAATATATGTATTATCTAAGGTGTTTTCTGTGGATGAATGGAATTTGGAAGGTTTAATAGAAGCCCTGACATTGGCTTTCTGAACCTGATTCAAATAAAATAAATCATAGCTTGCTTTAGTAATGGAGGTTACATGAATCTGGGCTCTATATTCTAAGTTAGGGTTACAACACCATTAGCCTTTTTACTGATTTTATACTGCATACTGGGATAGAAATCCATCCATCCATCCATTATCCAACCTGCTATATCCTAACTACAGGGTCACGGGGGTCTGCTGGAGCCAATCCCAGCCAACACAGGGCACAAGGCAGGAAACAAACCTCGGGCAGGGCTCCAACCCACCGCAGTGGGATAGAAATGGTAAAGAAAAAGAACAGTTGAAAACGGTATGTTTGTGTGAATAAAGGTAATGAGTTATTTATTTCTGATTTTAGTAGACATTTATTTTGATGAGACAATCTTATTGCTTTTAGGCTTTCAAGCCAATGAAGAGTTGTGAGTGATATATGTGGTCAGAAACAGAACAACTAGCGTATAATGGACATGTAACGAAACTGGAAACACTTTGATTGGTGAAGGCCTTGCACTTCTCTCTTGATTTTAAAGTTTTTTGTCAGAGTATCACAAACATTTTGTCGGAATATTTCTTTTTACGTCATCATTACTATAATAGGAAGGGCTCGACAGTGGTGCATTGTTTGAAATTGCTTCCTCAAAGACCAAGAGTTCTGGGCTATAGTCCCATCCTAATCATTAACTAGGTGGAGTTTGCTTATTCTCCTCACGTCCATATTTTTCTCTAGTAACTAAGACTTTCTTCCTGCATTTTAATGTGCATGTTACTTTAATTTGACTTTCATCCGGGCTGGTTTTGTCCTGCTCCTGATGCTGACAGTGTAGAGTCTGGTGTCCCAAGACCCTCAGTTGGAAAAGCAGGTTTTGACAAATGGGTGGATTGTTATTAATACATACTTTGCAGACCTCAGGGACATTTAACATATAAAAGAAAAAATAGCAGGTGAAATTTCTGAGACAAAATTCTGAAAGCAGCATGTTACAGTCGAGAGTTTGCCATTCTATAAAAGTAGTACAGCAGATATGCCTTTTCTTCTGCTCTTGTCTTTGATCCACTGTCATTTGGGCTTCATGGTGAGAGCTGTGGTTTGCTTAGTACATATTGAAACCTGATTTTAAAATATCATCTTTTATAAATGTTCTGTAAAGCATATCAGGAGGTTGAAAGCAATCCATAGGAAGAAACTGTTTCTCAGTCTGAAATCATTATGAGTGATCTAAAATGTGACCTTTCTGGCAATTTATGTTAATAAATTAGCATCCATCCTTGCTTTCTTTTAGTACTACTTTTATCACCACAATAATAGAACACATATCTTTTATACTATATTGAAATGCCCGAAACACATAGACAAAAACAAATCAATAAGTATTTGACTAGCATACAGTATGTTGCCCTTAAAATGGCAAGAAAACTTAATGCTTTCTAAGGTCTCTGTGCCTAGACATTCATTACTGAACCAACTTAATCCAGTTTGGGGGTCTCAGGAGCTAGAGTCTATCCCAGCAGCACCAGATATAAAACAGGAACTAGCTAGTGAATGGGGCACACTCTTCTCCACACGCTTATGGGGCCAGTTTAGTGTTGCTATCTAACCTAAAACATGCGTATAGATGCACGGTGAAGCATGGAGAATGTTCATCTCCACATAGTGAGCAGTCTGATATTTGAAATCAAACTTCTGAGTCTAAGGAGCAGCTATACCAACAACTGGAGCACAGCACCAGCCCTTCCATATGCAGTTGGAATCTGAGTGCAGGTTCAAGGAGATATGAGACAGCTGTAGGAAATATGGCAGAACAATGCATATGCATGTATCAGAAATGTTTGATTTCCATTACCAGTGATGATAAATCCTTGAAAACCAAACTGACAACAGTACATTCCAGGTTTAATGGTTAATCAGTTGTGCCAGTTCATATGTAATATAGTGCCTAAATTGCACTTTATGAAATAATGATTTTAGGTAGTGCCATGTAAATGTAGCTATTATTCATGAGAAGGAAGAAAAGTTGTATAGAGGACAATAAACCTTGGGTTTCGATGCCTGTTGATTTATTTGCCTCTAGGCACTGGATACTTAGCAGTAATACGGGGGGTTAGGTGTAGGTAAGGGGGTTCATTTATATAATTACACCTAAGCATCCATCAGCCCACACATTGTCTGAACTAATTCACCCATTCCAGTGTTGAATGGAGTCGGGGCCCATTTGATCAGCACAAGGTAGAGCAGGGTATGGATTGAAGCCCATTTTAGAGCCACCGGTTAAGAAAACACGCATGTCATTGGACAGCACAGGGAAAATCTGAGTACAGTACTCTGAGAAATCTCTGTTGTATATATCGGGTGTGTAACTTCCAAACAGATATTAATATTAATCAGGTTGGAATATGAGTGCTGGTTCAAGGAGATATGAGACAGCTGTAGGAAATATGGCAGAACAATGCGCATGAGACTTCAAACTCATTCCTGCTATAGATGCAGGAAATCATTTTTTATTAATTTGTTGTAAACTCATTGTTTAAGCCCATTCGTCCATTATACTTCTGTACTGAGTTAAGAGTTGCAAGGTGTAGAGGATTGCCTGATAGTGTTGGGAACAAAGGAGGAACTGACTTTGGATGGGATGCCAGTCCATACTGACTCACACAGGACCAATTTAGAGTCGCCTGTTAACGCCACAGGTTCAAATAACTACCTGATCACAGTCTGTATGCTGTCTGCACATTCTCCCTGTGTCAGTTTAAGAACACATCAGGTTAATAACAAGTCATTGTGTAAGTGAATGTGTGATTGTCCACTGAGATTGACTGGCCCAGTTCCTGACTTGCGCTCAGTGCTACAGATATAGGCTTTGGACAACTGTGAACCTGAAACTTGAATTGAGCAGAATGAAAAAGAGAGCAGGGTGGTGCAGTGGTAGCACGGCAATCTCACTACAAGGAGACAGGGGTTAAAATCTCAGGTTGTTTTTTCCGTGTATTCCCTATGCATGTTAGGGTAACTAGTGTTGTTAAGCTGGCTCTTGTGTGTGGTCACCCCACAATGGACTGGTGCCCTGTCCAGATAATTATTCCTGCCTTGAATAAGTGGGTTAAGGAAATGGATGGATGGAAAAAAAGAGCAAAATCTTACCAAATTTAAATGAGATAACAAATGTCTTATTATTAAATGTCTTTCATGGAACTTCTTGATGCTTAAATAAAGCAGTAGGAAAATAATATTCATAACCAAGACAGAAATCAAATTAATTGTGAAAACTGGGCATGGAGTAAGAAATTGATTTTCCAATAAATCCAGCAGCAGTACTATTTCCTTATATGCAAATCTATTAGTTAGCACTGCTGATTTACACGTTCAGAGTCCTGGGTTCAAATCTTAGCCTGGGTCTCATAATTCTTTAGCAGGTGGTATATATGTATATGGATTTGGGGTAGCCTGCTACATAACGTTTAAGCTGAGTGAAAATTGCACCGTGTAGCTAACGCCAATAATTTGCTGTATTTTCTTTAAAAGGTTTCGCTTGATTGAAAATCATGTGGCTTACTAGGCTTGTTGAGCAGTACTAATAATGATCAGCAGAGGCACTCTCTCAAGGACAGGCAGGGCACCTTAAGATCAAAATGACTCAACTGAGGAAATGAATGCCTTGCAAATGCCACAATTCAAAACTTCACATTTCTTTCTTTACATAACTGAGAAAAATGTGATAAGTCATTAAGCTGTTTTCTTTGCATTCCTGATTCAGAAAAAGGTTATATTCCAAAAGCCAGAAAGAGGTATGACTCACATAACAAAAGAGTCTACTTGTAAAACCCGTAGATAACATAAACAAAAAGAGCTAATAATTTTAATTTTTTAACACAAGCAGTCTTAACATTTGTACAAGTAATTTTAGTCTCTAGTTACTTTTTATTCCCGCATCACAAAGATGTCAGTGTTAGAATAAATGGGGATTTTTAACTTGCCCATTATGAGTGTTAGAATGTGTGTGAAATTGTGCCCTGTGATGGATTGGCTTTCATTGAGTGCTGGTCCCCAATTTTCACTCAATATGCTACAATATGCCCCAAAATTGGATAGGAGGGTTACAAAATGATTTTTTCAAGCTGTCCCTAAACACGTGCACTTGAGCACAGGGAGGTATATGTAAGCTCTGTGGTATGTTCTGTCTGGTTAAGCACCCATTCTCTTTTTTAGATGCTCATTATTTCCAGACACCTTTAACCCAGGGGTCTTACTATAATTCATATATATCCCCTGTGGCACTGAAGGAAATTAATGGATTCAGAAAATGCATATATGTTCAATTCAATGTTGTGGTGGGCCTGACTAGTGGCATTGTTAGAGGTGGGCTTCCAAAGCTTTAGCTTCTGATCTCAGGCGCCTGGCCACTGATCTTCAAGAAACCACCTAACCCTGCCTTATGGGCTTATTCATCCAGGTCCTCTTTGAGAACCCAGGTCCCCTACATCCCATTCTGAAATACACGGATGACTTTGTGAAGCTCCATGGATTAACTACCAACTGCATTCCACCTCACATACATTTTGGACTAACAACACTATCAGAGGGGGTAAAGCCCCTTGTAAGTGCTAAAGCTAGCAACACCCCTGCTACCAGCATTGTGTAAAAGACAGAAACTAACCCCTCATAGGGTACCAGTTCAATACAGAGAACATACTGTAAAGTAAAGACTGGGAGAACATGCAGGCACAACACAGAAAGTCTGTAGACCATGTTTTGAACTGAGTCTCCTGGATCTATAAAGCAGCATATCTAACCAGTACAGTTACAGGGGCTCATTGCCTGAAAACACCATCAGTGATGATGCCATGTGGTTGACAATTAACAACCTTAGGTAATGTTAATTATCAGTTCTTAATTGGGCCAAGTGTGACTGGCTATTGGGTTGTGTAAGTGGGTTCCTTGCAATGGACTGTTCAGGGTTGTTTCTTTCTTGTGTCTGTGGTAAGCACCAGAACCTCTGTCCCTGAGTTGGACTGCACAGGTCCGATGGAGTGAATGTATATACTGTACATAGTTTTGTTATAATGTGTCCTGTGATGTTGTACAATGTTGTTGTATAGAATAAAGTCTCTACTTTCATTTTTTCAGTAAGACATACTGCATACTGCAATTGTACTCAAAATAATGAAAGGATGAATATTTTTCAATGCTCGTCAATTGAGGATATTGTCCCAGAGTACAAGTTGTCAGACCACCCAGGCCCACTAATGAGAGCTTGGTCTCACTAAGCTAAGCTAATGAACTGGAGAGACTCGGATAATAAAATACTGAAACTTGCTTGTGAAAATGTTCCTGCCAGTTTGGAAAATTTGAAAAGTGTGCAACGAGCTGAGCCATGTCAGTTAAAAAACAAAGAAACTAGTGCTACTCACAAAAATGACCTTTTGAACTGTCATTTTTTTTAACCCATCATCAAATCACATCTTTTTTGTTGTTACATTTTGAAATAATTAACTGAAGATTTACTCATAATAATGTGTTTAAATAATATTAAGTATGAAGCATAAGAGAAATTGAAGTGAAAATAGAATTACAAATAAGAAAATATTACTTATGCAAAGAAAAGTATATTTTAATTATGTGCTCTGGGTTGTTAGAAAAATAAATTGTTCATTTTAAAAGAAGTAATATATGATCTCAGAAGGGAAAGTGCAGGGTGGGACAAAAGTTAATTAAGAAGTATTAGGATCTTGACAGCTTGGAGAAGAAAATGTTTATATAAACTGAATGAGAGTTGTAAAAAGTAATCATCTTGAATTTAGAGAGGAAAGTCTGAATCTGTATCATCTTTGCCTGACTGTTGTAAGAATATTAATTTGTATTATGACAATTTATATTTTGCATTTAATCTTTTATCTTGTATTTATTTGTTGCACTTTACATAAATAATATTGACTCTTAATTTTAATTTGGTCTAGATTCTTACATTTTCAGGTCTCAGAGCTTCAGGTGTGGGTAGTGTTAACTTCGGGGTTTCATTGAAGGGCTAAGCAAGGTTAGGGATGTTAAATACAGGTCTGTGAGACAATGGCCTGCAGCAAAAAACATAAAGTGTTAAAGTCTTAATAAAAGGTGCTAGGACTAGAGATCTGGAACTTCAGGGTGAACCTTAAGGACCCTAAGGTCACCAGTGCCTCCATATCTCTGACCCCTTAGCCTGGGAAAGAGAGATGGATATTCTGGGTATTCCTGCAGGCTTGGATCTAGACAAAGTACATATATAGTGCCTTTTCCATGCACATTTATACTAATCAAAATTGAAAAATACAGTATGCATAGTTAAATCCTTTCCCATATTACTTTTATGTTCTTTGTGGATTGTCTAAGTAAATACCCTTTACAACATGTTGTGAAGGCAGAATGTATTTCTAGATGGGAAAGAAGCAAATGGCCTTAATGTAAGAAGGATCTGTAAGCAAAGGATATTCATTTCCAAAGATTATACTTATATGTTTATGCTCCTTTTTGTGAATTTGCTACAAAAATATTATTGTTAAAGGCAGGAACAAAAATATTATCTATCTATCTATCTATCTATCTATCTATCTATCTATCTATCTATCTATCTATCTATCTATCTATCTGGTCACAAGTGTATCATCATCATACCTATGTGAGATTGTTGGACATCCCATTTCAACTCATTGGCATTAATATAAAGTTGCTCCCTCTCTGTGTCTATAGAGCCTCCACTGTTTTGAGAAGGCTTTACACAAGATTTTTGCATGTGTCTGTGGGAATCTGTGTCTATTCAGCCAAAAAAGCATTTTTGAGGACAGGCACCGATATTGGATGAGAAGATCTGGCTCACACTTGGTGTTCCAATTCACCCCAAAGGTGTTCAATAGGGTTGTGGTCAGAACTCTTTGTAGGCCACCTGAGTTCCCCCAAACCAAACTTGTCAGACTATGTCTTTAGAGACCTGTCATGATGGAACAGAGAATAGCCTCCCCAAACCGTAGCCCACAGACCTACTGAAGACACTAGTGAGGCCCAAGAGTATTCTTTATTTAGAAAGATATGTACAGAGAGCACTTATCTCTTGCCCTGTAAAAGAAAACCTGTAAGCAGAATCCACAAGAGGACACTGGGATCTCATTGCTCTGGAACATTAAGGATCAGTCCCTAAACCTAGATGTAACTACAAAGTAACCCAAAAAATAAAAATAGAGCATGTATGACTGCCACAGCTCACTTAAGATTGAGAAGAAAAAGAAAATACTTCTTCAGAAAAAAAAAGCAAAATGAGACCAGCCATATGAGACACATGGTTTAAGTGTGGGTAAAGCAATTAGGCTACTTCCATAGCTATTGAGGGATCCTTGTCACCTCATAATGAAGGATGCTGCTTTTCTGAGCATATTTACTTTTGTGAAAGACTAAATTTGCTTCCCTTATTTTAATTGAATAAAGCTGACCTTCTGATTAGTTTTTGCGGCTGGGTTTCTGTGCTCTCAATAGCACCAAGTGGTGGTGCTGTTACCATACTTACATATGTTATGTTCTGAAGCTTATTAAAAGCAAGCTGCATTTCTGGCAGTTTCTAATTCTTTCTACCTGTAAATCAGAGGCCTCTGAACTCTGGCGGCCGTCTCCAGATGGCAGATGTTTGTAACTGTGTGTGTTGCATAACAGCAGTTTTGTCAGAAGTCTATTCTGTTTGCAGAGGCAATGCTGTGCAATTCAGAGGTTTTCAAAAGTAGTCATTATTGTTGCTATAGCAACATCAGAAGCTGATATTAAGGGAAACCTTTTTTGAGGGAATTTCAGCTCTATTTTAAAACTCAAGGCATACGTTTTCTGGTTTACTTCATACCCCGATTTTCTAAAGCCAGTTTCTCCATTGCAGGGTTGCAGAAAGCCAGTGTCGACCATGGTAGCATTGGGTGAAAGGTAGCACCTAGGTTAGATACCAGCATACTAGAGGCAATACTCATGTGCACACATATGGGGGCCAGTTAAAAGTGGTGAATGACCAGCACCTTGGGACAAGCAACTGGAAATTGGGAGAATGTGAAAACTCCACACACACGGTGACCAGGCCAGAAACTGAAATGAGGTCTGCAGAAGCATAAGGAAGTAATGCTAAGCTCTGCGCTTCCACACTACCATTTGTTTACTATGTTCAAAAACTAGTAAGCTGGAGATATTAATGTTTTGTATTAGTTATATGTATTAACAATATAAAGCAATTTGGCTCCAGCAGACCCCCGTGACCCTGTAGTTAGGATATAGCGGGTTGGATAATGGATGGATGACAAACTTGTTTCATTTGGATCCATTTCTAACTAAAGGGGGAAGGAAAATATTTTAATTTCCAGAGCTGAATGCTACTGCATCATAATATGAGTGATGGACAGAAGTCTAATCAGCCAAAAATGCATTTCTAGCTCTCAGCTTCACTGACTTTTTCCAGTAAGTAAATGCATTTATTTAGCACATTTAATATTTGAGTCAGCTTAAAACAAAATTTAAATAATAAGTGCTATAGGGCATTTATTTTAAAAAAGCCACATCTACAAAATAACTGTTGTCAAGTTTTGGAGTTTTACATAAAATTAGGCTGCATATCAGATTGTTATGGCTTTTATAAAACATGTATTGATTAAATATCCATCTTTCCATTTCCTAAACCCATATAATCTAATTTAGCCTGGCCAGGGCAGAAGGAAGGGACATACCTTAGAAAGGTAACCAGTTTATCCAGTTCAAAGTTGTGCGGTGCTGGTGCCTATCCTGACAGCAAGGTGATATCCACATCCAACTTAAAATTTATCCTGAGGGTGCTGCTATGTGTTTTTACTGGTTAAGGCTTTGGACGTCAAACCCTGAGGCTGTAGGCTCAAATCCCACTACTGACACGGCTTGACCATGAGCAAATCACTTCACCTGCCTGTGATCCAATTGTAAAAACTAAAGTAATGTAACCGATTTTATCTCAAATCTTGTAAGTCACCTTGGATTAAGGTGTCAGTCAAAAAAAAAAAAGTAAGTAAGTAAGTAAGTAAAAGGCCAGGTTATAAGAATAATGCTCTTATAATAGAAAGAGATCAGTAAGGCAGATTAGGAGAAGAAAGTCAGATCAGCAGGGTGCTTAAAGCTACAAATAAAGGCACTAGCTATGATCATGGAAGCCATTGTGGTAAATTAAATAGGTTTGCCTGAGGTGATCTTGTACAATCACACATAAAACAGCCTCAGTGAAATTTTAGCTTTGGTAATGGCAGAGTTTATGTACCAAGATTGATTTTTTTTAAACTAAAACCTTAAAGGTCTAGGTAAAACATTTTTGTTAAGGCCAATACCTGTCAGTTGATCTGTTCCTGACATGCCAGTTCATTATTTATCAGAATCTATTTTCCATGTATTTATAAAAAGCTTGCACTACCAGAAAAAACAGAATCATCTTCATTCAGTGTATTTTTACAACTAAATTAATTCTGCCTGTTTTATGCAGAATAACTCATGTTTAGATCTTCAGCATTGTTCATCTCAGTGACACCACATGCAGGGCAGAAAACATACCATGTAAACTCAGTGTGGTAGAGAAGTAAATCTTCACATGTTTATGTCTTCATAAAAGTAAAAGACACCCCCATATTTCAGTGCAAATCATTAACTGTATAGTTGATTTACGGCTCCTTTCCTTTTAAGAAGACTCAACAATAACAGGAGGCTGTACACAAGCAGATCTATAAATACAGAGTCTAATTCTTTTAACGCATGCAGTGAGGTTGCATATATCTGAGCTGTGCTTTCCTAAACAAAGCATCTCCAGGAAAGGATAATTACAGAAACACAAGGGAAAAGGCATCTGAAAAGGAATGGCGAGTGGGAAGGAAGTGCTGCAGGTCAGCAGGCAAAGCCACACTGCAATACTGAAGACGGACTCAGAGTGTTGAAACACATTTATAGGTATAAGCATGGATCTGATTTTACAGTAAGGAAAGGATAAAAAATATCTATATACATAGTCTTGACTGCTGCTATAGGTGCAATTTGGGATAAAAAATGTAATGATATAAGATAAATTAGGCTAAAAATAGAAAACATAGAATAGCTTTCTCAGACCCAGCTTTGAACTTGAGCCTGAACTCAGATTTGGCTGTTTTAACTCTGCAAAACCAATTTTGTGCATCCCTACAACTTTCTCCAGAGCGTTCACATTGGGCACAGGCAGGAGTCTCAGTGCTTCTTCTTAATTGCCTTAAATTCTACACTGCCAGGAGGCTTTACAATAGGCAAAAGTCAAATAGGTGTTTCACCCTTGGGTTGTTCAACCATTGAATATTTGATTATCTAGCCAAACATTCTCTTTCTGTGTTTTTTCTACTAGCAATTTGTGAATAGGTGGACCCTACTTCAAAGTCATAAACCACAAGCAACAAACCAAACCAGTCTAGCAGGGAATGTTGTATTTTATGTGTAAGATCTGCGAGTTACTTAATGATCTACTGGAACAAGTAAAAGGAAATCAAACAAGAGGTCTATGCTGTCCATTCACTTTTTAGATCTGTTTAGTGTTAGCTAGAAAGCTCTAAAAGTTTTACATTGTGGTTTCTGATCAAAGGTAACCTGGTCTTTCCCAGATTTCTTCCACTTCTTTCCTTTTCCACCTTAAGTTTAAAAAAACAGTCCCTTAAATTAATCTGCTGATCTTTTATGCACTTAATGTTTGGCATACGGTAGAGAAATACTAAGACCTCTGCACTCCCTCACTCCTCCCTTTCATTAGTGGGTCTCTCTATTTCTCATTGTTTTGCACAGTGTTGCATCACTACTCTTGGTGACATCTTTTCACAGCCCTGGACTTAGAATATTTGAAATGCTGAGATCCATATTTACAATTACAGGGTCCGCTTTGTTCTTCTACCTCCAACTCTGGACTTGTGGTAGCTATCTATTACTTCTTTCTTCTCATTCTCTTTTAACTTTCTTTTACTGTTTCTTAAGGGCCTTTCCTATGATCCCCTTTCTTTGTTCTTTCAATTCCCCAGGCATTTTCTTCCATATGTGTTGGGAATGTCCCACAGTCTCAGGCTTTTGGAGAGCTCTGTCATAATGTCTTTCATCTGACTTCTCCCTTCTCCTCTAACAACCCTTTATTTCCTCAAGTCTTAATCCTCCTGAACTATTCTGCTGTCTCTTTCCACTTTCCAAGAAATACTGTTCTGTTAAGGCACATTTACCACAAAGTTGCCTTATCCTCTTGTTGGAAATCATCTGATTCTCTGTCAATTTTTAAAATCTTGCTTGTTTATCAACCTTATGTGTATTTAAGACTGGCAATCATGTGTGCAAGTCATATGAGGGAGCCATGATGTTTTGTATATAGGTAATGAGGAGAGATTTAACTTGGCCCATTAATTATCCATTTTGTCTTCGGCAATTCCAGTAATTAATTAAATAATTTGGTAAGACTTCTATTTTATTTACCTTACTTTTCTCTGTTGTAGGAGGTGGTCTCTGGCTGTTAGACTTATATCAAGATAACTGAAGCACACTTGTTTTAAGAAAGAAGTCTTGACCAGCCCTCAGTCTTTCTCCCCCACTGCAGGTGGTCATTCATCACACCCTCGTCCACTGTCGGAACCCCTGCTACTCATCTCCCTTCCGAACCATCCGGGGACAATTAGCATTGGGTTCCCCTTTCACATTAGTCAACAGGAAGGGGTGCCACTTAGCCCCCCACAACTCTAGTTTCAAAATAAAGGATTTTTAACCCACCCATCTCAAATATAACAATGATCACAGCCAATATACAGACTTTTACATGCTCTAATTCTATCCATATCCCTAATTATCTCTCTCTAATGAATGTTCCCTGCTATCTTGTGAATCTGACTCATCAAATTGAGGCAGCAGGCTTTTTTTTAGGGCTCGTTTATACTTTATGCTCAGAACGCGTATGCGCCCGCGTCATGGCTGCCACACGTTCCCAGTGTTCATTTGACGCGTCCTCTGAGCAGGTCCTCAGAAATTAACGCAACGTGTGCGCGAGTTGCAGTACGAGCAAAATGTCGGGGGACGCAGTATGATAAAAGTCGGAATTTGACGTCAGAGTCTCTGTTTACTATCTACATGTGACAGAAAGCCTCTTTGCGAATCCTACTGGATCAATGTGTGCGCTTCGATGTTTGATGAATGGTTCGATGTGGTGAAGCAAACCACTGACATATAGATGCATTCGTGGTGCTTTTATATTCAAGCGTCGCATATTCCCGATCGTAATGACACGATACATTTTAAAAGTTTCACATACCATCTTTTGTGCCGTCTTTTTTTTGCTACTTCACAACAGCAACATAATGCACAGCACTGTATTTGAGGTACAGAGAAAAAAATTAAGGACATGATGAAAACATGTATTTTGTGATTAAAGTGGAAATTCTGGCTTTAATCTCGAAATGTCCACTTTAACCTCGTAGTTTACTTTATCATTAAAGCAGACCATCGTAAACGTCATCCCAGTTTTTAATCACTACGGCAAGCAGCAATAGATCACCACACAGAACACATTAAATGTATGATATTCCAACTCTCTGCAAATTTAGAATCTTTAGATTTATACTTGATATCACTTCAATGATGAAATGCATTAAAGTATGTATGTTACATTTTACAGATAACTCGTTAATTTAGTTTAAATAATGAATACTGTTAATAATTACACACATGGGGGTGACATGGTGGCGGAGCGGTAGCACTGCTGTCTCGCAGGGAGTCATGTCGCTGGTATTCCCTGCTTGGATTCCACACTGTGCTCTGGTTTCCTTCCAAAGATATGCAGATTTGGGGATTTGGTGCCGCTAAAATGACGCTAGTGTATATGTTTGCTTGTATTAACCTTGCGATGAGCGGAGGCCCCGTCCAGGGATTTTTCTGCTTTGTGCCCAATGCTAGCTGGAATGGGCACATCCCCTGGATTGATGGATTTAATCATTAAACATCTTTTTCAGAGATATTGTGGTAAGGTGTCATTGGAATTTAATGGGTTTCAGGCAATTCACAACACAGAGAAGCCGAACCTGCTCTTACTGTGATAATATCTCGCACTGCCACCTGCTGGATTCCTCCAGATTTACGTAAAGTTCGTGTGCAACTATAAACGCTTGCGTAGGAGGAGTGCCCTCCGAATCTCTTCAGAGTTTAGTGAGTGTGCAGAATGGTCTCTGCAAAGATGTCAGTTCAACTCTGATTTACACCTTTGTTATCAGATGTAGTGCAGGCAGGTCCTCCTATGAACAGTTCAGTCACTTACTGTAGTTTGAAATATAAGTGGGAGTCTGTTATTTCTGTTTCCTTAACAGGCCTTGTGTTTCACTTAAACCTGGCAGAATGGTAAATGCAAACTTTTTCCTATGTCTACATATATTTATTTTCTTTTTTTAAGTATACCTGCTTCTGGGTCATTTGGATCCCATTGTTTATTCAGACTTTTTGGGTACACAGAGCTGTGGGGTGGGTTTTCTTACAGCATTTCTTGAAGATTTTAATTATTCAGTGTTGATTGTTTCTACTGTATATTGGCAAATATGTAGTCAATGATAAAATTTAGTAAAAAAAAAAGCGTGTCTATACGTCAAAGGAACTATCTTACTTTGGAATTACATGTATCTTTGTGAGTCATCTCATGGTTCTATATTTAAAGTATAAATGATAGCAGTGACCTCGGGGTTACCAATCAACTTCTTTGAGATATCTGTTGGCTATCTGCATTCTTTTATGTAATGCCAGTGCTTATTCTCAAGTTACCATGTCCAGTTCATGATTCTGTTTTCTGTATTACTCTTAAACATTTTTTTATTCTGTAGGTCTTATCCAATTCTTTTTCCTCTTTCTGCAAGGATATTTTACTTTGGTACACAACCCTTGTATTAATACAGTTAGGTTCATAAATATTTGGACAGAGACAATTTTTTTCTAATTTTGGTTCTGTACATTACCACAATGAATTTTAAATGAAACAACTCAGATGCAGTTGAAGTGCAGACTTTCAGCTTTAATTCAGTGGGGTGAACAAAATGATTGCATAAAAATGTGAGGCAACTAAAGCATTTTTTAAACACAATCCCATCATTTCAGGGGCTCAACATCTGAGTTGTTTCATTTAAAATTCATTGTGGTAATGTACAGAACCAAAATTAGAAAAAAGTTGTCTCTGTCCAAATATTTATGGACCTAACTGTAAATGGATTGTAAAGTCAAAGCTGAATGACTATTGAAGATGAAGATGTGCTTTGAGGCTGGATTTATTTTCAGAGGTTTGATTAATTGAATGCAATAGTGGGTTTGGGACTAAATGTAACATTGCCTATGTAGCTTGCTTACTGAGTCTACTTGGGAATTAAGTTTTTCAGCTACTGCCAGGTATGGCTAATATTTATAAGGAATATGAATCATGTACTCATGGATACTGGTGGAAATTAAAGGAAAGTGCATTTAAGGTGGAAGCCAAGATGCATGTCACAGAATGGGTCAAGGAAATCTGGAGTAATTACTGTCATGTAGTTGAATCAGAAACTTTGGGACTTTTTAAAAATTACTTGGAGGAGATACTAGGACAGCTTAGCTGTTACTTAACCAAACTAGTTTGATGGATTGAATGTGAAACATCTTATGATGCTAAATATATGTCGATAATACAATATTTTAAAAGTGATCTTGATAGTTTTATACATTCAAAGGACTGCAAATTCTAATGCAACTGACTGAATATTAAAACATGTAAAAGCTACAATTTATAATTGCCATGTACTGGCTTGTTTCATAAACCACATCCTTTTGTCATTAAGGGTACCGAATGCTACAGTGGCCCAATGGGGACACCACTTTACAGATTTGGAAAAACAAATTACCTCGGCTCATAAAGTGGACATTTCCCAAGGTATTCTGTATGCATTGTCTGGACTTGCAGGCTTAGTCTTAACTTTGTCTTTGCTTACTAAGTGCAAAACACAGCAGCCCTAGGGTTTAGATAAATTTAAAAGCTTTGTTGCTAACTCTAAAATAAAATGATGGTAAATGTATATCAGATTGAAGACTTACAAAAACATCATCAAACTAAAAGATGTGGGAATTCAGGGCGCAGTCTGTTGGTGGGTACAAAATTAGCTAAAACACAGGAAGCAAAGTGTTATGGTGACAGTAACTTTTTCAGAATTAGGTGATTTTGAAGTGATGTCCATCAGGGATCAGTGCTGGAGCTGCTGCTCTTTTTAATTTGCATAAAAAATCAGGACAGGAATATAATCAATAAAATGGTTAAATCTGCAGATAAAACCAAACTAGGTGGAAGGGCAGATAATGTTGAATCAGTTAAATTGATACAGAGCGACTTGGACAGCATACAGACTTGAGCAGATTTGTAGCAGACAAAATTTAATGTAAATAAATGTACCACATGTACTATATGAAGTAAAAATGTCAGATTTAAAAATACAATAAGAGAGAAAGAGAAACTTCAACATTTACCTTATGAGAAGGATTTAGGAGTCATAGTAGACTCATTACTATCTACATCCAGACAGAGAAAAGAAGCTCTCAAGAGAAGCTAATAAGATGTTAGGTTCTATATCATGAGGTGTATAGTATAAGTCAAAGGGGGTTATGCTTAAGTGTATAACACACTAGTAAGGCCACAATGGGAGTACTGTGTACTGTTTTGGTCCCCATATTACAAAAAAGACATAGCAACACTGAAAAAGGTCCAGAGAACAGCGGCTAAGCTGAGGTATGAGCTATGAGGATAAATTGATGCAATTGCAGTTTAAGCAAATGGAGATTAAGAGGGGACATGATCGAAATGTTTAAAATTATGAAAGAAATTAGTACAGTGGATCCCAGCTGTTAATTTAAAATAAACTCTGCAACAAGCACACAGCTCGAAACTTGTTAAAGGAAGATTTTGTACAAATGACACATGGAATAAATTATTGAGTAATGTGGTGGTGAGTAGGACTTTAAGGACCTTTAAATCTCAACTTGATGTTATTTTGGACAATCTAGGCCAATAAGATGGATGAGCTCATTATGCTGAATGGCCATATTGGATCAGAATTTTCTAATGTTCTAATGCGTGCAAAATTTTTTGGATTACTATTTGGAAATTTTATTTCCAATATGTTGCTGTCACATTAATGCCTTTATTATTACTTATATATAAGAAAAAAAAAACAATTTTAATGTTTGATCACTTTTGCTATGTAATGTATTAACATCCATCCAGCTGCTTAATTCAATTAAGTGTGGTACTTAGAGGAAAACCCACACAGGTACAGACAGACCGTGCAGAATGAACATAGATACTAACTAGGCCAGGACTCAGGAAGTACCTGTGAGGAAGTATGACTAACCACTACACCTCTTTAATGTACAGTATGTCAATATTAGGACAATTCTCATAGCTTTGTGCTGCAGTTAAACAGTACTCCTAGTATATGATCTACTTGATCAACATTTGCACAATGCATATTTAAAACATTCTTTTATTGATAGACTCTGCTTTTATATGCAGATTCTTGTACTGTACATTGTATTGTAGTGTAGTTTTGAATTAATTGCTTTCCTACTTCTGGTTAACTCCATTTATTACTTTTCTTGTCATACAATTGCCGTTATATGTAATCAGCACTGCCATAATACATGTAAATATGCCTGTGAAAAAATATTTAATATTTGTACATAGAACAGTTAAGTCCACCTAAGCTAACCTACAGTGCTGGAATACCTACAGTATCTATAGTATTTTTCATACAAACACAGAATTGTCTAAATGTTGAATGAAGTTCTTTGATTCACTGTCAGCAGATATCATATAATGGGCAAGTAGTGATGGCATAAGTTGAAATTATTACTAATTTTATTTATTTCTGTCTTTGGGAAAGCTTTTCTTCAGACCCTGATATTGTAGTATGTGATGCTAATGCTCGACGACTGCAGTAGGAGTGATTCAAGATGGTTGCCAGGGAAGCAACTGAATGTTTAAGCCAGTAATAGAACAGTCATTGGCTCAATCATCACACAAAGACCACTGCCTTAAAGGTACAGAGAAGTAAGATATGAGAAATAATTTTTGTACAAGACTATGGAGGGTGACAAAGAAACTGATTGGTTGAGCTGTCACCCATGATCACCACTGCAAATGCCAGATTACTGGACAGCAGAGTACTAACCAATGTGCCACAGTGCATAAAATATAATATAATATAATATAATATAATATAATATAATATAATATAATATAATATAATATAATA
>JANRMT010028174.1:128685699-128746326 GCA_026402145.1 Polypterus bichir lapradei
TATAATATAATATAATATAATATAATATAATATAATATAATATAATACTTTTTTTAAATTACTTTTAATAACCTGTAGCTTGTAAACCATTTGACCTATTGACCTGAAATTTGATACACATATATTATGTGACGTCTACTATCTGCTTTCGGAATAATGATTGACCTCCAAGGTTATTCCTCTTTTTATTTTTATTTTATTTTATTGTAAAACTAGCAAAATACCCGCGCTTCGCAGCGGTGAAGTACTGCATTAAAATTTTTATTAAGAAGAAAATTTAACCTTTTTAAACTGAGGGAAAATATGCCAATAATTATTTGTTAAGGATCTCTTTGTATACCACATTGTGAGTTCGGCCATCCGGTTGTAACATGACCAAGCTGTGCGCTGAGCTTACTCTTGAGCATGCAACTTACAGTTGGCCATGTGAACAGTAATCTTGTCTCAAATCTCACAGCTTGGATTGCTGCTGTCATAATCAGTTTGAGGTTCATGGTTTGTTTCAATTACAACAGTATTTGCAGGACTTGTGTTGAAGTTAAATTCGGCATCTGTCAAGCGTTGTAAGCTTACAACCGGTTTCATCGATAACTTCACATCCAGCTTTTGAGAGTTTAAACATTCATAAACATCAAAGTGTCCACTACTGAAATCGTCACCTGTGAATGTAAGATGTTTAAGAGGCATTGGCGGTTGTCGAAAGGTGTAATATATTTGACCATTTCGGTACACTTGAAAGCACCAACCGAACAATTCAGCGGCAGCCATCAACTCACATGCAGAACCATAGGTGAAGGGCTTAAGCATTTCACTCTTCTAGTGCTCCTGTGTAGTATAATTATCTCCTGTACCGTCATCAGTCCACACCTTGAACCTGTCCCAGTCATTCAATACATAAGACACAATGTTCTTCCGGATATCAAGAGTGAGCCTGATATGGCCGTGCAATATGTAACACAGAGAATGGAAAAGGTAGGTGCCATCTCCGGGCAAGGAAACCACTCGGTAAGTGACAGTTCTTTGATCGATGGTGATTACCTCGATAGACATGGTAATGGGGGTTGGAATGATGAAGGAAATGGGTACCTGAGTAACGTAAAGTAAGTGTAAAATACCTATACAATAACTATAATTGTAATAAACAAACAATAAAACAGCGGAGAAGCCGTGGATTAAACAAAAAGGCTGTAGTTATCAGCAGGGAGACTTGAATCCTGTGGCGAAGCAAGGAAGGGAATGTAGAGACTGGAGTGATGGATGGCCTTATATAGGCAGGCAGCCAACAATGTGGGAGGCGTTGGGATGGGGGACCCAACGCCGCCTCACATGGTGACCAAGCTGCAGGCTATGGACGTATATATGTACGTAAGTAGGATTCAGTTAGCGTTGGGAACCCGTGTACCAAATTTCTTGAAGATGGGCCCATAAGTAACAAAGACTGTTGAAAAGTTCAATATGGCGGCCGACAGTGGCATCATACCACTGAAATAAGTACGTACATTGGTTTCGGTTAGTGCAGGGAAGCCGCCTACCAAATTTCGAGAAGATGGGGCCATAAATAAGAAAGTTCAACATGGCGGACGTTGTTGAACGTTATGACCGTTACGCGTAGAATTTCGAAATGAAACCTGCTTAACTTTTGTAAGTAAGCTGTAAAGAATGAGCCTGCCAAATTTCAGCCTTCTACCTATACGGGAAGTTGGAGAATTAGTGATGTTGGAAAATTCAATATGGCGGCTGACAGTGGCGTCATACCACCGAAATAAGTACGTACATTGGTTTCGGTTAGCGCAGGGAAGCTGCCTACCAAATTTTGTGAAGATGGGGCCATGAATAAGAAAGTTCAATATGGCGGACGTTGTTGATCGGTATGACCGTTACGCGTAGAATTTCGAAATGAAACCTGCTTAACTTTTGTAAGTAAGCTGTAAGGAATGGGCCTACCAAATTTCAGCCTTCTACCTACACGGGAAGTTGGAGAATTAGTGACGTTTGGAAAATTCAATATGGCGGCCAACAGTGGCGTCATACCATCGAAATAAGTACGTACATCGGTTTCGGTTAGCGCAGGGAAGTCACCTACCAAATTTCGTGAAGATGGGGTCAGCCTTCTACCTACACGGGAAGTTTGAAAATTGGTGACGTTGGAAAGTTCAATATGGCGGCCGACAGTGGCGTCATACCATCGAAATAAGTACATACATCGGTTTCGGTTAGTGCAGGGAAGCCGCCTACCAAATTTCATGATGATGGGGCCATAAATGAGAAAGTTCAACATGGCGGACGTTGTCGACCGTTATGACCGTTACGTGTAGAATTTCGAAATGAAACCTGCTTAACTTTTGTAAGTAAGCTGTAAGGAATGAGCCTGCCAAATTTCAGCTTTCTACCTACATGGGAAGTTGGAGAATTAGTGATGAGTCAGTCAGTCAGTCAGTCAGTCAATCAGTCAGTCAGTCAGTCAGTGAGTGAGTGAGTGAGGGCTTTGCCTTTTATTATTATAGATCAACTGTTGGCAGTGGCCAGCAGGGTGGCCGTGCGGTGCATGTATACAGGTGCCGTTCTCATTCCCTACCACCTTCGTCGTCTCTTTTCCTACCACTTCATATCTTAAATCATTCTTGAGGCAGATTGAAGACTTAAGTGCCAACTTAAGTGAAAAATTAAGGAAAACATACTAAGTAATTGCAACACAAACACTGACTTAATCAGTTTTAACGTGAAAAGATGCCGACGAAAGAAGAGAAGAAGTGGGCCACTAGGGTGGAGAAAAGAAGAGCAGCTCAGGAAGCAGCAAGCGCATCAACCTCTGAGCAAACATTTGCTAAACGTACAGAGAAAGAGAATGAAAACTATGAAGGCTCAAGTCAAGTGTATTCACTGCATGTTATCGTGCAGTGTGCTGTTACTGGTATAATATAATGGCCATTGTCTCCATTGTCCATAACATGGCTTCTAAGTCCGATGAACAAAGGCAGCAATACTCAAAGAAAGAGGGACATAAGGGCCAGCATATCCAGTGACCACAGGTTCCTAAACACACGACAAGTTTGAAACAGATAAACTTACCATTGTACCATTGTGCCCGTTTTTAATAAACTGCTGTTTTGTTAGGCTATTATGGGCATAGCCAGCCTCCCCATTGGGGTTAACTTTTTAAAATTATCTTAACATTTTGTTCATTTGCAATATATGTTATGTATTTCCCTGGCCTAGGGGTTTCTTGTGAAAAGGTTCAAATAAACAGAGATTCAAGATAGATCTATTGAAACAGGGACATTTATTATTTAGTGCATAGCTTTGTCTCTCAGGTAATTCTTAAAACAATATCAAATTAGTGTTCATTTCAAAGCAAAACACAGCAAATGCTTTTATTTATAGCTTAATTACATAAATATACATCTTGTAAAATAGCTGTAACTGTAAAATAGAACACAATATTTGATACAGTAATACTAAATACTAATACTGCTAGATATTATGAAATGCTACATCAGTGTTTTAGTCATTTTCAGTATTCTACTTTTTATTTGACTTTTGCTGGTTTTATTCAAAAGTTACCCGGTTTTTAAAGGCTGTTTATATTTTATTGTGGGATTTTACCAGATGGCACAATTTATAATAGCTTATTACTATATATATGTGTATTTCAAACCTGGTTGGGTTATTTTTCACTCAGTCAGTTAATCAGTCTTTTATATACATGTACTGTACATTATTGCAGTTTTTTTTAAATGTAACTAGGGGGCTTCACCCCCTGCTTGCTTCGCTCGCCAACCCCCGTGTTTGGTTTTCCAGACACACACTTTTAAGATTTTTTTTTTCTTTGAATTGCTGCTATTTCATTAGTTTCACTTTTATTTCAGAACTTCGTTAAAAACAATATTTGGAATCTTTCAAGTCCCAACATGCTGAATCTTTTAAATGAGGTCAGTGAGACATGGGTTTAATGACTTTATACCATAATTCAGGATAGGTTTCTCTGTTTGGAATTTCAGCACAGACAAAACGATCTACATCTTCAGTTAATATTTTTTTTTGCAAAGTAATCAATAAATGCATGTGAGGTAAACCCCGTTTTTGAAATTCTCTGACTTGAACTTCAAAGCCTTACAATATTTACATACTTCTGACATATCACCTATGTCCATATATTCAATCTCTATTCTCCTTTTCATTATTTCTCAGAGTAACAATTTCTCTCTGTTTTACTTTCTTATTTTTTTGGCATTCGTTTTTTTCTGCTTTCATATTCTGTATCTTGCTCTGCATGTGTATTGTGCCTACGTTTTATTTTTGAGTCTTTTGAATTCCACTGTTTTCATTATCTCTAACCTGCTCTGCTTGTGTTTTTACCCCCTTGTTTTTTAACCTCTTTATGACGTTTTACTTTTTTTGTACTCTGTTTTTTATTTCTGACCTCGCTTTGTCCTGCTTTTTTTCAATGACACCTGGTCCGTGGTGATTATTTTCCCTTTTTTCGAGTAATAATTTCCGTTTGTTTGTGCTACTGCGATCTTTACTTTCTTTTTTTTGATACTTTCTAATTTTCCTGCTTTCATATTCTTTAACTTTCTCTGCATTTGTGTCGCGCCAACTTTTTTTTAAGCCTTTTGAATTCCTCTGCTTTCATAATCTCTGCTCTGCATGTGTATAGCGCCAATGTTTTTGAATGTCTTTATGAACTATTTTTACTCTGTCTTTTAATTCCAAGCCCAAGTGGACGTGCTTTTTTTTCAATTCCACTTGTTCCAGGCTGATTATTACTTTCCTTATTTTCTGATTTTGCACCTAGATTATTCTTTTTCTTTTTTGCATTTTTTTCTCTCTAACGCTTTTGAGTATCTTTTATTTGAGCTCCTCTTTCTTCTTCTATTAGTCGTCAACGTTTCAGCTATAGCGTATTGTCCTTATACGCTTTATATGCGCTGAGAGCCCTGGATCTGTGTGTGCTCAAAGCCTTTACACGACTGAGTGTTTTGCTGCCTGTGGTTTTATTTAATATTGGTTTTAAGTAGGGCGTGTCTTGCAAGAATCTCATATTCTACGTCCCCGCGAGACGGTCCTGGGTCAATCTCTTTGCACAAAGTCTCATGTTTAATGTCCCCGCGAGACGCTCCGTGGCCAATCTTTTTCGTCTCGTGGCTCTTTTAAGTGTCTTCCGTGATCTTCACATGAAGATCACTTATTGTCTTCCTAGTCTTTCTCTCCCAGAATTTTTTTTATAATAGAGCGATGACTTATTTTTACATATCATTGCACTTGCTCATGTGATTATTTACAATTACCTTTTTATTTAATTCATTTGGGCATAATTGGTGTTTCTATACACTCCTGCCAATTGAAATTATAAGCCTAACTTAATACACATGACTCTGATATTCCAATGTGCTTTCTGAACTGCAAGGGAAACACAACCAAACTGTATCAGCTGACAAAGTTACAACAGAAGCGAGCTTGTGTTAACTAGCAGAATATTAGCAGTTGTTAGATAATGGCAGTCCAAAGGAGCTAGCTAATTAGAAGACATTTTAGTTACAGTAATAATGTATTGCAGAACATGAAAAGTCTAGTTGAAAGCTGTATCTTGCTTTTTGGAAAAGTTGTTCTGTATTCTGGAACAATCATTTCCTTTTTTTCTCACTTCTTTTACCCTATTTTAAAAAACTTCCAGTTGCCCCAATGGTACCATCATGAGTAAAGAAGATGATTTATGCTGGCTACGCATTTTTCAGCATGTATACATAGCAGTTTTAATGTACGTATTTAATTTGTATATTTTGCATTTTTAATAAAACATAAAGGGTATTTATGTAATATTATATAATTAACCTTAATGAAATAAGTCTGTGTGTATGTCTGTGTATCTCTGTGTCAATGCTGTTGCTACTGTTAGAAAGAAAATTTAAAAAATAGAAAAACATTTAGAAGGGTCAATAAAAACAAAAATGATAATAAAAATACCACATAAGGGTCTAAAAATAAGAAGATTGGACTTATCAACGTAGTCTGTCGTCCAATGTTGTATGCCGGCAACAGCTATGTGGTAGTGTCTTTCTTGTACCCAACTAGGTTTATAGCTGAAATCCTAATGACTGATAACTTTGTGACGTGGCCTTCTGTCGATACAGGGTTTAAGTCTTACAAAAAATTGGTCTAATGCAGAGTTGTCTCCAGCCTTGTGCCCCATTTTCCTGAACTGACTTAAGTTCATTCAAGAATAGATGAATGATGTAAAATCAAGGCAGTTATTAACAATGTTTTTGTATGTAAGGGCAATATATAGATAAATATAAAATATAATGCATAGCAAGGGTACAGATTCTGATTAATTAGTCATTTATGTGACTTACTGTGTCAAGTTATACTACAGACAATATAATAACTGATTTTGGTGTTTTAGATGAATAGAGAACATTTCACACTTACTGCCTGTGACACTGAGCTGGTAAAACTGGATTAAGATAATAAGTGGATCATCTGATGGGTAGATGGATGGACACAAACACTAGTTTTTATATGACTGCTTCAATATTGTCTATGTCATGTCATGCCATGGCTAATTTACAATTTTCTGTGATGTTAACCTGCCAGGTTATTCTGTTCCACAATTTCTCAGCTGTCAAAAATGCAACTACAGTTACACATTTCATGGCAGAGAATTTTTTTCTTAAAGTCATATTTCAACATAAATTCCTAAACTTCCTACTGCACGCTTTCAGGAAGAAAAAGTCTAGATAAATTAGAGGTACAGCTCTGAAGAAAAACATGCTGGAGTGATTTTGATATTTTTCTAAAGTGTGAGCTGCATCGTATAATGTACAACATTCTCCTTTGGAAATTTTTATAAACAAAAATGTAAAAAATAAAGCTTGACACATACTGTTCCAGGGGCATGGGTTCAATTTCCAGCTTGATCCTGTCTATGTGGAGTCTGAACATTATCATTGACTGCACCCATTTCTTTTTATCCCAAAGACATGCAGGTCAGGTTGATGGAGCGAGTTCTCTTGGAATGAGTGAGTTTGGGTGGGTGTATAAGTGTGCTCGGTGGTGCACGGGCACCTTCAACAGGGGAGGTTTAGGTTTTGCACCCAGTGCACCTCAGATAGACTCCAGCTCCCCACAATTCTAAACTGGAATAAGTCAACGGATGAATAAAGGTATAAAGAAAACAAGAATTTGTATTTCAGCATATACCAACTGTTAATTTTTTCAATATGTCAGCACTGTATTTTAGAATTTTTGAAAAAAAGGTGAATTACAAATAAATACTTGGCTATTGTTTCAACTCAGAAAGAGACTGCTAGGTAGGAAACTGCTTTGTGAGTGTAAAATGAACTAATTGTCTAGTACTAAAAAACTGGCATAAAACCTCCTACAAAAAATCCCTAGCAAAATCCTCTTTATCACTCATCTCAAATGTGTCTATAACATAAAAACGTAAAGGGTGGCCCCCGGGCTTTCTATTAGTTCTCTATTGTTGTGTGAGTTACTGTATATAAAATCACAATTGATATGTGGCTTCATCAACTCCTTCTGATGAGTAGCAACCATGTAGGAGTGTTGTAGGAGGGTTTGTGATTCATTAGATTATAATGAAAAGATCTTAATTATGCCTATAATTCTATGAGAGGAATCATGATGTCCTGGAAAGTGCCGCCTACTAGAACCGCAAATAAGACCCCAGTTAATTATCATTGTGGTGTGCTTCAAATTGAGAAAGACTTCACAATGTTGCTGGTGCCATTCTTTAAGAACTGCAAATGATTTAGTGCCAGAAGAATGTAATGCCAACAGTATTAACAGAATGGATGTCAGAGCATTTTCAGCTGCAAGTTTGTTGGCAAATAAAGCACTCAAAGCCTTAAGCAATGCTAAGTGAGAACAGGCGCTCAAGACAAATAATACTTCTTACAGTCAAGAGCTTTAAGATTTTGCCTAAGGTTCCTATAAATATGCTTATATAAGAGGCTGGACTTATGTTTCATGTCTAACCCGTAAAATGGGATATATGTTAGTTGTGAACTCTCAGAGGACTTTTCCCAGAAACCAAAAGCTACAGTGTCTTTGGGATAGCTATACTATAAGCAGCAGCTTGGAATGTAACTAACTGGACAATACTGAACAAACCTGTGTGGGTGGGATAGACTTCTCTATTATTTTTTAAGCTGTATTTGTGTTTGGTGTAAACTTAACCTGCTCTCTGAACTAAATGAAGGCAAACCAGACTCCCTCCTCTGATTGTACTATTGTGTGTTATTATTTTTATCACTAGCAAGAATGGTAACTAATTTAAAAACTTCTTCTGCCTCCTCACAGACTCCCCCATGCCATTCCAGAGTCTGGACTGCTTAGGCCTTTCCCTAGTGTGTCAATACCTAGAACACCTTCCAAGGGAGGTACCGAGGGGCATCCTAACTACATACCAAAACCATCTCAACTGGCAGCACCATACTACTCAAAGGTCAGGTAAGAGTGATTAAAAAATATGATAACCTTAATTGGTAACTTTATGATAACCTTATTTCCCTACAGTCTTCGATTTTCAGTGCTTGTCTTCAGGTCAATCTGTTCACACACCTTTGTTATACTGAAATTCTTAATTTGTGGTTGAAAGACATTTAGAAGTCTATAGGACTGAACTGCAAATTTTGTGCTGTCCGACTATCCAAGGCTGGGCAAAGACTTAAAAGCAATTAAAATATGAACACAACACAGGTTTCTAAATGATAAAATTTTGAAATTGGAGGTTTGTAATCCATTGGAGAAAGCTCTGCCATGCAATTAATTTAAAAGTAATCTATAGCATCTGCTCCTCTGATGTTTGTACTTCATCTGTTTTGTCCTCCGCCTTTTAAGGCTGTTGTTTGTTATGCGGGCAACTACAATTGCAGTAATTGACTCTGTCATTCAGATACAGATTCAAATTGGAAATTAGTCACATCAAAGAGCAGCACTTAGTTCATCTTAAAGGTGGATTAAAGCAACCTGACTCTAAACAAGTAAGTGCTTAGGGATTTCTGAAGGCGAGTTCACTTTAATGAAATTAACAACATGTATTGCTGTCAGCTATTTCGTTCATAAGAAACATGTATACATACTAGAAGGCCACAAGAAGAAACTTAAAAATTACCTTCTGCTACTATAATGAACCTCTGTAATCAACTTACACCCAAACATGGCAAGTGATGAATAAATACTTGACATGTTTGGTGATTTTTGTTTTGTAATCGATACTAAAATAACATGAACAAAAAAAAAATATATATATATATATATACTGTATACATACATATATACGCGCATGTTAAAGTTGTCTGTGAAGGGCTCCCTATTTAAATGCGGCTGCCCTTCATCGCACAGCATTATGATTTTTTTATAAGGGAAACAAAATTACAAAAGAAAACCCTTGGACATTGATTCAATAGGAACGGCCTACTTGGAATCACTGTCCGAATAGTAATTATGTGGTGGTGTAGGAGCATTTCTGCTTTTGTCCGTTCACAGTCCGTCTCGTTTTCACGACGCTATCATTTCCTCTCACAATCTCTTCTCAACCTTTCTCCAATCTCGCAGGTTGCTTTGTAGCAATCCAAAGAGTAAGGCAATATACACGGAGCAATGGTTATAACAGGGGGACACATAGGTATCCAGGGTCTTTAAAGCATAAATAGGGATCACTTCACTGACATGTGAGCAAGCCACGGCACAACTGTGAGACGCGCAGCACTCGCCGGCTACAACGTAACAATAATAATTTCCGGAACGTGCTGTTACATTGTCATTCATTTTACCCACTGTCTTTCTTTCATCCATATGTTACGTAGGCACGTAAATTTTATCTTCGGCAATCTCATTCTCTAACTAGGCCTCAGGAGCTAACCAGCGTAACACTGTCCACCACCCCTTTCGTTATTCTGGCACATTGTTGACATCCGTGAGTAACAACAGCGTACTAAACTGGTAGGTGGTCTATGCATGCGTGGAATTTGCGGACAAACAAAGATCAAGATCTAAATGAAGATCTCTTTAGTTAATTTAAAGCACAACAATTTGTTTAGTTTGAATGTCTGTGTTTTGAGGTGTGACTGGAGTACTACAGTCTTCAGTAGTATAAGCCTGGAGGAGATTCTTAATGCAATGCCTATGTTTTAGCTGTCTCTCTACTGCCATCTAGTGCTTCTTCTTCTAATTCATTCGCAGACAAACAAAGATCAAGATCCAAATGAAGATTATATATATATCTATACTAATAAAAGGCAAAGCCCTCACTGACTCACTCACTCACTCACTGACTGACTGACTGACTGACTCACTGACTGACTCATCACTAATTCTCCAAGTTCCCGTGTGGGTGGAAGGCTGAAATTTGGCAGGCTCATTCCTTACAGCTTACTTACAAAAGTTGGGCAGGTTTCATTTCGAAATTCTACGCGTAATGGTCATAACTGGAACCTATTTTTTCGTCCATAGACTATAATAGACTTCTGCTCGATGCCTGTGGGAGGTGGAGTTACGCCTCCCACGTAATTTAGTGCCTGCCCATATAAGGCCGTCCGTCAGCGGCAATCCAATAGAAACACTGCCGCTAAATATTCACGGGTGAAGGACTGTGCTTATGCAGAGTAAGATGACATGGTCAGGGTGGTGTTTGGCACAAACTCAGCGAAACTGCGAGAGAAACTTTTAAGTGCCAGGTCTTAGCTAACATTAAATACAGCCGTGGACATCGCACGAGATGGCACCAGCACAGCTGGGAAACTTCGATGCATGTACACCGAGCTGCTCACGTGAACTGACGCAGTGCACAGACAAAAAGCAACAGTTCCAAAGAGTGCTGAACAAAAACCGAATTACACAATTGAGAAGGCAGCAAAAAAATATGAAGCGTCTGATACATACAAGCATATTCATAAGTGCAGCTACTGTGGAAACAAAGCACACGGTGGAAAAAGTCAATGTCCCGCTAAAGGAAGACAGTGTAAAACAATTACTGTATATTGACAATCATGTTACGTTATTTTTAAAATGTTCCCTTTTCTTTTTCATAACTTCTTTGACACACTACTTCTCTGCTGCGAAACGCGGGTATATATGTATATATATACCCCGATCTACATACTCTCAAATAGACAAGCCACACACCGTGGCGTGACGAAGCCTCTAGCGCCGACATCTGAGGTTCGATTCCCAAGAGGGGATGTACTGAGTATGTACGTGTGCTTCACGACTTATTTTACCCTCGCATCCCCTTGGTTTGAGACATATGAAAAAATATGCGGTTAACGCAGAATCATGTTACGTTATTTTTAAAATGTTTCCTTTTCTTACAACAAGCACAGCTGAGAAGCTTCGATGCATGTACTCCATAACGCGTTAAAAAAATAACGCATTTAATCACACTTTGCATTCCAAGCAAAGGGGAACTTTTGTCAGTGCATGATTTCCTGGTACATCGATGACATTGATGCACACATCAGAGCTACAAAAATGTTAGAGTCGGAATAAAGCGCGTTCCTACGACTGATCGGAGGCAATTTTCATTTCAAAAGACTACCCGACGTAAGCCTTGATAAAAGCGTGGTTTTCTGCAAACTGTCCAAATACTAACCTGATTGAAAGAAATTATAATCAAATCCTTGATGATAGCAACACTCATAACGGTCACAAAACTATTACATTCACAATCATGTTACATTATTTTTAAAATGTTTCCTTTTCTTAGCACAAGCACAGCTGAGAAGCTTCGATGCATGTACTCCATAACGCGTTAAAAAAATAACGAATTTAATCACACTTTCAATTCCAAGCAAAGGGGAACTTTTGTCAATGCATGATTCCCTGGTACATCGATTACACTGATGCACACATCAGAGCTACAAAAATGTTAGCGTCAGAATAAAGCGCATTCCTACGACTGATCGGAGGAAAATTTCATTTCAAAAGACTACCCGACAGAAGCCTTGATAAAAGCATGGTTTTGTGCACACTGAAAAGCAAGCAAAATTAGATGCATTACAGAAAGCGGACTTTGTGGCTCTTACTGGGGATCATTGGACTTCCGTGACCGTTAGTAATTCTAATTACATCTAATTACAAAATGTTCAATGATCACACTGTTGTAGCCTAATGTACAAAATAATTTTGGCTAAGGTTACTCAGAGTTTAAAGATGAAGCTGGTCAAATTACCTTTTATGTTTCTGACTTATTTTTTAAGAAGAAAAACTGCACTTTATGTTGAAATTTTGGTTATTATTATTTAAAGACAATACCATTCTGAAAATGTACTTAAAGTACTTAAAATACCACTTTATTTTTAAGTCTGCCCAATTTTAGCCAGGGATGATATTTTTGTTCCTGTTTTGAATTGAAATGCAGTTTAAAAGCATTTTTTTTCAGAAATTAAAAGAGCTTGAGTTTACAATATTCATGTCCATGTCTATTATTTGATTCAGGCGCCCACTAAAACCATTTTAAATTAAAAAAAAAACATTTGTGATTTGGGGCAAATTTTCATGTGTGATTACATACGATTAATCAAGATTAATTATTACACAGCCTCTAATTAATTAGATTAATTTTTTTAATCAAGTTCCACCCCTAATATATATATGTAGATTTGTATATGTATATGTGTATATACAGTATATATGTGGATATATGTATATATGTGTGTTTGTGTGTGTGTGTGTATATATATATGTATATATATATGTATATATATGTATATGTATATATATATATATGTATGTGTGTATACATATACACTCACCTAAAGGATTATTAGGAACACCTGTTCAATTTCTCATTAATGCAATTATCTAATCAACCAATCACATGGCAGTTGCTTCAATGCATTTAGGGGTGTGGTCCTGGTCAAGACAATCTCCTGAACTCCAAACTGAATGTCAGAATGGGAAAGAAAGGTGATTTAAGCAATTTTGAGCATGGCATGGTTGTTGGTGCCAGACAGACCGGTCTGAGTATTTCACAATCTGCTCAGTTACTGGGATTTTCACGCAAACCATTTCTAGGGTTTACAAAGAATGGTGTGAAAAGGGAAAAACATCCAGTATGCGGCAGTCCTGTGGGAGAAAATGCCTTGTTGATGCTAGAGGTCAGAGGAGAATGGGCCGACTGATTCAAGCTGATAGAAGAGCAACTTTGACTGAAATAACCACTCGTTACAACCGAGGTATTCAGCAAAGCATTTGTGAAGCCACAACACGCACAACCTTGAGGCGGATGGGCTACAACAGCAGAAGACCCCACCGGGTACCACTCATCTCCACTACAAATAGGAAAAAGAGGCTACAATTTGCACGAGCTCACCAAAATTGGACAGTTGAAGACTGGAAAAATGTTGCCTGGTCTGATGAGTCTCGATTTCTGTTAAGACATTCAAATGGTAGAGTCGGAATTTGGCGTAAACAGAATGAGAACATGGATCCATCATGCCTTGTTACCACTGTGCAGGCTGGTGGTGGTGGTGTAATGGTATGGGGGATGTTTTCTTGGCACACTTTAGGCCCCTTAGTGCCAATTGGGCATCGTTTAAATGCCACGGGCTACCTGAGCATTGTTTCTGACCATGTCCATCCCTTCATGACCACCATGTACCCATCCTCTGATGGCTACTTCCAGCAGGATAATGCACCATGTCACAAAGCTCGAATCATTTCAAATTGGTTTCTTGGACATGACAATGAGTTCACTGTACTAAAATGGCCCCCACAGTCACCAGATCTCAACCCAATAGAGCATCTTTGGGATGTGGTGGAACGGGAGCTTCGTGCCGCCCTGGATGTGCATCCCACAAATCTCCATCAACTGCAAGATGCTATCCTATCAATATGGGCCAACATTTCTAAAGAATGCTTTCAGCACCTTGTTGAATCAATGCCACTTAGAATTAAGGCAGTTCTGAAGGCGAAAGGGGGTCAAACACCGTATTAGCATGGTGTTCCTAATAATCCTTTAGGTGAGTGTATATATATGTGTATATATATATGTGCATATATGTATATATATATGTCTATATTTGTATATGTGTATATATATGTATATATGTATGTATATGTATATATATATATGATGTGTATATATATGTATATATGTGTGTGTGTATGTGTATATATATATATATATATATATATATATAGATAGATATGACAACAACACTCATATCAATGACAAAACAATTACATTAACAATAATGTTACGTTATTTTTAAAAT
This sequence comes from Polypterus bichir lapradei, assembly GCA_026402145.1. Lineage (NCBI taxonomy): Eukaryota > Metazoa > Chordata > Cladistia > Polypteriformes > Polypteridae > Polypterus > Polypterus bichir. Next base: position 128,699,940 of record JANRMT010028174.1, read on the forward strand.
TTTTCCTTTTCTTTTTCATAACTTCTTTAACACACTACTTCTCAGCTGCGAAGCGCAGGTATTCTGCTAGTATATATATATATATATATATATATATACAGTATATATATATATATAATTTTTTTTTCTTCCCCACACATGCACATCTGAGGATCACCTTCTGGGTTCAGCGGAGGTTTGCAGTGCCACTCTGGGATAAGAGGGGGTGTTGAAGAAATTGAAGAAAGGCAATTGACTCTGCTCCTTCCAGGCCAGGTCCTATAAAGCATCCCTGGAAGGAGCTGTCTCACTTTGGTAAGAGCCAGACCAGGGGCCTCATGTATAATGCCATTGTAGAATTGAGACTAAAAGATGGGTACGGACAAAAGTGGAAATGTGTGTACGCACTAAAAAATTCAGATGCCAACTTCCACCCACTTCTGCTACATAAATCCCAGTCAGCGTGAAAAAAAAAAACGATTGTGCACATGCCTGCCACCCCACCCCGACTACTCCCAGAATTTTGCATATTTTAATATGCAAATCACTATAAATAGCCCATTCTGTTCAGTGTTCAGTTAAAAGACAATGGAAAAAGCATGTGGAAAAAAGAACTTCAGCGAATGCAAAATTATTAAACATACTATTTGTTGGCCTGAGCAGTGGTACAAACAACTGAAGGAAGTCAACTGAGCGATACAGAGTGCAGAGAAATTTGAAGTTAAAGTTTGGAAAGTAGCACAGTGCCCAAAATAAAAAAGAAGTGGTCAGATATCAAAGTCACCGTAAAAAGGCAAGTTGTTGCCCACCATCTGAGTGTCATATCGAAGCGTTTTAGGGTACAGAGAAAAGACAAAAAATAAGGACACAGTGAAAAAAGGTCAAAATGTCCACTTCAATCTTGTAGCTTATTTTGTCATTAAAGTAGAACATTGTAAACTTAATCTTAAAATCAATGTTTGATATACTAGAGTTTCTCAGATCTCATTGTAACTAAAGTAGCACATTAAATGCGTATTGTATGTGTTCTTCTATGTGCTCTTACGCTGACAAGACACAGAATCCATTACATTCATGATATTACAGCTCTCTGAACAATTTAAATACTAAGATGTATACTTGATATCATGTTTGTGTGAAATGAATTAAAGCATGTATTAAACAAGGGGGCATGGTGATGCAATGGTAGTGATGAACTGGCTCCCTGTCCAGAGACTGTTCCTGGCTCCCGCAAGATGCTTGTGACCCTTGATAACACAGTTTATTGCAGAAGTACTATCTTCTGAAATGTACTAACCCCCAATTCCTGTCCTTCCTTTTCTTTCTCCAAGTTACCAATTGTCACAGAATAAGTTCAGTAATAAATGTCAAACCATCTGTAAGCTTAGAACATCAATTCTTCAAAACTTTTAAGGAACATTTAAATATCTTTTTATTACATGTTTAATTATTCCATCCATCTGTCCATCCAGGGTCGCGCCAGTCCCAGCAAGCATACAGCATGAGGCAGGACCAATCCCTGAACAGGGTGTCAGCTCATCGCTACTGCTGCACCACTGAGCCCACATGTTTAATTACTACCAGTATGCATTATTTAAATGAAGTTAACAATTTATCTGTATAATGTAATATACATACTTTAATGCATTTCATCTTCATGCAAATCTTCATAAACTTATTTTCCTATAAAATTATAAAATAATAATAATACTGTACAATAAAAACAATGAAAAATACACAATATCAAAGCATAAGTACAATATACATGTACATATATAGTGCAGATAGTGCAAATGGTTCACAAATTGGCTCAGGTTGAGCAATATTACAACTGTTGTGCAAGTTTACAGTGAAGTAATTGTATTTATAAGTACAAACTGTTATACCAGGAGCACTTGATGGACTAAATTAGTGCATTTATAGCTCTTGGAATGAAACTACCTTTGAACTATGAGGTTCATGTAGGAAAGGTCCTGAAACATTTGCCAAATGGGAGAAGTTCAAATACACTATGTGCATGGCCGAGGCAGTGAGTGGTGCACTGAAAGTAACAACACTAAAGCAGTTATGGTATTTGGAATAGTTGGACGATTATATTCATACAGGATGATTACAATCAGATGTCTTAAATTTATAAACAATATGCAGTTATTTTCATTATATTTGATAAAGCCACATCAGGGATGTGAATCTAAAAAATAAAGGGAAACCACATAGGAACAGCAGCACTGCTTTGATGCAGGGTACCGTTAGTTTGTAAAATGGAGCCGAAAACTTGCGTACACAATGGAATGAGCTGGCGTGAGAATGTGTGTGGCTTTACTCCAAGTTTAGTTTTTATACATCACGGTGTGAGGGGCATACACAAGATTTTTGAGCACACACACCATTTAAACATGAGGACCCAGGAGACTGGGTTCCTCAAAGCTAGATCCGCTCAACGGAGTAGCAGTTACACATTTAAAGAAGGCTATATTCTGTATTTCATTTTTTCATGCCATCGTGCTATATTTTATTGTTTTTAGTCTTTTCCCTTGATTTAAATGGGACAGCCCAGTTGGCATGCTAACATTGTTTTGACCTGATCTTTATTACCATTCAGCCACATACATAGCACACACCAAATGCTTAATGCACAAGGGAAATACAACTTCAGTATGACAGAATTTCGGAAAAGTGTTTAATTTAAAGAGAACCAAGAGGGAACATCCATGGATGACATATTTTTTCACCCTTGTAAGACAATAAAAAATTAGAAACAGTAAGAAATGCCTAACTATAATCATGGATAGAACATTATAGTAACTTTTTAAGTTACTAATTAAGCCATCCAAATTAAAGGGGAATGACTGGAAACCGGTCGATGAGTTCAATACCTTCCTCAACCCTAAAATCAACCTGTAAAAGTGTAGAATAAAACTAAACTAGCTGGATACCAAACATATTCTAAGACAACCTGTCAGCACACAAATATTGTGAGCAGGAAGTATTTCTTATTAAATCATAGTGCTCATATTGTGTGTATGAATATATGTTCCCAACCAGGAATGAACTGATTAGACTCTACCATTAGTCTAGAGAAGTATTTCTTAAAGTATGAGACTTGAACATGTTTGCGATCAGTTGCCACATTATTGCATAGTAAAGTTAGCTAAGTTTTTCCAAGCACAAATTAGGTGTAGAGTGAGACACTACTCTCTATTTAGGAAACTATTTACTGAGGTACTGTGTGATCGGAGACATAGACTATAAACAACACTGTTGACCCATAACAAACAGCTTTATTTCCTATACTACAAACATGTAATAAATATTATTCCCCATGACACTACCACACCTCTCAACAATTAAAAATGAAGATGACTGACAGGAAAGACATGTATAAGAAAGGGGGAGATAGGACAGAATGACACAGCTTGTGAGGTAAAGGCACTGTGGCACTAGTTTGAAATGTTGAAATAAAATAACAATTGCGGCATAAGGCTGGGACGATTTTTTGAGCGTGATGAGAGGGTGAGTGAATACAGTGGGGGTATATATAGTACCATGGCAGTGTTGTATTCTAAATGTAGGTTCAATGGTTGTGAGCATACAGTTGTTGCCTCCTCATTTGTTCATCATTGCAGCATAAAATGAATCTAAATCTGTAAAAGAGGTCTAAAGAAGTTTCTGCAGTACCTTTAATGTGCCTTGACATGGAAGAATTCCTTAGCCTAAAGTGGCTTGATAAATTTTAGTATACTAGTATTGGAAAGGAACTGTTTATTAGACCAGTGAAAACTGTAAAAACACCATAAAACATCAAAAAGGTGAGACAGGCTGCGGAGTGAAGCCCTCGGCATTCGACACAGTGTCATTACTTGACTGTTTGCCAAATTCCTCATCAAGATTTATCCTGTCTCCTCTATAAAATATAAATAATGCATACATTGTTCAGGAAAAGTTCAGCTACACAACATAACTTTTTTACTCAGTTTCTTAAGCAGCTAAATAAATACCAGGATATGTTGAACAATGTGTTGACTCATTTAGAAGAATGTATTATTAATGGTGTAGCTCATTTGAAAAACATTATTTAAAAAGAAACAAGGCTATTTAAGACATGGCAAATAAACTGCATCAATTAATTATTTTCTGACTACTTTATTCCCCATTCCTCAAATGACTAAGTTAAGCAATAATTCATACTATCTTTTCAAAAATCATCACATCCTCATGCTGCACCTGACATACAGAAGAATTTATCATTACTTATATTTTCAACTTTACTAAATCTTACACTAAGCATTTACACTGGCAGTGAATCTATTCTCTATTTTGAATGATAGTATTTGCTTTATTAACTAAATGTTTGATTTCCACTTTTCTCTTTTAGTAATATTCACGTGAGAAATAGGACTGAATGGAAGTAAACCTTTACTGTTTTTTTTAATATATGGCCATAGTTATGTGTCAGTCTATGGCTGTGCTATCATTATGGTAATAATCCTCTTCTTGGGTCCTGGTAGGGTACTGATTTTCTTATTTAGGTTCTCAGATTACACAATTTAAGAACCCCTGACCTAGAACAGCAGCATAAACATAATGAATAAAGTAGGAGTGAATGACCAAGACGATGTCCATAAATACACAATGTATTTCTTTAATCTTTTAAGTGCAGCAGTATTTCTTTAAACTTGAAAAACCATGCCACCACTGTCTTTAAGCGTAGCCATTCTGATAAGTAGATTACTAGACTATAAGTAGTTTATTTACTAGTTCAGTGATCTCTTCTGCTCTTGTAAAATTAACTGCACAGATTTTAAATTCTGGATCATCTTCAGTGAGTGAATCACTCATTTGATCTGGTCTTTTTAGCCACTCAGGCTCCGGCTTCAATAACAAACAAGGTCCATGTGATCAAGTTTTGATTTTTGAGGAAGCCTTCTATGCTTAGTCCTCTTGATGCTTGATCTGCTGGGTTTAAGGCAGATGTGACATACTTCCATTGTGAAGGTTGTGAAAGATCTCTTACTACTGTGATTCCATTGGCAACATATTTCTCAATTCAAGTGTTTTCTTTTAAAATGTATTTTTGCACTGTGGTGCTGTCAGTTCTAAATGTAGATTCTTGCAGGGGTATTTGAAGTTCACTGTTTAACATCTTATCCATTTTGACTGCCACAATGACTGCTGTTAGCTCCCATCTTGGATGGTGACATACTCCAATGATTTATTGATTTCTCCATTAAGAATGAACAATGTTTCTTGCTTTTTTCGTGTGTCAAGTGAAGATATGTTATGGTGCCATAACCATCTTCACTGGCATCTGCAAAATGGTACATGTGAGCAAACTTTACATGTCCATCCTACTGTTTTCGATTCATCAATTTACATTATAACTAGGAAGTAGCTTTAAATCATCCATTCATTATTCCCTTTTCTGTATGTGCTTAATTTCCACTTCCTCAACCCATCCATATTTCTCCTTGAACAGGTTTCGTAAGATAAGCTTTGCAGGCAGTGTAACTGGTGCTAAATATCCAAGGGGGCCATAAACTGAACTGACAACTGACAGTATACCATGTCATGTAGCAGGCTTATCTTGTAACTTCATATGAAGTTTTGTTTTGGTGCACCCCGGGTACGCTCTGTTGAGAACAAACTACGACTTAAATGCAAATCCTTTTGACCAAGAGCTCTGCCTTTTTCAGAACAGAATTATTGTCTTTTCCTGAGGAATACAGAACGTCTGTAGGCTTACAAGAAGCTCTGTAGTATCCATAAAGAAACACATCTATACTTGAGCAGCAAAACAGTTCACATCTTAAACCCTCATACACTATGCAGGTAGCTCCAGACCTGGCATCTCTGGGGCTCTCTCTGCTCATGTTATAGCCCAATGGTTTATTTTTTTTTTGGGCTACTGCTGATACATTATATTTGGTCCTTTCCTACAATCAGCACTCACTTAAAAGTATAAACTGAGGCAAGCTTCACACTACTACACATTATTAAACTGTGACACCTTGAGGGTATAGACAAACAACAACGCCATATCCTATGGTCATATGCTACAAACCAGAAAAATCTAAGTCAAGGAAACAAAAATAAATGCCACCATTTCCTGGACTTTGACTTTTAGAGCAGCTTACATCACTCACCTATAGATGTTAGAAGTGTCCATTTCCACATTCAATCACTGCAAGTGTAAATCTTTCTATAGTCTTTCTAGTTATAAGGTAACTTTGTGCTTATGTTAATTAAAAAGCAAGTAGGCAAAGAAGCTTTGTGCCACCACAGTAAAACATGAGTTGATAGTGGAATTGATTAAGAGAGAATTCAATTTTATGTGACTCAGAGACTGAGGATGTGGAAACAAATCTATGTTAGCTGTCTGAGTAAGAAGGATAATTAACAAAATAGGCAGAGACACAGTGAAAAACAATGCATAAACACCAGTACATATAACTATCGATATTATAGAAAAGGAACAAAAAGAGGCACATCCACAAGTCACATCAGGCACAAGACAGGAACCAGACCTAGGCAGGGTGGCAGTACATTGCAGGACGAGCTCATGCAAAAACACACAATTTAGGGTCATCAGCTAATGTAACAACAGCGAAAGTTTGAGAAAAACCTACACAGCAGGTGCAAACTCAACACAGACCATGACTTGGCCCATAATTTCATTGAGCCATGATGCTACTACTACCCTGTTTTAAATAAACAACCCCCCCCCCCAAAAAAAAATACCCCAGACAACTAGAATCTAAAAATTTGACCCCCAACACTACCTCTTGAAAAAAACGTTTAGGCAGAAATAAGCCATTTTGTTTTAAGAACTGTGCAAGTGAAAGTGGATGAGTCATGGAGATCTTGTCATTCAGGAAATGCTTACATTTGCTAATGAAGAAGGCACTTGAAGCATCTCCTGCAGGTCAATGATGTCAGTTACTTTGAAAACCAGAAACCAATAAAAACAAATCCTATTCTTATTTTCAGAAAACAGTTTGTTTGAATATTTTCATTAGATTTTGTTTTTCTTTTCATTGGGATTTACACCCTTACTGTACTTACTTGTTCAACAGATACTACAAGGGATTAACTACTTTTCAGTTGCCAGACTGCTAAACAATATACTAATACTGTGTTTTATCTTATTTTTTACATACATTAATGAATCCTATAAAAGAAAATTTGATTAAATCTATTATTTGATTCCTGGTCTATAGTGGCAGCACTGAGCACAAGGCAGGAACACAAGACTGGATAAGTACACACACCTCCACACCAGGCCAATTTAGAAAATCCAGTTAATCTAAAACATACATCTTTGGGATATAACGGGAAACCAAGAGTATCTGCAGACCAAAAGGTTGGTGTTTAAACCAAACCTCCTACACCACCATCCACTATTAAATATACAGTATCTTTAAATTGATTATCTTGTCCATATGCTAAAGAATATCAGGTGTAACAGACAAGACGTATGGTCAGCTCAGTGTTCTGCTACTAATGTGTCAAAAAGCTGGTGCATACAGCATGTGCTATGAAGTGGTATGAAAACAAAATGTCAGAATTAGCATTAGCCACCCTAATTTGGTATTTTCATAAAAAAAGTAACAGTTTATTTCATGAGGTAGATGTAAATAATAAACAAGAATAGTTGTTCCAAATACTTGAAATATTAAAATGTGTTTCAAATTAAATGTTTAAATTCTAAATGTTCTCAGCTGCCATGGACATTTGTCACTTTTTGCATTCTGACAGAGGTCCATAGAAGGCCAGATCTTGAGGAAAGGATCAAAAATAAAAAATAAGAACATATTCGTAGTCACTGACTTTGAAATACTCTAAAACGATACCCCACATGCTTACGTTTGAAAGTTGTCATTTTCAGCATTCTGGGAGTGGCTCTAAGAGGGCTAGGACCACCGGTAAAGAATCAAATATCAGAAATATTATCATATTTGTGATAAGCAACCTTGAAATACCATAAAATTACACTCCACATGACAATATTACCAATCCTCATTTTTTAAAGTTTTGTGAGAAGGTGTAACTTTGACCCCTCGCACCCCATTTGGGGGTTTGCATCCCTGGGGTCAGTTAATGTTGTCTGCACAACTTCAAGAGCTTCTGATCCTTTTTGCTGAAGACATAAATTGGTTTACTCTTTAATATACTGTATGGGTGTCAATTCCTGAATGAAATATGAACCTAACATTAGCCTAAAAATATATATTTTTTTAATCTAGATGGGCAAAAATCGGGGCAAATTCCAAAATGCTTAATGTTTTGCATAATTAGACATCAAGACGAATTGAACAGTATATATCATGTGTGGAGAAAGGAAAACCAAATGATTTCAAAGTATTAAGGTAAATCTTATGAACACAATAAAAGTAAAAATCTATATCATTAACTGTGGAAAAAACAGTACACGTCTTCTACTCCCTGGTTCTCACCCTTCTATTATACAAACAGCAATAATTTCAAAAAAATCTAACAGAAGGCGATTATCCCACAACTGAGGCCCTAGTGTGTGTGTGTGTGTGTGTGTGTTCATCCTGAGATGGACTGGATTGTCCTGCCTTATGTCTGATTCTTTCTGAGATAGGTTCCAGTTGTCCCATACCCCTTCTCAGGATAAGCAGGTTTAGAAAATGGATGGATGGATGGTTGGATGAAATCTTTCTGAACAACCAAACATTAGGTCTCATAGCTTTGGCTCCTCAGGACTGTGGTTTACTTAAGTAACATACATTCTTAAACATGCTTAAAAATTTTAGGTTTGAGGTGGGCTTTTTTGAATGCAAGGCAGGATCTAGTCCTAGATAGGGAATTCAATTGTACACTCACACAGAATGTGGGGAGGAAACTGGATCGATTTGAGGAGGACAGGCAAAATTCTGTTGTGCTATCCAGCTAGCATATACTCCTTTAATTATTTTGAGGTTTATTTCAGGGATGAGGAAGGTACAAGTCAAGTCAAATCGGGGAGCATGCACTGGTGCAGTGTGTTGCCGCACCCACTACACGACGAAACAACTAGGGATTTCGGTTGCCAACCCCCCAGTCAGACACGCGGTCCAGTCCCACCCTCCGGAAATGACTCTCTGTCTGCCGCAGCCAGGTGTTATGTAGGGCGACCCCTTGGCTTGATCCAGGCACTCGGGTCCCCAACAATGAGGATCTTATGAGCTGGATCACCCTCGGGGAAACACACCACATGGCTGTAGTGCCATAACTGACGCTCCCTCACAATGCAGGTAATGTGCCTCATTCGGGACTCCGTGAGCAACTGCTCATTCGACACAAAGTCAAACCAATGGTACCCAAGGATTTTCCGGAGAGACATAGTATCAAAGGAGTCCAGTCTTCATCTCAGATCACTGGATAGCATCCATGTTTTGCAGCCATATAGCAGGACAGTAAGCACCAGGGGCCTTATGCATAACGCTGTGCGTAGAATTTGCACTATAACATGACGTAAGCACAAAAGCTGAAATGTGCTTACGCACAGAAAAATCCAGATGCAGGAATCTGTGCGTACTCCAACTTCCATGTTCTTCCACTACATAAATCCCAGTCAGCGTGAAAAGTAACGCTCGTGCATGCACCTTCTGTCCTGCCCCAATTCCTCCCAGAATGACACCTCTTTGAATATGCAAATCAATATAAATAGCCCTTAAGCTTAGTGTTCTGTGAAAAGACAATGGGAAAAGTACGGGGGAAAATATAAGAATTTCAACGAATACCAAGTGGAGGCAAAGGAAAAACATACTATTTGTTGATTTAAAAAGTGGTATAAACAACAAAAGGAAGTTGATCGAGTGACATAGCGTGTCGGAGAAACTCGAAAGCTCAAGTTCACAAAGTCACACAGTGCCAAAATAAAAAAGAAGTCACATATCAAAGTTGCCGTGAAAAGGCAAGTCGTAGCCCACCGTCTGACCTTATTAGGGTACAGACAAAAAAAAATAGGCACACAGTGGGAAAAAAGCACGAAATGTCAACTTTAATCTCGAAATTTCCACTTTAATCACGTAGTTTATTTTGTCATTAAAGTAGAACATCATAAACTTCATCTTAAAATCATTTAATTTACTAGTTTCTCAAATCCCATCATATCTAAAGTAGCATGTTAAATGCTTTGTTTTGTATTTGATCTTCAATGTGCTCTATGTGTGTGAATCACTACGTGCTTCTGTTCTTTCTCTTTGTCCGACAGGACACAGAATCCATTACATTTGTGATATTACAGCTCTCTGAATAATTAAAATACTGAGATGTATACATGATATCATTTTCATGATGATTGGAATGAAAGCATGTTATTAAACATGGGAACACGATAGCGCAGTGATTGTTCATGTCTCACACAAGATGCTGCTGTGCCATGCACAACCTTTGATGAAATAATTTATTGTAGCAGTACTGTCTCTTTCAAACGTACTAACCTCCAATTCCTGTCCTTACTTTTCTTTCCCCAAATACCAAATCGCCACACATTCAGCTCTGTAATAGACGTTAAGCCATCTGTAAGCTTACAACGACGATTCTTCAAAACTTTTAAGGAACATTGAAATATCTTCATAGTACGTGTTTAATTATTCTATCCGTCTATCCTTCCAGTGTCGCGCCAGCCTCAGCAAATATACAGCGCAAGGCAGGAACAATATGTGAACTTGCTAGCAATGCGGCACCATTTCCTCACGTTTAATTATTAACAATACAGATTATTTAAATGAAGTTAAAGTTTTATCTGTATAATATAATCAACATATTTTGCTGCATTTCATCTTAAAAATGATATCGTCATCATATGTACTGTAAATACGCGCTTTATAAAGTGGCGCAGGTTGTGCAATATTATAACTGTAGTGAAAGTTTACAGTGGGGTAATTGTACTTATAAGTACAAACAGTTCTACAAGGAGTAATTGATTGATTGCGTTTATAGTTCTTGGGATGAAACTGTTTCTGAACTGCGAGGTCCGTACAGGAAAGGCTTTGAAATGTTTTGCCATGGCTGAGGCAGCGTGTGCTTGATGCTGTATACTGATAATTGTCTTCCCGATCAGCTGCTGCTGTGATTCCCCACTCAGATACAGTGATAAAAATACTGTGAGTGGTGCAGTGAGAGTAATATGGAAAAAGATGATCCGCTGTGGCAACCCTTAAAGGGAGCAGCTGAAAGAAGAAAAAGAAGAAGAAGATGGTGCAGTGAGAGTAACAACGCTAAAGCAGTTATGGTATTTGGAATACTACGGCTATTCCCTGGATCATTATATTGTTACAGGTCAATTACAATCAGATGCATTACACTAATAAACAATATGCGGTTAGTTTCAGTGTATTTATAAAGCCGCGTCAGGAATGTGGATCTAAGAAATAAAGGGTAACCACACAGGAACAGTAGCACTGCTTTGACGCTGGGTGCCGCCAGTCTGCAAAACTGAGCACAGAACTTGCGTAAGACAGGATGTGAGATACTGTAGAAATGTGCGTGGCTTTACGCCAAGTTTAGGTTTTATACATTGCGATTTGAATGTGGAAACATTCTTACACAACATATCTGTGCTTAAGCACCGTGTATACATGAAGCTCCAGGACTCTAAAGACTTGAACCTTCATCCTTTTGCATAGATATCGGGAGCGCCACACACCCCTTTCCAGCGACCTCATGACTTCCCATGCTCTTCCAATCTGTCTACTGACTTCATAGGAAGAACAACATTCATTATTCAGAATGTTTTAAAGATGATTTTATAGTTTTCCATTTTGATTTGGATGGCCTGAATAGAAACATGAAGTTAACCTAAATTTCTATGAGTAATCATTGTTAGGCATGAAAGTTGTTTCTAATTATTTATTTCTTACGCACTAAGCATTTGGTGCGTGCTGTATAATTTATACTTGTGCCTGGCTATAATGTTTGACAGCTGTGTGTTCTTCTATCTCTTAGCTGGACACCCATAAGTTTATATGTAATGATCAAATGCATGTTTAGAACCATCTAACAATTGTGCAACTGTGCCAATCACAACATAACAAGGTACAGAAAATAAAAAAGAGGTTGATTGTGTTTCACTTTGATTATTGATTTTTACATCTACATTTTTGCTTGAGAAGAAGCAATAAATTAAGGGCAAAAGGTAAACAGCCTGGTACCAAGGTGCAAGAGACAATGTGCGTGACTCTAAAAATTGGGGAAAGGTTGTCAAAAATGACATTTTTAATGTGGTTTGGAAGTCTGACCCTGTGCAAATGCTCAAAAAAAAGTACATAGCTAACGGGGGGTGCCATTAAGTTTCAGCACACTGACAAACATTCACAGTTACCAGCATTCCATATGGTCAGTACATTCAATATTTATTACTATTTTCCACAACAAGCTCAAGGAACTGTTTTAACCCTTTCTCTTCAATTTAAGTCATAGCACCAGAGGCTTTGAAAGTCTGTATTAGGCTCACAGAATCAACAACAGAGGGTATAATTTGTGGCCGTTATAATTTATAATCAGTGTTTATAAAATGACACAAAGTCCTGTTTTCTCAAAGCTCCTGGGTTCAAATGCCAGCTTGCACACTGCATGTGGAGTTTATTCTCATTCCATGCCTGTATGGGTTTTCCTTTTGATGGAAACTGGCATAGATTAGGCTGATTGGTGATGCCAGATAAATGTGTGTGAGTGTGCCAGTGATGGAAGGCCCTGTTTAGAGCTGCTTACTGGCCTGTGATTAATGAGGCTGGGATAGGATCTGCCAACCCATGATCCTGCCCTGGAATAAAGCAATGAATAAAAGAAACTATTGTAGAATATTTTGTCCTGTCGAAAATCACATAAACCCTTATTTTTATCCAAATATGAAATCCATTTGTCTACTGGTTAATTAAGTTTGCGTTATGAGAAACTGGAGCTTATCCCAGCAACTTCACCTGCAAACACACCTCCACTAAATTATATCGGATATGTTTAGAGTTCACTTGCACATCTTTGGTATATCAGAAGAAAACTAAACACTTAACAGTTCAGACAACATAAAAATGAGCAATTTCCATACAAACAATGAGCTGACCAAAATTCAAATCTAGAATGCTGGAGTTGTGAGGCAGCAGTACTTACCCCTGGATTGGCCCACTTCAGAATAAAATTAAAACCATTAACTGACAAAGAATTTAAAATGAAAGACACCTCTGGGGATTTGAAAGTACAATATACTGTATGGATTTTCTCAAATACAATTCAAGATTTTGCATATTTATATACAATGTTATGTTTTAAATGTTTTCACTAGATGTTCCCAGATATGCACCATGGACAGCAAAGCACATCAAAGCTAGACTCCCAAGCACACAGGGCAAATGTTTTAATCTATTTTAACATTTCCATTGTGATGTTACAGCAAAGGAGTGCCAGGGGGTCACATCGCCTTGAAATAAAAGGTTAAATTCTGCTTGATACATACAGACTTACCTTGAGCTGTACAAAAGGAACACCATAGGGATTAACTGCACATTTGCTACAAAAAGACAGGCCACCTGCCACACATGAAGCATTATGCCAGTTCCAAATCAGCAAAGGTTGCTGTCAAATTAATTGGAAAAGGTTTTCTCATGTGACTTGGTTTAGTGTGTAAATGTGTGTGTGCATCCACAGGGACATCGGCTAAAGGCGAGAGACTAAAGCAGATCGTTAAAGAATGAAGAGTCTTTTAAGCAAGCCAGAGGACTTGGGGGTGGGGTGGGAAGAAACAAGCAAGATGGAAGAAAATCCATTTGGGTCAGTGTGTAGCTCTCGGGCTAGGGCTGGAAACAACATCCTGTTAATATCCTAGAGGATCATTAATCCTTATTTAGACTGTGAAAAAGCTGCAGTCCATGCAATCAAGATCTCACCATACAATGTTGACTTGAAAACTCAGCACAATTGTATCACTTTATTATTTCCACAAGCGAAGAACTTCATCACTCTTTTGTCATAAAATTTGGAAATTTCTGGAAATGTTAGGACAGAAATTATTGCATAGTTAGGTAATAAAGTGTTTGGTTGAAGGAGGATTTCGACTGGCTGAATCATTTATACTTTGACCATTTTCTTTAGCTCTCAGTATTTGGTTGAAGACAATAGGCTAAATGTCCATCCATTTCATTTTAATAAATGCTTTTCCTTGCAATGGTCAGGCAGTATAAATGAGAAATCTTTAAAACTGTTAGGTTTAAAATACATTCGATAAAAAGCCTAATTTACTTTGATGAGCATTTCTTAGAAGTTTGTTAATTGGCAGAACTTGTATCACATTTTAAGAGCTTACAAAATAAATAAGAGAAATATAGTAAAAATGATATGAGCAAATAGTGAGAATTATAATGCTTACAATTGAGGCATAATATTGACATATGAACATAAATGAACTATACCTTTTAAGCCTATTTTAAATTTCATTTCTTTTATGTGTGTGTTTGTGTGGTTGTCAGATTGTAACCACGATATGTGGAATAAAGGTACAGGTATACACTGAAATAATCATTTTGATTATTTCATGTAATTTTTATATATACTGTATACATTTTTTATAGTCTGCGTGGGTTTCCTCCAGGTACTCCGGTTTCCTCCCACAGTTCAAAGACATGCAGGTTAGGTGCACTGTGGCGATTCTAAATTGTCCCTAGTGTGAGCTTGGTGTGTGTGTGTGTGCACTGCGATGGGCTGGCGCCCTGCCTAGGGTTCATTTCCTGCCTTGCACCCTGTGTTGGCTGGGATTGGCTCCAGCAGACCCCCATGACCCTGTAGTTAGGATATAGCGGGTTGGATAAGGGATGGATGGATGGATATTTTTTATATTGAATTATAAACTGAAAACCATGTAACAATTTTAACAAAACACAGTTTTTAGCTGCCAGTTATATATTTTTAATTGTTTTCACATTATAATTAAATATCAATATGTTATCTTAATGAGAATTTGTTTAAATTTTACAATTTCTAATATAAAAATCAATGTGTGATGGTCTGGCTCCTTTGGCCACTCCCTGCCTTTCGCCATCAGCCTGACAGCTGCTGTAAGCTTCTCCAGCCCTTCGACTTACTCGCAGTAAACAAATCAGCAGTGCATTGCTGTCAAACTAATCCTTTCTCTATTTACCACCCCAGACTTGGCGATCACCTTCTTTTGTTTTTGTCCAGTTTTCTCTCTTTTTCCCTGTACTGTACTCAGGATCCTCTTATACCTCTCAGAAGGCAGGTGCGCTAGCGCTAACTACAGACCCTGGGCATTAATGAAGCATTTGGCTGAACCGCGTACATCTGCACATGAATGCACGCTCAGCTGATCAACCCTGCTCTGACACAGTACCACACACACATCTGCACCCCACATAAGCCTGAGTGCTCTTTAATTTATTTATTTTACTAAAATACCCAATGCCATGGTCTCCTCTCATGACACTATGTTTAAAGCAAAGCAGTTATTTTAGTTGAAAAAAATGGTCAAAATATCGCTGGAAGTTTTGTGAATCTTACCAAGTCAGCAGTCAGGCCATAGAAAATTCCCAGGTTTTCTCAGTAAATGGGACAGCAGAGCCGAGAATTTAAATTGGTTTTAGAAGGAATGACCAATTAGAGAAAAGATACAACTTAGTGTCAAAAACAACATCAGACCAAGCTTGCTGCTTCGCTTAATGAAGCAGTTTGTCAAAGCCATATCAAAAGACGGAGCCTGGTTTATGCATTTGTGCTGAGTTTGTCTGAGGATAATTTGAAAGAGGGCATTTTTGTTAGACTTGATATTTGAAAACTAATTTCTGATGCAGAATCTGATTCTGTGATCAATGACCTGGAGTGAGAGGCTTGGGTATCACCAAAAGATGTTTTTAGGTCACAATGAAGATCCAAGTGATAAAGTAATTGTATAAAATGTATTGATTATTTTTAAGGAATTGGGTTGCAAAGTTCACTTTTTGGCATATGGAATTTTTCCTTGAAAATCTTGGAGTGGTGCGTGAAAAGCAGGGAGAAAAATTCCATCAGAATTTCAAGAATATGGAAAGAAGGTACCAGGGAGTTTGGGATGTCAGTATAATGGTAGACTACTGCTGGATGATTCATTGAGATGCACGAGAAATGAAGATTTGGATCAAAAACAAAAAACATGAAGCACTACTATATGTAAGTCAATGAATGTGTATTGTTGTCTTCTTTACATAAATGTTTAAAAATATAAGATTGACTAAATATTTTCAAGTTAAATTGCTTTAGCACAATATTTTGTATGCATGGATAACATATTTAATTTGTTAAAGTTTAATTAAAATTCTTTTCAATTTTGTACTTAAATGTGATGTGATGGAAACATTCTAATTATAATTTTTATTGTGTTGATGAATACAAATAAAACTAAATAATCACAGTTAAAACAATTTTTTATAGTTTAATTTTGCAGAGTTGTGTAATGTGCATCAATAAAAATAAAATTAAGTGACAAGTATTACCAATACTGGGAAACCTGTCCTGTTTGGAATGCAATGTAATGCAGTTCAGTATGTGAATAATCAAGTCTCAGCCACCACCTCTAGGACATTTTCAGTGACCTTTAAGATAAATAAATGCAAGAATTGAGGCAAAATGGTTAGGTATGCTGTCTACAGATCCACTAATAAGGGACAGTGGGTTTTTCAGTCTGGATTTCTCTGGATGCTCCAGGTTTATGTTATGTTCAGTGGTGACTTAGAATTGGCCTGTATTGAATGATTGAATGTATGTGAGTAGCTGTGCCCTGGGACTGACTTGCATCCTGTTGAGGACTGGTTTTGGCATGCTATCTAGTGTTGTCATGATGAGCTCTACCTTCTGGCAATTCTGCAATGGATAGAGCAGGTCCAAGGAAAGGATGAATAAAGCATCTACCAGACACTCACCATTGTACTGCTCTGCTGTTTAAAACTGTCAGAAGTCTGCCTGGTAGAAAATTTCTACTTTAAATAAATAACATGTTTTTTTTCTTGACTAATCTCAACTTCTGATTTTTCTTCCACGGACGTAACTTATTTCAAAGTGAATATTACAATTTTATCATATTCTTTGTATTTCTTTAGTTAGGGAGGTTCCATTTGAGCTGAAGTTTATTGTTCTTTTGAGATGAAAAGAGATCAGGTGGGCAGTGTTGTGCAGTGGTTAGGGCACTGAATATAGGCCACAAGATTGCCTTCTGACTTAAAGTTTAATCCTAAATTTCATTTTAACTGCCTGACCCCAAAAGGAAAATATGCATGTGAAGAAAAATCACCAGCAGTAATAGCATTTACAAAATACGCAATAATAGTATTAACAATTAATAACATAAGTCTAATAATAATAGGTGTCATTTTAAATGTTCAAAACAGAGTGCAGGATTCAGATATTAGACACAACATTATACAGTGTACATCTACCATTAAGAAACAAAATTAGTATACCCAAGGGACTGACAAATATTAGACAACTTAATCCAATTTACAACTTTCATTGTTCCAAAAGAAGGAAGCAAATTTATATTAATTATGCAAAAAATTAAAACAAAGTAATTTTCCTTACATGTACGGTTTATGAAGTGGGAGCCAGAGGCAGAAGATGACTGACAGGAAGTAACCTCAGTTAAACTTGTTCCTTCTAAAGGTTCGAGGAAGCTCATTTCCATCTATGATTAAATACTACACCTATATCTATATCTATATCTATATATATATATATCTATATATATATATACTGTATGTATATCTACTCTCTACATATAAAATCCTAAGCCTAAAAGTGCAACGATTTTGTGCAACGATTTTATGTCAGGTTTTTTGTCACGCTTTATACCCGGCTTTTAAAACGTACATATACTGTATATGTTTGGTATCATTCTTTTCAGAATTTATCAAACTTTAATGTGATTTTGTTAGATTTTCAGATTCTTATTCTGTTTTTAAATTATAAACTAAAAAATATCAAGAACTCACGTCCTGCGAGACGAGAGTTTGTGCCAAAAGATTTAACCATGCCCGGGTCCAGAAATAAAAGACAAAGAGTAGGACAGCTGCTGTACAGGCTTTTAAATGTTCGAAATGCCGTGTGAGATGCAGATAACGAGGCATGGCAGCAGCAGCAATCCAGCAGCTGATTGAACAAAGAGGAGGTAAAAAAAACCCACTGTATTTGTTTCGCATTTTATCACCGTTTAAGAGGGGGTTTCAAAGGAGTGACCACGTCTCCTTGGGGTGCAT
This sequence comes from Polypterus bichir lapradei, assembly GCA_026402145.1. NCBI lineage: Eukaryota > Metazoa > Chordata > Cladistia > Polypteriformes > Polypteridae > Polypterus > Polypterus bichir. Next base: position 128,718,155 of record JANRMT010028174.1, read on the forward strand.
TCAGCCCCCCTCTTCACAACATGAGTGGCAGAAATGCGTAATGGCTGGCATGTAGCGCAGGCAAGGGGGGGTTGGCGAGCGAAGCGAGCAGGGGTAACCCCCTAGTATATACAGTATATATATATATATATATATATATATATATATATATAAATTCAACGTCTGTCTGTCTGTATGTATGTCTGTCCGCTTTTCATGAGAGTACTAGTTCATGGATTTAGATCTGTTTTTTTTATAATTGGCTTGAACATTTTGTGGGCCGAGAGGAAGGGGGGGGGGCCCTCCTCACAAACACATCAGCCTCCGTTCAAGTCGGTCTGCCTCTTGCCATGTGTTGAAGTCTACCTTGCCTCTGCATAGCTAGGGATACCTGTTTGTTCAACAGACATTATTATCTACAGATTGTTAATGAGTAACGTTTGATGTTTTTTGAGAGAGATCAGAGCTACATGTGTTTTAGAGGGCAGCTGCTGATTGCCAGAGATATCACTACCATATGCTTTTCTCCCTATGTGGGGGACGCTCTCCCGTTCGAGCAAAATATGATCAGAAACAGTGCCAACTATTGACATTGTAGCGTACCTACATTCTGCTTGGCCAGAATTACGTTTTTTTGTTATTTTTTTATTGATTTTTAAAGTTTGTGCTGTTTCACTACTACGTGTGTGGAGCTGCTGGGAACAGCTAGTATACCATAAAGTGATAGTGACCAAAGTTACCAATAGATAGAATCCTTAATATGAAGTTACTTAATAGTGTGCCACAAGCCACCAGAAGAACCTCAATTCACCAGGAATTTTTAAAAAGAGAGATGTTACCATTGTTTTGTGAGAATCTAGTCATGCAATGTCTTTTGGATGAAAATGAACAACACAAGAAACATAGCAAGGCTGATGGCCAGGTTTCAGGATTTTTCAGCTGAAAAAAGGAATGTATAAGTAGTTGCAATTTATACATTGATTACATCAGATCTTTCTATATACCAGTCTGGAAAACATGGAGGAAAGTGCTGTGGTTGTAATAGTTGCTCTTGGCACACACATGCCCAGCCATTTTTCGAGAACATTGCAAAAGATGATTTATTTCCTATCAGTCTGTCTGATCTTTTCATCAATGAACTTGCAGTACTGATTAGTTTATACACTTATGTCTGTGACATTCTGTTCTGCAGAATTTTAAGTTTGTTTTTGATTAGATTGCAATTTGCAGTCTAGTTATTTAGATGTTTTCAGGTTTGTTATTGGCCCAATTTAATTAAGTTTAATGGTCAAAATCAACATGGTCTGTCATGTGAAAATAATAAAACTCCAAGCTGTCTCCGAGCTGTCTTGGTCAATGTACTGGCTGATGACAATGTTTCAAAACCAAATGTCACTCTGGTCCCATAATCAGGACTTGCTGGCGATCATTATAGGTGAAAACATCTCCCTGGTGTTTTTTATTCAACCCGAAACATGCTGAAATGCTAATAGCTCAATTAACTTTAATACAAATGTATAATAATACTTCTGCCAGGAAAAAGTATGTTGTAAGAGAAATTCATATAACTCCAAGTGAAAAACATTTACAGTGGTAGCTACTTGGCTGCAAAAATTTTGCATTTTGAAATAATTCTATTTGCTCCACTGAACACAACAGTCATTCTTATTAGTCAGGGTACCTTATACTCTATATACGTATAAACACACAAGAGAAAAGCTCCTTCCACCATGTCTGAAAAGAATATGATAAAGTAATAGTCTTACCTGTTGCTTCCACCATTCCTTCCAGAATGACTACAATTTCCAGCTCTTCCTTGGCCAAGTGATCTTTGGAAATGTCCCAGAAAGGGCTATGCTGGTTGATCTCATGGCAGATAATGAGAGGTGATACTAGAAAGAGACGATCATCCCCGGTGTCATAGCCCACGTTGATATCAGTTTGATTCAAAGGGATGAATTCACCTTCTTTTGTCTGCTTGGATTTGATCAGTTTAGCCCGTATTGACGCTTCAACAATATGTGAGTTCCTCAGGTCACCCACTCTGAACATTAGACACAATTTACCATCCCGCATGGAGATGACAGCATGAGTAGAAAAAACTAATGTTTCAGCCCTTTTTTTGGGTTGGGAGATTTTTACAAACATGCAGCCCACCATAAATGCATTAACTATAGAGCCCAGAACTGACTGCACCAAAAGAAGAACAATTCCTTCTGGGCACTTGTCCGTTATTACTCTGTAACCATATCCAATTGTAGTTTCAGTTTCTATAGAGAATAAAAATGCTGAAACAAACCCATTCAGGTTATTGACACAAGGGGTCCATTTGGTATCCCCTATATGTTCCAGATCTCCTCGAATATAAGCAATTAGCCACCATATCATGCCAAAAAAAAGCCATGTCACAGTGTAGACCAAAACAAAAATGAATAAATTGAATCTCCATTTTAGGTCTACTAGAGTTGTAAAAATATCAGTCAGATACCGATATGTTTCTCTAACGTTCCCATGATGGACATTGCACTTCCCATCCTTACGGACGTATCTCTGAATTTTTCTTCTAGCTTTTTCTTTTTCAGCCACTTGTTTGGGCAGGTCCTCTCTTGCTTGCTTTGGCAGCTTGGGCTGTCTGATAGTGATTGGGCTCTCCACATCCTGCTCCATTGGGCTTTCCTGAAGGATTTGAGCTTTGGAAGAAAAAAGATGAAAAGATAAAATAAGCGAGGGATAATAATCTGGGAATGAAAGACATTCTGTTAAAAAGTTCAAGAAGAAACACGGAAAACAATTTTACAGTACTCTTTAAATTTTCAAACCAGCATTTTGTCTAAGAATATGTATAGTTACATGCACACACAAATATGTATGTATGTACAGCATATATTAATGAACCGTCTTTGGGGGGGTGGGGGGTTCTGCTTTGCTTTACATCCTCACAGTTTCTGGAATTGCAACAGAGAGCAGAGTTCAACAGTCCTGATGATAAAAGTACTCAGTGATCCCTGTTATCTTGTCTTGGAAAAGGCAGACTCCATTTACTGCATCTCTTGATTAGTAGTTTGACTTGTGGAAGATGTTTGCTTGCTCAAATGTCTTCTAGTGTTCCAAGAACTGGAGCAGATGCTGGTAAAATGCCTTCAGTTCAACACATATATAGTATGTTACTCTAGTAAATTTAACCTCTGTTCAGTCTGGTGAAAATGTTGCAGTTTCTCTGGTAATTTAATAAATTTCAGAGTGGGCCAATGGCATCATAAGAGCGACTAACTAATCTTTTTACAACACAAAATAAAGCATAGTTCAGATGTTGCTGGCCACTAGAGTGGAACCCTTTAATGTCACATATCAGTGATTGAATGAGGTTTAAAGAAACTTGTAAGATCTAATAATGCTTATACTGTACTACTGGCTTGGCTACTTTTCATATCACTGATTTCAAATCTCTGAATTTCTTTGCTGGAAACATGTCCAGCTTATTGAAAGGTAGCCAACTGCTTTTTTACATCACCAAAAACATGGATAATTCTGTTCTAGAAGAATGTCTTGACAGTAGAGAGTGAGTTGGATACAGGTTGAACTGGCAGCAGTCAGCATATTATATTACTATGGATTTGCACCATGAAGCATCCCAGTTTACAGATTTACACTATGGTGAACTGTTGGTTGTCAGCAGTGAACCTGCTATGTATAGTTCAGGAGCGGTCTCCTTACAGTGTTAGTTAATCGGAGACCTCCTAATCTTGGCTGCATGGAGACTGCCTCTGAACATTGAGAGTGGGGTACTGCCTAGTGATGTCAGCTGAGCTTGCTCTCTCTCCATCAGCCACCCCCCACCTTTTCTTCACAACATCACCAATACACATGCTGATGGTGATTGGATAAATGGCAGGGAAGGTTAATACGATCAGCTACTCATAGCCATAGCAGAGTGAAGGTGAGACTAGGGGATCAAATGTGCTCTACTCAATGAAATTAAGATATTTTACAGATATTCACATTATGGACTGTGTGATGGATGTCCGGCAAGAGTTGCCGGCCCTCACCCCCAGGCCGCCAGGAGGAGCTCTCCCGACAGCATGGAAGTGCCCCGAGTTCCAGCAGGGCCTCATGGACTTTGTAGTTTTTATACATAGCCCTGCTGGATACCTTGGGGACCACAAGGAGTAGCTGTAGCGAGGCTCATAGACTCTTATGTGCCCTATAACCTGGAAGTGCGTCCTGGTCACGTGAACGGGAGGAATGACGTACTTCCAGGTTGAAGAGAAAGACTTTTACCCTGACCCGGAAGTGGTAAGGACTTGTGGACTGTGGGGCAGGAACACCTCCGGGTCATGGGGTATTAAAGGACTCTGGGAAAGACCAGACGCTGAGCTGAGTTGGGAGGCAGGGTGGCTAAGTGTCTGGGAGAGGAGGATTGTTATTGGTTTATTGTTTATTGAGTTTTGTGGAGAGGAGCGTGCTTTGTGCACATTATTATTATAATAAATAATAATTGGACTTTTTATCTGGTGTCTGACGAGTGGTCTGAGGGTACAAGGGTGCAAGCAAACCCTAATCTGTCACAGTTGGCGTAGCCGGCAGGATTCTCTGGCCGTCAGTTTGGCAGAGGACCTGGGAAAAAAAATTTTTGTGGACAGAATACCCCGAGAAGACAGCGTCACGACACACACAGAAAAAATTGCCAGAAACCTCACCTTTATCAAGTCCGTCATGGGGAAGAAGAAGACAAAGCAGAGCGCCAGCAACAGCGGAGGTCTAGCGCTCGGCATTGCCTGTGCTCAAGACGAACCATGGAGCGGCTACGCGTTTCGGGAGAGATTTCCGGAGGAGGACGTCTCTGACGAGGTATGTACCGGGAATGTGCTTGAGAATCTTTTTAAATTAACAAATGTCCCGTGTACATACCTCCCAGATGTCCATCCGAAGGCTCTGCGGGAGGCAGAAGACAAACCCGAAGGCGATGGCGCGCTCTCGTTCAGGCAAACAAGTAACCCGAAAGACTTCCGCATGTCGGGTGCCGGCGAAGGACACGTGACCCACCCCGGAAGATTATGGGAAGGAGAAGGTCCGTGTTCAGCTGCTTGTGGCTTCACCCAGGAAAAGATGGACTTGGTTATTCCGAAGTGGAAAAGGGAGGAGTGCGAAGCACCGCTCTCCCTACAAAAAGGTAAGGAGGTCCGGGAAATGACTGATCGGTCTGTCGATAAATTGATACAGATGGATCGCAGTTAGCCAAAAGCGGCACCGCGGTCCTCCAAAAAGAACTCCAAATCCCAGGCTCCCTTGCAGGACCTGTCTGAGCACATGCCAGGAGCGGGCGTGCTTATTGGCTCCCAGCCGGAGGGTAAGGCTAATGATGGCTCGTGCATGACTCCGGCTGAATTAAGTAACTTTTTGGACGTGCACGAGCTGGAGAAGTTGCTTCAGCACGTGCACAAATTTTTACAGGTGGTGGAGACAATAAAGAAGATCGCTGGGGATCTGGGAGCAGCGGCCGAAGCGCCTTTAAGGAGGGTAGATGAATTCCTACGGCGATTTGATCGGGAGTCTCCCATCATGATTGATTTGGCGGTACAGGTGAGTTTTACCGGTACCATACTGAATAAGGGGACACAGAGTGACACGGCCCCGCGGTTAATTAGTAGCGGGTACCAAGTCACTACGAGCCCTACAAGCGAATGTGGTGTGATGACAGAAGGGGAGGTGGAAGCGCCGATCATACAAGAGCAGCTGAAAAGTGCTGTCTCTCGGAGCGATGTGGTGCTGAAAACGCCACCTCTGGTTACTTTAAAGTCAACGGTCGTGCAAACAGCAAAGGGGCTCTCTTTTCCCAATAGAGAGACTCAGCTGTGCGCCGGCCCCAGAGTAAGCAGGGGATCCCCGAAATACACCGTGGGTCTCCTGACAAGGTGGAAAAAAGGGCCGAGAGCAGCGAGGCGGCCAGTAAACCTCCCGTGGCGGAGAGAAGGGTGAAGCTGACGGAGTTCCCGCAGTGTTTTCAGTCTCGCGGAGGAGGACTACCAGGAGGGCAACGTCAGTGCTACAATTGTTGTCGGCGGGGCCACGTGTGGTGAAGCTGTCCTCAGAGGACAGGAGATCAGTGGGACAGAAGATACACCATTCCCCCAAGGTTCTCTGGGGGCCATAGACAACATAGCCAAGGTCCGACTGACGTGTCTTCCTGGAGGAGGATGTCCCTCGCGGGGCTGGACGCCCCAGGCCGCAAGGAGGAGCTCTCCCGACAGCATGGAAGTGCCCCGAGTTCCAGCAGGGCCTCATGGACTTTGTAGTTTTTATACACAGCCCTGCTGTATACTTTGGGGACTACAAGGAGTCACTGTAGTGAGGCTCATAGACTGTTATGTGCCTTATAACCTGGAAGTGCGTCCTGGTCACATGAACGGGAGGAATGACGTACTTCCAGGTTGAAGAGAAAGACTTTTACCCTGATCCGGAAGTGGTAAGGACTTGTGGACTGTGGGGCAGGAACCTCCGGGTCATGGGGTATTAAAGGACTCTGGGAAAGCCCAGACGCTGAGCTGAGTTGGGAGGCAGGGTGGCTAAGCGTCTGGGAGAGGAGGATTGTTATTGGTTTATTGTTTATTGAGTTTTGTGGAGAGGAGCGTGCTTTGTGCACATTATTATTATAATAAATAATAATTGGACTTTTTATCTGGTGTCTGACGAGAGGTCTGAGGGTACAAGAGTTCAAGCAAACCCTAATCTGTCACAACTGTAAACTACTGTATGAATAGAGGAATAAGTAAAGTTTTGGAAATATAAGGATTCTTAAAATATTTTCTGCACTTTATTTTTCAAAAGTGTATCATTATCATGATCATTATTTAAAGCCATCTGAAATGTTATTTATATTAGTTACTTTTCTGATTCATTACTATAGGTTGATTACAGAATCTTTCATACACACGCTTATTCTCTCCATCATCACTTCCAAATCGATGACATCTCAGCAGATCTGTGAGAGTTCCAAAACAAATGAAAATGGGATAGGTGGATGAGAAATTCCCATTTCATTGTTTTTAAGGCTGTTGTTCATATTGTGGGCAGCTGTGTGCAACAAAAGAACTCCTTTTTGGAGTTGTGTCTTCTTTCTTTGAATGCTGGCCTGAGTTAATTTCTTAACAAGTTCTGGGACAATACATTCTAACCATACAGTATGTTCTGTATAAATGAGTGTGAAATTCAGCTTCTTTAACACAAACTGCAAATAGAAATTGTTCAGAATTATTGTTTGTGGCAGACTGCTGTGCAGCCATGTTTAGGTTTATGTAGCAAATACAATTCTGTAGATTCTGAGAGAGCTACCCTTCAAAAATAACATAGAAACAAAAATGTGCAGAAGCTTACTGAAGAACCAAATTAGAGTAAATATTTATAGGTTTGACATGATTTGCCCCTTTTCGTTAACATATTATAAAATATAACAGCAATCTGTTGTATTCCACAACAGGTTCAACTGCTGCCTCCCAGAGCTTTACTCCAAAGTGCCTTATGTGTGCAGTTTGTTCAATTTCCTCACTCACTCCTGATTCCTCTATCAAAATGTTTGCTTAGCTTGACTGGTGTGCACCATCGAGAGCAAGTTGTCTTGTGCACCTTACTTTTGAGTTATGCATTTTTTTTCCTTACGACTGTAAATGAAATAAAGTTATTCATGACAATGATGGATAATGTATTATTAAAATGTATTTATTTATATAGTATATTTCATACATTTAATGCAGCTCAATAAAGCTTTACACAGAAGAAATATAATATCAATTGACTTAAGATATGACAAAGCCAGAAGCAGGACAAAAGTTAAATGAAACAATTTCCATAAATATGAACACATAATGAAAAGAGGTTTGTCATTCATAGCAAAGGTGGGAATCTCACTGTTAGTAATATGAGGTTCTTGAGCCACATATTGTCATTTGTAAACCATCTACCCACCACAGTCTGATTCCTAACTTCTAATAACTTCTTGCTTAATCAAACTTACTATTTTCATGTACTTTGGTCTGTCATGTGGAACCTGATATTTCGTAAATATGCAGTGTCTATTGCTCTGTTGGTTTTCAGTGCATTATTGAATTCTCTTGTCATTTAAAATTGCTCTTGCATGTTTCCTGAAGCACCTATTTCTGATGAAAGGTGCTAAATGAGATAATAAAGATTGATTGCTTTGTGGCTTCACAGCAGAATATTCCCTCCTAGTATTGCTTATTCCTATTTTGCTGTCATTTCTTTCTAAATTGTATTAAACAAATTGGCAATTTGCTGTGACAAGTTGTGACAGCGCATTAGCTGGTTCTCTGTGGGACACAATGATATTTGCACTTGTGTTTCTTTATTTTAATTTTCCACCTATTCAACAAATATTTAAAGAGAAACAGCAATACAGTATTAACATATTTATAAATAGATCTTAAACACAGGTCATGCTTGTAGTATTCCTTACAAAGGAACAGGGTTTGAATCAACATAGTGCAGAAAAAAATGTAAAGTTAGTCTAAAAGTGAAAGGTAAGGGCTGTTGATAAATTACCAAATTAATGAAAAGTAATAATGTTTCAAGTCCCTCAATACTCTTTTATGGTTTCCCTTGCTCTCTACTTCTAACATATGCTATACAATAACAGAGCTCAACATTAACAGTTGCCAGGTTGCCTTTGGCCACCATTTTGAGGCAATTACCAACCACTTTTTGACCCCTAGTTGCTAAGAATGTCAACCACTTCACTTATGCACCAATTGTTCGGCAACAGAATGGAAATGGCCAATTTGTGCTTATTATGCTTAATCAGCAGATCAGCATATAACTTGCCAATCGCTAGTTGGTCTTACGACTAAAATAAAATGGAAGCTGTGCTCTTGTGCACTACACTTGCTGGCTTTCCTTTATGTGGGTAAAGTAAGTTAAAAAAAAAAAATGTAATGAACCAGCCACTGTACAAGGGTGAGAGATGGGTGTGCATGTAACAGGGATGTTAAAAGTCTCCTTTCGCTTAGATAGATGAACGCAAAGGACTGGACAATCCCACAGAACCGGCAGCTGCTACAATATGTCTGTTGTGTGGAACTCCATTAAAATGTGTGAAGATGTAACTGCAACATGTGCTGGGAAAAAGTCAGCCATGACAGAACTAAAGCAAAGACGTTTGATGCGACAAATTTGATAAGAAATTTCAGATTACACTGCACAGCTGAATGCACCGATTTTCAACAATTTTCACTACATATGACTTAAAACAGCATGCTTTTGACACATTTGTTTACTTCTTGATTGTTTCTTCATAGTGCTGCAAGGTTAGTAAAATAATGACTCTATTAAAATATATAAGACCAGTAATGGCGCACTGCACGATAACATGCAGTGAATACACTTGACTTGAGCATTCCTAGTTTTCCTACTTTTTCTCTGTATGCTAAGCATTCGTTTGCTCAGAGGTTGATGCGCTTGCTACTTCCCGAACAGCTCTTCATTTCTCCGCCCTAGCGGCCCGCTTCTTCTCTTCTTTTGTTGGCGTCTTTTTGCATAAAAACTAATTAAGTCAGTGTTTGTGTTGCAATAACTTAGTATGTTTTCCTTAATTTTTCACTTCTTTAGTCTGCCTCAAGAATGATTTGAGAGATGAAGAGGTAAGTGAAGTGACGGTGAAGGTGGTAGGGAATGAGAACGGCGCCCATATGCATGCGCCACATGCCCGCCCTGCTGGCCGCTGCTGAGAGTTGATTCTACATTAAAATAAAATAAAAATAAAATGAGGAATAACCTTGAAGGTTAATCATCACTTCGAAAGCAGATATTAGACGTCACATAGTATATGTGTACGAAATTTCAGGTCAATGAGTCAAACGGTTTGCAGTCTACCGGTGATTTAAAATCCTGGACAGACAAATGGACAGCCATAGTAGTGTATTATATATAAAGATTGTACTTTGATAAAAAATATTTTAATTGCTGATAATTTCTTATAGAACTGTTGATTAAACTGTTGTAATCTGGGGATTTATGGCAAATGCAGAAAAACATTTTCATTTTGTTGGGTTTGGGGATGGCTTACTGATGCCAGCTTTGGTAATTTATTGTTTATTAAGAAGTTCATTTTTATTTATGAAAGCAGGATTATAAAATAGATTGCAGGATGGAATCATAGTCAGTGCACTTTACTGTAAGTAAATTAAGGATGTAGTGTGTAGCAACTTGTCTTTTGAAAATAGCCATCTTACACTTTTAATTTCAACTATTGAGAAGTATTTTAACTGTGAAAGCATTTATAAACAATTGCTCAATAAACTGAACTGTACCACCCCAAATCGCATAGGCTAGGTTTAAATAAACTATGCAATACATAGATTGGGTGTGAACAGAGCCAGAATTCTGACATGTTAAGTGATACCACTTCAGATTGAAGTGCTGTAAAGTAACAGATAAAGCAAGCTGATGGGTAACTGCATGGCATCTTGATTACTCCAAATATAGGCTGTTACAAATGGCAGTGATATTTTCAGTATTAGCAAATAAAAGTTGACGTCTGGCAACCACTTTTAAAAGGTGGTGTTGAGCCCTGATGTTAATATGTAACGTTTGCACAAGTAAAGTGCTACAAGGTGGCATATAAATGAACTTAGGTGGATGTTTAAATGATTTTCAAAACTGCTTTGCTGATAAGCTGTAGACTAGAGGATTGATCATTCGTAACTTATTCATATCCTGAAATGTGTTAAAATATAATGAAAAACTTGTTTTTCTGAATATATGTTATAAATAGTACATATTCATTAATTTTTAAATGCACTCTTAACAGCATGAAGAGCATGGCACCAGTTGAAGTGAAATACACTCTTAAAAAATGATTCTTTAATGGCACTTTATAGTTACAGATCTAAATGATCTTTCTGGAAACTTCATGTGGATGGGTCTTTTGGGAAGCAAAAATGGTTCCCCTGTGGAAGAACCACTCTGGCACTTTTATTTTTAATAGTGTAGAGTTATCCCTCTGAAATGCCATACCAACATTTGTTTTTTCATTCTTCTCATGAAATGCATTTCCAGCTTTTGTGATGCCTTATGTGGTAGAACTATTTTAGGACTTAAGTGCTGAGACACTACTCTCTCTATGTGTGTTGCTGGGTCACCCCAATGGCTGCTGGGCCTCAATTACTTAGCTTGCTTATGATGGGAAATATCTTCTTAAAGTCTACAGTAATGTAGCTCTTCAGTAATAATGATTCTCTTACTTTTTCTCAAAAAGTCAATTTTACCAGACTATCCTGACTATGTCAAAAAGTTGAGGTAAGTTCAACAAATAATAGAAAAAGGCATAAGGGCTGAGTTGATCATTATTTTTGCCATAATGAACAATATATTATTTTTCCATTTTGAGAGAGTGTGTTCTGTGATGGATTGGCATTTTGTCCAAGGCTAGTACTTTTGACTTGAAATAAATGGGTTCAGAAAATATATAAAGAAAATGATCTCAAGAAATTGACAGAAATGCTGGAAAAATAAGGACCAAAATGTACAGATCAAGCATTCTGAGACTTTTGCTTTCTATATTTACTTTGCTTATACTTTGAAAATGTTTAAATAGCACTCTTTTCATAAACTGTTAATAAATTGTTCATAATGGTATACTAAAAAAAGAACATCTCTTTTTCACAAGTAAGCTTTTTTTATTCAGGCTTCATTAACTGCAAGTAAATGAAGCTGCATATCATGCTGATCCTTCAAGGTAGCCCTTAAAGTCAAGTGTCACGAGCATTTCTTGACACTGATGCTGCTTGACTAAATATTATTTTGAATTGATTCCTATTCTCTGCAGAATGTTTTCTCTGATGTGCAAAACCACCTTCGTTTTATCATTGTGCTGCATATATTACTGGTGATTAACATATTCATTAGTGCTTCAGGGTCATCCGGCACTTCTTATAAGAAGCTTCAAAACGTGGCAGAACTCCTCCTTACACTGCCTTTGTAAGCTACAGCATTTTATGCTTTGGCATATAGATTAAACTAAATCAGCTTGGTAGCCCAATCTTCAAGTTTTATACAATATATATAATTTTGTAAATGTAAAATTATGCCTCAGTTTGACAATTAGAACTTCTTAATGAAAAGAACAAAAGCAAACAAAATAAATGTGCTTATTAGGCTTTTTAAATTTAAAGGATGGAACACAAAATGCCAGTCATTATCATGTTGCTATTTTTGCTGCAGTAGCCTGTTAACTGCACTGTTACAAAGGCCGAAGCAGCACTGAATGACATAATCCTATTATCTGATTATGAATGGAGCAGTAGCAGTCAGCCCTACAGTTACATCTGCCAGGACACAGTCCTGAGTGCCAGAATCTCTGCCTCTTTGTGTGTGTTTTTGCACATATAGGGTAACGCGAAGGCTGATTGCTTTGTGACATTCTTCATTTCTGGTACAATCACTGTAGTGTGTGGCCATTCATTCATTCTTCTTTAAAATATTCGCTAAACTGTTTACAGTATCTGTAGTGGAAGTAAGTGTTGCAATGGTCTACATTTTCTCTCAGTTATACGCATAATGAAAAAGCTGCAGCAAGGATCATATTGCAAACATGGAAGACCAAGCCACATTTGTAAGATCTCTTTGTGAACTGCACATTATTTTTTAAGAAAGATTATAAACTTTTTAATCTGTATAGGTCTGAATACGTTTAGCGTTTTTCTAACATGTGGAACTAGCCAAAAAGTAACTGTTGCATTTAACAAAATAAAACCAAGAGCTCAGGGCAGTGGGGCTTATAACCAAACCCACAAATTTTGCAATCATCCAGTTAATGTGAGGGCTTCCACATATTTCTGAACATTTCATTCTAGACTAACTGAATGCAACATCAGCTTAAGCTCCTGCAAACCATTAAATGCAAACTAGACATATATTGCTGCAGATAGCCGGCATTGTTACCCAGCCATAATGCCTGTGTATTGGAAAGCCTGCTCAGGGCATTATCTCCCCCATATCACTAGATGGCAGCCCCCTAAACCTCCATTGCTGCAGCTGGGCCTAAGAGTTCTATTAGGTACCATAGGAAATGGAATCCTGCTACTCAGCCCTGCTGGCTTCCTTGGGTGCTGTCAGGGACTGCTGTTGGGATTGTGGAGCCCTACTTCGTTGGCCTTCCGCCTCACCTGGAAGTACTTCCAGACAATGCTAACTGGTCACCAGAAGTACTCCAGAGTGTCACATTAAAGAAGCCCGCTGTTGCAGTTCCAGGAGTCAGAGTTGGGATGAAGGCAATGAAGCTTTCTGGAGGAGGACAGAGAGAGACGAGGAGAGAAAGAAGGCAAAGACAGAGAGTGCTGTGTGCTTTGCTGTATTTGTGCGTTTGTACTGTGCTTGCTGGTGGGAAAGAATTTGGGAAGAGTTTCCCACAAAATAAAACTTGTATGCGTCAAAATAACTTGTGCCTGTGTCTGTCTGTGTTGGGTTTGGGGAGTTTGTGTGCCCAAATATTTAAATATACACTAGAATAGTAGTTCTTAAACCTTTTTTTCTTCACAAACCAAACATACCCTTCTTAGTGTCTTTGAGACCCAGTCTATGACGACTGTCTGATCGTAGTAGGGTCCCCCCTTGGAGAATTGCCGCTGTCATGCATACCTGTGTACCCTTAGATAATCCAATGCACTTTGTGACTAAATGGGAGCCCTGGTGCATTTCCCCTGAACCCAGGAAACAGAGTTCTAACACAAAAGGTTTTACTATGGAAATAAAGGTAGAATTAATAAAATCAATAGGGTCTTGTGACCATAATCTACTATATAACAAAACACTAAGGTTTATGTGCATCTCCAGTTCCTTAGAGCTATCTAATAGTTCAGTTTGGATTTGGTGATGAAACTGGAAGAGGAAGTGCTAGTGTGAGACAACTTCAGAGACAGGAAGTATAAAACCTGATAGGAAGTAAGAAAAGCACCTCGAAAATAATCACAGAATCTGAGAAGCAGGCTTTACAGGAGTGTGCCCGAGACAGGCAATGCCTGTCAAGAGACATTCAGACACACACAGTTACTGAAGAAAGGTGCTGAAGGTACAAGAGACAGCAGATTTTTTTTAATTATTCTATTACCTGTTATTATTACATTAGCATGTCTGTTATATTATGATACATATTACAGTGTTTTGGCAAAGTACATACTTTGAAGCTATACTATTAAGAGTAACTTTAATAGAGCAAATTTTGAGCAAATGTGGCAAAGTCTAAAAAACATTAAATTAAATAAGCTTTTAGATAGATAGATAGATAGATAGATAGATAGATAGATAGATACTTTATTAATCCCAAGGGGAAATTCACATAATCCAGCAGCAGTATACTGATACAAAGAAACAATATTAAATTAAATAGTAATAAAAATGAAAAAAAAAAAAAGTTAGCATTTACTCCCCCGGGTGGAATTGAAGAGTCGCATAGTGTGGGGGAGGAACGATCTCCTCAGTCTGTCAGTGGAGCAGGACAGTGACAAAAGTCTGTCACTGAAGCTACTCCTCTGCCTGGAGATGACACTGTTCAGTGGATGCAGTGGATTATTCATGATTGACAGGAGTTTGCTTAGTGCCCGTTGCTCTGCCACAGATGTTAAACTGTCCAACTTTACTCCTACAATAGAGCCTGCCTTCTTAACAAGTTTGTCCAGGCGTGAGGCGTCTTTCATCTTTATGCTGCCTCCCCAGCACACCACCGCGTAGAAGAAGGCACTCGCCACAACCGTCTGGTAGAACATCTGCAGCATCTTACTGCAGATGTTGAACGATGCCAACCTTCTCAGAAAGTATAGTCTGCTCTGACCTTTCTTACATAGAGCATCAGTATTGGCAGTCCAGTCCAATTTGTCATCCAGCTGCACTCCCAGGTATTTATAGGTCTGCACCCTCTGCACACAGTCACCTCTGATGATCACAGGGTCCATGAGGGGCCTGGGCCTCCTAAAATCCACCACCAGTTCCTTGGTTTTGCTGGTGTTAAGATGTAAGTGGTTTGAGTCGCACCATTTAACAAAGTCTTTGATTAGCTTCCTGTACTCCTCCTCCTGCCCACTCCTGATGCAGCCCACAATAGCAGTGTCATCAGCGAACTTTTGCACGTGACAGGACTCTGAGTCATATTGGAAGTCTGATGTATATAGATTGAACAGGACCGGAGAAAGTACAGTCCCCTGCGGTGCCCCTGTATTGCTGAACACAATGTCAGACCTGCAGTTCCCAAGACGCACATATTGAGGTCTGTCTGTAAGATAGTCCACAATCCATGCCACCAGGTGTGAGTCTACTCCCATCTCAGTCAGCTTGTCTCTAAGGAGCAGAGGTTGGATGGTGTTGAAGGCGCTAGAGAAGTCCAAAAACATAATTCTTACAGCACCACTGCCTCTGTCCAGGTGGGAGAGGGATCGGTGTAGCATATAGATGATGGCATCCTCCGCTCCCACCTTCTCCTGGTATGCGAACTACAGAGGGTCGAGGGCGTGGCGGACCTGTGGCCTCAGGTGGTGAAGCAGCAGCCGCTCCATGGTCTTCATCAGATGAGACGTCAGAGCAACAGGCCGGAAGTCATTCAGCTCACTAGGTCGTGATACCTTTGGGACAGGGGTGATACAAGATGTTTTCCAAAGCCTTGGGACTCTCCCCTGATCCAGGCTCAGGTTGAAGATGCGCTGTAGAGGACTCCCCAGTTCCAACGCACAGGCCTTCAGCAGTCGTGGCGATACACCATCTGGACCCGCTGCTTTGCTGGCACGAAGTCTTTTCAACTCTCTGCTCACATGGGCTGCTGTAATTGTGGGTGGGGATGTCTCACCTATGCTGGTACCAGCAGAAGGATGGTTGGAGGATGCAGTACTTAGAGGTGATAGTGGGTTAGGGTGATCAAACCTATTAAAGAAGTTGTTCATTTGGTTTGCTCTCTCCACGTCTGTCTCGATGGCGGCACCCCGCTTCGAGCTACAGCCAGTGATAATCTTCATCCCATCCCACACTTCCTTCATGCTGTTGTTCTGCAACTTCTGCTCCAGCTTTCTCCTGTACTGCTCTTTCGCCGCCCTGAGTTGGACTCGGAGTTCCTTCTGCACGCGCTTGAGCTCAAGCTGATCACCACCTTTAAAAGCCCTTTTCTTCTGGTTCAAAAGGCCCTTGATGTCACTTGTAACCCATGGCTTGTTGTTAGCATAGCAGCGTACTGTTCTTACTGCAACTACAATGTCCATACAGAAGTTGATGTAATCAGTTGTGCATTCAACAGCCTCTTCAATGTTCTCACTATGTGACCCCAGGAATATATCCCAGTCTGTAGTTCCAAAGCAGTCTCTCAGAGCCTGCTCTGCCTCAGGGGACCACTTCCTGAATGAGCGTGTGGTTGTAGGTAGCGCCCTCACTCTTGGTTTGTATTGAGGCTGTAGCAGAACCAGGTTATGATCTGCTTTCCCAAGCGCAGGCAGCGGGGTGGCGCTGTATGCGTCTTTAACATTTGCATACAGTAGGTCGATAGTCCTGTTTCCCCTGGTGTTACAATCCACATACTGGGAGAAGGCAGGTAATGTTTTGTCCAGCGTTACATGGTTAAAGTCTCCAGCGATTAGCACAAGTGCCTCAGGGTGCTGCGTTTGTAACTTAGCAACTGCGGAATGGATGATGTCACTCGCTATCTCCGCGTTCGCTTGAGGGGGGATGTAAACAATGACAACAATCACGTGTCCAAACTCTCTGGGCAAGTAATACGGACGCAGACTTACGGCCAACAGTTCGATGTCCCTGCAGCAATTGGAGATTTTAACGTTTACATGTCCTGAGTTGCACCACTTTGTATTGACATAGAGAGCGAGTCCTCCTCCTTTCTTCTTCCCGCAGGTACTTGCGTCTCTGTCCGCTCTAACTGTGCTAAACCCGGGTAGCTCCACGTTAGCATCTGGGATGGTAGTTGTTAGCCACGTTTCACTAAAACACAGCAAGCTGCATTCTCTGTAGGTTCTGACAGTTTTCACCAGCACAGCCAGTTCGTCAATCTTATTTGGTAGTGAGTTCACATTTCCCAGGATCACAGAAGGCACCGACGGTTTATAACGCAAGAAGCAAGGGAGCTGGTTTAAAAGAATTTTAAATAAAACTAGCCATTTTACCAGGCTTAGCCCAGGAAATTTCTTAAGACAAATGGGCCTCAACTATAGTGCCATTGGTTAATCGAATGTATCAGAAGTACAATGTAGCTAGGTACTGTTTTCAGGGCCAGATTAAGATGAAATTGGGCCTGATGCTGCAGCGCAAAAAAGGCCTATTTTTTCTCGCCATTGGTGCATGTGCATTCGACACTCACTGTACATGCGCACTCAGAGCGACAAAGGAGCCTTAATTGCTTACGACGCAACCAGCAAACCTTTATTGAACATGAATAATAATAACGACGTAGTATCATAACAACTCGAGATTAACATCAAACTATGTAACATCAACATTCAGTAGCAAAGTGCACTTAATGTAGAAAACCTAACAATGAAATACACAAACTTTCGCAATTCTCTTACGAAACAGAGTGAGAAAAAATGAATTTGCAGAGACATTGGGTCAAAGTGACTAAGTTCAGGCTCTTGAGGGTAAAAATTTGTCCACAATTTAAATTCCATAATAGACCAGAATCCTGTCGAGGATTTTAAAAATTCTAAACATTCATGCCGGGCCTATGGAGATATATTTTGGACAAATTTAAATAAATAAATAAATGCACAAATAAATAAAAGTACTGTGAAATGTGAGCATAGATAAATAAGTATGTCATGAAATGAGAGCCTAAATAAATACATTTTTCATGAAATGAGAGCATAAATAAATAAATGTGTCACGAAATATGTTTTTTGTTGCTTATTTATTTATTTAATTTTACCGTAACATTCCTCCAAACCATCATGAAATAAAACCGTCACTTTCACACGTCAAAGTTGAGAAGGTGGGCTCTAACATACCCTCTAGTTATTGATTGGTGAATCGATAGCACAAGAATTAATTAGAAAAATGCTTACTACTGCCGATGAAATGGATTCTGCTGAAGATATTACATATTTCAGAGAGGGAATTGAAGATTTATCGGAAGAAATTACAATGTTGGCGGATCTTTTAGACTCCGATATAGATGAAGCTATTTTTGAAAATATCGAAGAACTGGTGGAATGGACTGCACTCCAGTTCAGGTGACGCAGTTCCCTGCTCTGGACGTCCATCCTTTGACATTCCAGCTGAATCAATAGAACACTTTCTGTTATGCGGTTTAAAATTACAACAGATTGCAGATCTATATGGTGTATCGGGGAAGACGATCACAAGGCGAATGAGCCAGTTTGATATGCGGTAAGCTGCAAAGGCTGTATTAGTTTAGGTACTTTGACATGGAATGCCCAAAGCAGCACCAACTAATATTTTGAACTGAGTATTTGACCCTTGTTTTACGAGTATAAAGTCAGGTGCATATTCGCAGCTACTTTTTCAAACAACTTTACAATTTCTTCTAATAAATCTTCAGTTCTCACTCTGAAATATGTAATATCTTCTACAGAATCCATTTCATCGGCAGTAGTAAGCATTTTTCTAATTAATTCTTGTGCTATTGATTCACCAATCAATAACTAGAGGGTGTGTTAGAGCCCACCCTCTCAACTTTGATGAGTGAAAGTGACAGTTTTATTTCAAGTCGTATTTCATGATGGTTTGGAGGAATGTTATGGACAAATGAAATAAATAAATAAGCAACAAAAAACATATTTCGTGACACATTTATTTATTTATGCTCTCATTTCATGACAAATTTATTTAGGCTCTCATTTCATGACACATTTATTTATTTATGCTCACATTTCAAAGTACTTTTATTTATTTGTGCATTTATTAATTTGTTTAATTTTGTCCAAAATATTCCTCCATACGGGCCAGCTTTTAGTTTTACCTTTACAGATAACCATTTAAATAGCCATCGATTTTTACTGTACAACTAACTTTCTAGGTGAAAAATTTACTATGTGGCACTTACTGAACAATAATAAAGTGGCAAGAATCCCCACGATATTGCAAAAAACGCAGCTAAATTACTAAGTAAACTGTTTAACATAAAATTGATAGCATTAACTTGAAATCTTTGGTTAACAATAAACACAACAACGTTATAGTTACATCGCAGTGCAAAGAACAATAGTAACTGTATAATAAGTAACGCTGTGTCTAGATGTCCGAAAGTCAGACTCCAAATTTCATTCTAAGAATTATTTTGAGGTTAATATAGCAAAGGAAAACTGTTCAACTTTCAGGAATGGACCTAATGTTGCAGCATCAACAGCACCCATCTTAATCCGGCCCTGACTGTTTTGTATATAATTTCTGTAGTTCATTTTTTTTTAACTGGGGTAAAAATTATCTAAGGTCAGTAGAGCTTACTCTTGAGCATACAACATACAACTGCTGTAGGAAAAAAAGAGATTTAATAACTTGCTCAATGAATTTTCAGTTTTGCAATACTAGTAAGAGGCTGGCTGTTTACTGACTATTTAGAGCACTAGTTTATCTTGGCACCGATAAACAGTTTTATGATATGTAGTATTTAAGGAGGATTTCCAATGTTGTGTGACATTATTGCTGTTGTTGCTTTTGGTTCAAATGGAGGATTCTTCTTGCATTGGAGTTCACTCTTTCTCTTTGTGATGTTGTGGTTCATGATGTGCAGTACTCCTCTCTGTTAGGCTCTTTGCTGTGTCCTCAGCAATTTCAAAGGAAAAAACATTACTCTTTTTGGAACAAGAGTTTCCTTCTTGAAGTAATGGCTGCTTTTTAGTCTATTCAGACTGGGCTCAGTTACTAACACAGTGCTGGGCTTAGCAGAGTGGATCTCAGCTTTCAGGACCACAAAGAAAAGGCATCTCTCAGTTACAAAATCAATGCCTGCTCATTGGCGTGTTATTTTGTCAATTTTTGTCCATTCATTCCATTTCACTCACAGAATTATAGATTTTTTGTTTGGAATTTGGAACCTTCTGGTCTGAACGAGTCTACAGAGATATCAGTTTAACTCTGAATTACACTTTTGTTATCAGTTTAAGGACAAGCTGAGATTGGTATGAACTGCAGTTCAGCCACATAGTTTGGGATGAAAGTGGGAGTTTTGTGAAACTGGATGTCTGCATCCCTGTTACATCTGCTGTCTTAACAGGCCTTGTATGCCACTAAGGCCTAGCAGAATGGGCAATGCCCACTTTGTCCTGCATTGTCCATTACTAAAACACTGTAGATCAATTCTTGATTTTCCTAGTGACTTTTGATTTGAAACAGATAATTAGTAGGAATAATGAGAATTTTTGGTGTTCTTTGCATTTTTCTGTCACATGTTCCCAAAGATCATTAGAAAAATGAGACTACACAAAATAACCAGCCCAAATGAAACTTTCTGGAAAACACTGTGCTGCAACCTATCTGTTAGGATATCCTCAGGGACCAAAGGCACTTAATTGGATTAAGTGGGTTCAAAAATGGTAACTGCAAGCTAGCAAGTAATGGGGATGAAATAAACATATACATCATTAACTGTTAAAAAAAGAAATCTCAAATTGCTTGGAGTTACAGTGTAACAATTTTAGGTAATGCAAACTGAAATGTCTGAGTCAGAATCTGGCAGGTCACATAGTACAGTAGCCTGCTAGGCAAAACTCAGATTGATTGCAGATTCTTCTTCAGAACAACATTTTGAATAACTTAGGAAGTTCATTTTCATGGTGTATACACTATGTTTTTTTTAAGTTTATTCAAGGATTGTGGGTATAAATGAATAAATCTTGTCTATATTGCACATTGCTGATGGAGATTAAACTGTTTCAGTCTCCTGAATTTTGTAAGACAATGACTTTGGAAATATTTATATTATTTCATGCAATCATGAAAGAAATATATGGATTGGCATTATGGCTGTGTAATTATGCCACTGGAGACATTTCTGCTTGTGCCTGTGCTCTTGCACATTGTAAGTAATATTTAATTTTTTTATTTCACTGCAGAATTAAATTATGTTTAAACAGAGTATGTCTTAAGAAAATTCAAACCATGCAGACCATTTTCTCTTGACACACTTGGGTCATTAGTTTTAAATTCAAACATAGGGTATGGGAATAGGTTCCAGATAAAATTCTGGATGCCTTGGAATTTCCTCAAAATCTCATCATTCACTTAACATTAAATGTTAAATGTACATATCACTAATGATATTTTGTGAAATACATTTCCGTTAAATTTAAAAATTCCCTACTGCATGTTATGAATCTTAACAGTATATATATATTTTTAAGTATCTGCTTTTTTTGTGTTATACAGGTCCATCTTAAATCACTACTTATAGGAAGCAACCTATGAAAAGGATTTAGGAGTTCAAGTTGGCACAACATTCTCATTGTCTAGGCAATGTGCAGAAGTAACTAAAAAGACTAAATATTAAGTTTTATTGTAAAAACTGTTGAATAATAAAACTGTTGAAAAGACTGTTTATTAGATTAGTGAAGCTATATTTGTAGTGCAGTGTGCAGTCTTAGGCTCCCATTTGTAAAATTATGTGTAGCTTTGAGCATGGAAATATGATTAAGCCATAAAACAGGAAAATGCATGAAGCAAAAAAAAAAATCTGATTTATAAAACCTGGTGTACACACATTTCCACGCAATTTATCCTTTACAAATCACAATTATCTTGTAAAAGTATATACATGAACAACCAAATATATACCTAATGAACCTAACTCAATCACAATGCTGCAGTCCTTCATTGGCTGATAGAGCAGCCTTCCACCTCAAGCATCCAGCCACAGCACTTGCGGTGTCCTATGGTGTGTTGTGCAGTGCATTGAACCACCTCTTATCTCAGCTCTGGGGGTCTGGGAAAGGTGTAAGGTGTCTGAGCGGGTAGCCACTATTACCTGGTGCATGTAATGACATACTGCTGTTAATGGAATAAAACAGGCCATATGAAACACTGAGAATTTAGCTAATTACCTTATCAACAAGCCAGCCACCACCAGCAGCATCATCATGTTTGTCAAAGCTACTTTGCCTTAAAATAAATTAATCACCCAGGCCACTGAGCCATTAGGTTTGTCAGTTTCATCTTGGCATCACAGATGCATTAATGTAATGTCAATCCTTACGGTTAACAAAAGCAGCGTCATTCTCACTAGGTGCCCTTATTGCAATATGATTGCTATCAATTGCCAAAATTACATTAGGAAAACTGGACACTGCTGCAAATTTTCTTTTTATGTTGGCACGTACAACCAAACCATACAGAAATGGGTGCTACTGAATGTGGCACCTCATCCATTGTTTATGGCTTCCAGCACAGAAGACATAATGGAGCTGAAGCTTGGCTGAGATATTCTAGCCTGTTACTAGAAAGCCAACTATGGTCAAAACCTTGATATAACAGGTGTAGCCTGATTTTATGCAGTCTGTCTTTATAACGCTGTGATAAATCAGTACATAGTTTCAAGACAATGGCTCTTGAAAATCAAGATCAGTTCAAAAGTTATTACCATGGGCAAAAAATCCTGCTGGTCCCTAAAAGCTCTTTCCCTTCATAACTGTATATAACCATCTGCATAGTAATGAAGCAGTGCCAAACAAGTCATGTTGTATCAAACCATTAGGCTATAAATAGGCTATAGGACATGATTTTCAGAGTTTTCTTGAAGCAGAGAGTGAATCATTTCTGTGTTTTTCTGCACTTTGGTTCTAACCCTGAGAAGTGACAGTAGGTCATCTTTATAAACTGACATAAAACTAAAAAAGTTCTTCAGTGTGAATATGCAGCATTTGCCTTCTTAAATTGACCTAAAATAGTGTTTGTTTATCATATTATTCTCTGTTGAGGTTTAATATGTTTTCAAAATCGATGCACATTATAATAATGGCTCGGTAATATGAACAATTATAAGCATGAATCATCATTTAGCTGGTTTCACCCACGTGATCAAGGGTGTCATCATTTTCAACTTTTTCCAAAATGTTACATATGGCTAGTTTAGAGTTGCTATTAATATACACAAGTTTTCCCATCAAGTCTTCATTTATAATTCTTTCTTTTTCATGGAAATTTGCTTATGCACATTTTGAGCCTCTTTTCATGCATGTGCAAATTTTATAAATATGACCCCTGATCAGCAGGCTATAAAAAAGATTGAGCAGCACTTGAAGCTATTGATTGGAGAGCAGCGAAGAACATCCCAGGTCTAAAGGCCATGTACTACTTTGACAGGCTCAGGAAATTAAACCCCTTTATGTTGTAGCAGAGACTTACCTCCAGACAGAGCTACTAATGGATTATATTATATCTCTCTATATATAAAATCCAAAGTCTGTCTGTCTGTCCACTTTTTCATGAGAGAACTACTTAACAGATTTAGATCGGGTTTTTTTCTATAATTTGCTTGAACATTCTGGTTGATTTTTGGACTCTTATCACGCTAAGTATCATAGTTCAGTTGTGGCACTGATTTATTTGTGTGAATCCGAGAGACAGGCTGCGGGCCAAGGGGGGAGGGGGAGACGGGACTTCAGGAGTAGGGAGCTGGGTGGGGCCATTCTCACTCATGTGCCAGCCTCCATTCAAGTCACTCTACCTCTCGCCCTGTGTTGGAGCGTACCTTGCCTCTACTTAGGTAGCAATACCTGTTTGTTTAGTGGACATTCCCCAAGCAAGGGACGCCCTCCTGTCAGAGCTGAACACAATCAGATACAGTGGCAATGATTAATGTTGGAGTGTCAAACCTTCCTCTTGGCCAGAGATACCTTGCCAACTTTTTACATTTTTGGCAAAGTGATCACAGCTACATTCTCGCCCCGATAGCAAAACCAAAAATATTGTATATCAAGAGGCCCTCGGATATGAAAGCTCTCAATATAAATTCTTCTCAATACAAATTATTACATCTTTAAACATTTGTATTACTGTTTAAAGTTTGTCCTGTTTCACTTCTACACGGGCGGAGCTGTGAGGAAAGCTAGCTGAATATACTGTATATACGAGGGGGTATCCAAAAATAACCGGATATTGAAAAAAAAATTGTTTTAATAATTTCTACTTACTGAAACTTTAGTCTCCTTCTTCACAGTACTCTCCATGTAAATGAATGCACTTATCCCAATGGTTTTCACACTAGTGGAAACATTTTTGGAATTGCTGAAGAGGAACGTTATCCAATGCCTGTGGTGATTTTTCTTTGACTTCCTCCACGGTACAAAAACGCTTTCCTTTGAGTTCTTTTATCATATGCGGGAACAAGAAAAAGTCGCACAGAGCAAGATCAGGCGAGTAGGGATGGCGGCAAGAGCTCCAAGACACACAAGTCAATTCAGAAATTTCTTCAATAGTCTGGCGACAATCTTCATAAATTGCATTGCAAACTTTTTCAAGATTTTCATCATTCCTAATTGTGGAACGCGGGGGGGGGGGGGGGAATCCTTTTCCCCAATTTAAATGCTTATTCTAAAATGTTATTTATAAGATCCTGCCAGGTTTTTAAAAAGTTTCGAATAGATACTCTAAGTGAGAATTTTATTTTTTCCAATTTCAAATAGTATATAACATCAGTTGCCCACTGCCTTAAAAGAGGTGAGTTAGGACTCTTCCAGTTGAGCAAGATAAGTCTACGTGCTAGTAGTGAAGTAAAGGCAATCACAGTTTGTTTGTCCTTCTCCACTTTAAGCCCATCTGGAAGTACACCAAACACAGCTGTTAATGGATTAGGAGGGATTGTGATACCAAGGCTGTCTGAAAGGCATTTAAAGATTTTGGTCCAGAATGACACTAGAGTTTGAGTGCAACGTTCACAGCTTGGATCTTGCGCCGGAAACATTTTGGACAATTTTAAGCAAGACAGATGTGCTCAATAAAAGATTTTAAGTTGAATAATTGAATGCTTTGTGCATATGGTGCTAGAGTGAATTCTATGCATGGCTGCCTTCCACTCCTTTTCTGGAATGTTGAGTAAGAGATCATTACAGAAATGCTGTCTGAGTCCTTAAGACTGATCAATACTTCTTCTGGAATAGAAGTAGATGAGAGGTGAAGAAAATTGGGCAGATTTTGTTTAGCAAAGTTTCTAATTTGGAGGTAGTGGAAGAATTGTGTTGATGGAATGTTAAATTTGGAGTGTAATTGTTCGTACGATGCAAAGACGTTATCTATGTATAAATCGCTAAGTGATTTAATCCTGTATGTTTTTAAAACATTAAAACACGTTTGAGACGTTGTGTACGTTTGAGAAGGTGGAAAATTGTGGTTACTGTCCAAAGGTGCCACGGATAAAAGCTTCTCTATCTTCTCTATCTTGTGTGTGTGTTCATCTATTTGTGTCAATGTCCAGGTTTTTATAGGTTGTAATGTATTTTTGCCACCCAGTAATAAAACTGAAAGTTAGGTAGAGCCATGCCACATTCTGCCTTAGGTCTTTTTAATGTATATTTGCAACACAAGAACTAAAAATCAGGGGATGCTATTCTTCATTTTTTGCTAGGTTTCTAAGTACCTGAATTTTTAAAACTGAGGTTTCCTTGTATGCCATATGAATGATTTATAATTGCATCCTGTTTTTAAATAAACAATTGATTAATGAGATTGTATGTAATAAATTTAACTAAACTTGAGATTGGATATATTTTTAAATCATTATATGAGTGCAGAGTAACTTCATATTGTTGTCTAATGTGAGACAACTAAAGGAGAACATTCAATCTTAAGCATACATTTAGAGGCATTTCCATGTAAAAAGTGTCTATTTATATAATTCACTAAGGGCACGCAAGACACTGAGGGCACGCAAAACAGTGAGCTCAAGCAAGACAGAGCCCTGCTCACCAACTCTAAGACCATGGGATACACTCGACAAAGTTTCCATTCATGACATACTCTTATAATTTCTCATTATGGTAAGAGATTTGATAAAAATGGGAAATATGGGACATGCCTGTGAGAGGAGTGATGTCCTAAATAAAAAAAAAAAGTTAGAGTTTACTTATGCACACTGAAGCTTCTAGGTTTCAGTGTAGTAGTTTGAATAAAAATTGATTACCACTGGTGTTCTTCTAATCTGAAGATGGGAGCTAAAGCAGGATGATTGCCCCCATGTTGCAGCTCCTATATCTCAGTGTGCTTGAGTACAAGTAATAGCTCCTATCTTGAATGAAGTCTTGATACTGTACCTGCCTTCTCTATACAGCAATAAAGTGTTTGCATTTTCCTTGGAAACCTGGACTGACCTTCCTGTGTCTCGTGCAACTCAGTGACCTAAGCTTGACAATACCTGTATAAAAAACAGCGCTTCTTAAACTACTTCATTTAAAAATGAGATGTTAGATGTAACTTTTTTTTGATAAAACTACAGGTATGAATTCAGAATGAAATTGATATGTTAAATGTAATGTTTATGTTTTCAGTGTAAACCAATGCTGTTTTGCACTTTTTTTGTTCATTGCAAAGAAAACTTTGAGAAGCACTATGAAACTCGAACAGTACAATATCTGAACACGACCCAACTACTCATGTGGATGTTCAGTGGAACACTGACTCAGAATTCGGGCTATACCTGAATGATGTTGAGCCTATACTCTCGCTAGGCTCGCCAAAACTGCCTAAGACTGGAAATTTCACAACAGACTCACTTTGCTTTGGTCTATCAAGAAAAAGACAGTCTGTTGCAGGGTTCCTGAGACTCAACGAAAGTATAGGAGCGGCATTAAGTATTTTTTGCATCGCATTATTATCTTAGGTGGCCATTTTTGTTTGAAAAAATGTTTGTTATACTGAAATTTACATTTTTTTGAAACAAAATCCATTAAATATGATGTTGTATGAACATTTGTCCAGGCCAACAAAAGTATTTGTTATTCTGAAAATTTTGTTACTTTGGCATTTGCTATAACAGGATTTGACCTGTATTCCCATTTAGTTCTGTTAAATGCTGTTTCCACATCCAGAGACAACTAGATTTAGCGGACTCTGATGCAGGTGTTACACATGAAACTTGAAATATATGTCAGATATTTTATATTTATTGACTGTGACAAACTCAGTTTGATCTGGTAAAACAAACTACGGAAGCACTTTCTTCATTGTGTTTGCAAGAATCTTGACACAATTTAAGCATGGGTTTAAGAAAGGTATTGGTGTAAAGGAAGAAAATACTGATTGGGAAAGACATAAATGGATGTTTGGCATGTTGTTTAAAGCAGGGAATGTTTCTTTATGTCCTCGAGGAACATAATGTATACATTAAAGAACCTAAGCTAACAATAACATTTTTATTGGATTTTGCTGTTGCACTTTTCAAGGTCTGAACAACACCTAAGATTTCCCAGTTTGTTTGTGCATGTTTCCTAAAGCTGTGATATATTTACTTACACAGCAAATTTAATAGAAGAGCATTACACTGGTTACATTTAAAAGAGTAAACTGTATATAAATATTCCCTGAATACATTATGATTACATTTGCCTTTTCTATACATGGAACTTTCAGGAAACACTATTATAGAATGGATTTTTTAATGACCTAGCATATACACACAAACACACACACACACACACACACATATAGACATATATAGTCACACATGCATGTCAGAGGGCCTCCTCACAGGCTCAGTCGA
Organism: Polypterus bichir lapradei; assembly: GCA_026402145.1. Taxonomy (NCBI): domain Eukaryota; kingdom Metazoa; phylum Chordata; class Cladistia; order Polypteriformes; family Polypteridae; genus Polypterus; species Polypterus bichir. The sequence continues at coordinate 128,745,822 of JANRMT010028174.1, forward strand.
AGTATGTAATAAACCCCTGGGATGAGAGGGAGCGCTGCTACTAATGATGTTGTCTTTTTCTTGGCCCATGGCGGTGAGAATTTGCCCAAGGAAGTGCCAACCAGGTTTAGCTGGCATCCCTCCTGGCATAAATGTGAGACCTTTACCTGGACTGGGGGCCAAGATAGGGGAACAGTGGGGGAAAGCTTCTAAAATGGGATATTTTCATTCCCCATGAGAGGGCAACATCACAGGACCACGGTAGACATGGTAGACAAGAGTCAGCCTTGCTGTGTCCCATGCGAGATGCAGGGAAACGAGATACCTACTTTTCGGGACTTCTGCAGGACCCGGAAGTGCTCTCGGATCTGACATAAAAGGAAGCTGGCTGACCTCCTCTGGTGAGTCAGAGCTGGAAGGATGGGAGGCGACACTCGCTGGATAGGTATGGATGAAAGAAAAGAAGACGGAAGGAGAAAGAAAGAAAGAAAGAAAGAAAGAAAGAAAGAAAGAAAGAAAGAAAGAA